>CM035408.1:103289852-103352352 GCA_020310875.1 Ceratopteris richardii | reverse complement strand
GGAGAATGGAGGGCGCCTATTTTCCTCCCCTTTGCCCTAGATATCATATAAAGAACCAATCCTAACCATCCATTTGATAAATCCTATGGTTGTAATCAAAAGAAGCTGATCTTAGGGTTCAGAGTTGATTTTGTCTAGATCCAAGGGCCCAAATTCATTCAAAAAACTATATAAAATCCCCTCCAAAATCCTAGAGCATCATTGTTAGGCATCCATAGGGCCCTTGCTAGCACATGGTTTCCTTGAGACGATCACCCTCAGTTGAGCGTGTGAGGATCCAAGGTGGGCTAGTAAGAACATAGTTCCTAGATTCAATTTTTAGACTTCCTCTCTAGGATAGGCTCATAAACCCAATTTCTGTTTCTTTGCTCACCCTAAGTGGAGCACGAGAGTGAGTTAGAGCTAGTTTGATGTGTCTTAGACTTCTTTAGAAACACATTACAATCCTAGAAAGACATAGGGTCAATGAAATGAAACCTATCCTCTTACGTGTGACATTTGGTTGAATTGTCATGGTGAGAGGGTTGTGAGGACTACCTTTGACCAGTAGAATACTTAGCTTGATGTTTCACAACATTCATGTATATTTTTTATCATAACAAGATCTTCAAATTCATGTCTCATGTCTCTTATCTCTTTGTCTCTTCTATGTTTTTACATGTCACCTTCTATCTCTTTCTGTGTGTGAGATAGCTTTGCAGTATTACGTTAAACCAGTGAGGATGATCCATTAAAGTTGAGAGAATAATTTTCTTTTCATTTAAAATCATGACCCACATGAATTCATACCACCCACAAACATGCATGCATATGTTTTAGTTTTGAAAGTGTATAAGAAGCTCCATTCTTGGACCATTCTTCCTTTCGAGACTGATTCATGTGTGTGGTTTTAATTTTTTTTTCTCATCATGCATTCATTCCATTCAAAAGAACCTATGAATGTGAATTAAATTTGGAAAGTGTTTAAGAAGCTCCATATTTTTGGACCATTCTTCCTTTCCAAATTGATTCATGTGAATGGTTTCTTTTGTCCTCCTCATTCATGTTCATGTGATTGTCTTGTGTTCATATGTTCCCCTTTCTCTAATCAAATCATGACATCTCTTCCCCCCATACCCAACTTCATCTTCACCTTCTCAATTTTTATTATATAAACCTTCCAACACTCACTAGCTCCATACACTTTGCGTGAGCCACGACCGGACCCGATCCACCTTGATTGTGATCACCTCCACATTTGAACCTGACGTGAAACGCTTCGTGGCATTTGCTTCTGATCTTGTTGGGAGGTTGTGATCCATATTTTTTGTTTCATATTTTTCATACTCATCATATCATCATCATCATTCTTGAGTGTTGCAATGGATTTCTCACAATATCATTCACATCTTCGTCGTGAAGTAAATGCATTTGTGAGAGATCTAGAACATCGTGCATCACTCGCTTATTCACATAAGATAGAGGAAGGATTCAAATCTCTTATTGTTGAGAAACAAGGCCAAAGCATAGTCTCTTCTATGTTGAGAGAGAAGGGAAAATTCAATGGCATCAACATTACAAGCTACTTAGATTTTTTTGAAGAGCAAGCTATGATTTTTGGTCTTCCCGAAGATCTTTTGATATCATTCTTTGAACGCATTTTTGATGGTTCTATCATAAACATGTCACTCAATATGGTAGTCTTGCTTGGAGTAATTTTAGAGGAGATGCTCAAAGAATTCTATTTTGAAGATTATAGCCAACATAATCGCGATGGATTCTTAGGATGGGTCAATTCCCCAAAGCCTACTAGCTCTATTACTCATTTACAAAATGAGTATATTAGACGCTATGAACAACTTCCTGTTGAGGACAAGATAACTTTGGAACCTGATCTTGTGATAAATTTTCTTGAGCTTCTTCATCCTAAAACTCATAGGGAAGTTGAACGGAGATTAGAAGAGCCGGATAAGCGCTATGGTCTTACTCAAAATTGGCAAAAAGTGCGTAAAGTAGTAGAGGCTATAGCCCATAGACATAAAAGACAATCCATGCTTTATGAGCAAACTAGTCTTCCTGAAGCTTGCCTTCCACAAACCAAGGAGCAAGTTAGAGAACAATCCCATGCTATGATTTTTGACTCTACTCCTATTCCTCAAATGATTGAGCCTACTCAATGTTTTAAACTAGAGCCAAATAAAAGTGTAGTTGAACAATCTCAACTTTGGAAACTCTGACTCAGCAAATGGAAAGTCTTATTGCTACACAATCCAATTTGGCCAAGACTATAGATGCATTACAATCTAATTACACCAAAACTTTCCAAAATCAAATGAACCCAATGTCTTTTCAACTTAGAACCTAATCAACATGTTATAGCTCCCAATCAAAATCCACAAGTAGCTCCTACTCAAGCATATCAAGTTCCTCCAATGCATAATCCTTCAATGTATAATCCTTCAATGAAAAATCCTCATCCTCATATGCAAAAATCCTCAAATGTATCAAAACATATATCCTCAAGCTTCTCAAACAACTTTTCAAAATCCTGAAAATCAAAATTTTTAAAATCATCAACCATATACTATGGAAGCTCCTCTTGCACCTCAAGCACCACATGTTGCTCCCCAAGCTCCTCAAATACATCAATTGCCTTATCAAAATCCTAATTATCTTATTCAAGAAATTCCTTATCAACAAAATACTCAATTTCAAACTTTCCCACCACAAGTTAATCAAAATCCTCAAAATCAAAATGGTTTTGTGCGTGGCCCTCGTAGCTGTCCTAGGTGTGATTTATTAGAGCACTTTTTGAGAGATTGTGAACTATTGAAGGCTGCTAAGGAGCAACGACTAGTAATAGACATAGGGAAGAAAATTTGTGACTATTGATCTAGGCTACCTTTGCAAGGAAATTATGGTAAGGGAGGAATGAAAAAACACTATGAAAATAAAACCATAACGGACGTAGGGAATAGAGGAGTGAAACTAGAAGCTCTTGATGAATAACAAGTAGAATCAAAGGAAGGTGACTTTTCCATAGAGGCTTTAGTAAGAGCATGAGATGAGATTAGGAGAATATTAGATTGGGAGTCACCAATACAAGATCAATCTCTTATTTCTCACATATCCAATGTATAAGAAAATCGAAAAAGAGATGAAGTTGAGCCTAGTAAAAGAAGAGTGACTGGAAAACAAACCTCAGAGTGAATAAAAACAATCATAGAGCAGGGAGAAACATCACAATCCAAAGATAAAAAACAAGAATCACATCCCAATGAACAAAAACAAGAGGAGAAACAAAAAGGGAAGAAGATAAAGCAAAGAAAAACAGAACCAAAGCCTTTAGATAAACAAGAAGAATCAAAACAAACTGAAGATCAAACACGAGAACATGAACAAAAACAAGATCCTGAGCAAAAACAAAAGAAACCAAAGAGAAAACGTAAAGCCATCTTGATTTCATAAATTGAGAGAAAAATAGATCCTTTGGAGGTTTTTGATGACATTTTGCTTAAGAGTCAAGTGCCTATGTCTTTAGAACAAGTTTTCTCTATTGCAAAGCCTAGTTTTAAAGATAACTTTATCGGCCTAATTAAAAGGAAGAGGTTTTCGCTTAATCGTGATACTGAGTTGCAAGATTCTCTAGATCAAGATCAAGCTATGAATGAAGCCTTAAACTTTGATGAATCTAATAAAGAGGGCTCTCATGATGATGAAGTAAATGTTAATAAAAATTTCCTAGGACCTATTCAACCTGACCATGAAAATCATGAAAACAATCTTGAAAGTCACTTTAAAAGAAAATTCAATCTAAGAGTATCTTCATGACCAGAAGTCCTATCATCTTGGCCCTATAGGTCAATGCGATAGGATCCCCATACCCCATAGAAGGCAACAAACGCCGCTCTATATTCCCCCATTTAGTTTGTATGGGAAAACTTTGTGGTTCCACGAGGCCTTTAAGTTTTTCTTGAATGGAATCGCAATGGCCTAGAATTCTATGTCATACCTAATCTAATGGCTAGGCTCACAAATATCATCATATAACATCAATGGTTACTCATAGAACTCATCTAACTTGAAAGTTAAGGTTCCACAAAAGCCTAGGCTCTCATCATCTCTTTTGAGCTTAATGGGTGCCTTACAAATTAGTGTACCATGGATCAATTTTGGTCGCTTGAGGATGGATTATTGAGTATATTTAACATAAATAAATTTCCCACTTCAAAGACCACCTAAAAGTAATTGGGTCATTGTCAAATTACTCGTAAATTTACTAAGCACTTTTTCTCCATCTACATATGTGTGGATTCAAGTCATGAGTGAATTCCACAATGCCTTATCTCTTCCTAAGTATGCTTAGAGTGGTAGGAAGGTATTACAAGCAAAACAATTGCTACGCTATTCCTTTTTCTTATATTTCTATTATAGGTAACCACTGCTCATTGTTTTTATGGAATGGGTGCATTATTTCTAATAGTTGTGCAAAACGTATCCCATGATGCTGGCAAGGTGCATAACATCAATAGTGCGTTCATTTCATTATCCACATCCATTTTCTAAGCCTGTTACTAGGAGAATATAGCATCAAACTCATTTAGATGTGCAGCAACAGTGTCCTTCATATGAAGGTCATATAGTGTTCTCATTAGATACAATTTATTTGATGTCGTCTCTTTTTCATATGTATTGCAGAACTTCTTCCAAAGCTCGTTTGCACTTTCACAGTCTAATACTGTAAAGTAAACATTATCTACCAGGTGCAAGCAAATGGTAGACATGGCCATTTCATCTAACTCATCCCAATCATCTTCATCCATGTCAATAGGCTTTTTTGAAATTCCATTTACTGGCTTCCATTGCCTCCTTTGAATCAACACATCTTTAGTCTGATTCTTCCATAGAGAAAAGTTTATGCCATCAAATTTTTCGATCTCAAAATGATCTTTGCCCTACAAGTTATAATTCCACCTCAAAAAACTGGCACTAGACCCTGATCCAGTAGATGTGCCTGATACCCATGATGCCATGATGGTACAGAACTGATTCGCATGATAATAGAGCTACAAGAGTCCAAACACCAATGAATAAGTGTATCAAGATGTAAATCGAACACTCTATAGTTAACTAAACCAAAAATATGGAAAACTTTTGCTAGAATATCCTTTGTAAAATGACCGTATAACCAGTGTCAAAATATCATAAAATTGCAAGTATTGACATGTTTACCTGCATAGTGAATCAGTGAGTCCACTTCATATAATCAATTACCCAATAGAAGCCAACTAGGCTTATCGAACACCTATGAACAACTATCATACATCTTCTATGGCGAGGCTTACTAAGTCTTCCACCTGCATCACTGAAGAGATCCCGACATTTGGGTGTCTCCAAATCAAGGAAACCTCACCACGAACCTCTTTATCAAATGTAAAAGGCTTTATGCAAAAACATAACCGCTATATCAATGACCACATGGACGTACATAAGCAGTATCCACAGAAGTGTACGTGGTGTGTATGTGCTCAATTTATGCTGTAAAATGACACCAAAAGAATGAATTCACAACCCAAAAACTAGCCAACAAAACCTACAAGAGTCTATCAACTCTGATGTTTTAGGCTCAAAAAACCTGCATAAATTTACAATGGCTGCTGCTACCAAAACTAAAAACCTTTCAAGAAACCTGTAGTTTTACAAATGTGGCTGAAAACACAGCCCCAAAGGATGACGTTTAATATCCGAGAAGTATAAAGAACACTCTTCTTGATGTTCTTGGACCTATGTGAAGAGAACTATGTGCGAAAGTACTCCAAAATGGGTTCAAAATACGCCCCAAAAATGCTTCAAAAATATGCTTTGAAAGAAAAGAATGAAGCTTTGAGGGACCAAAACATGTTCAAGGTAATTTTAACCTTAGTCTTTCCCCTTCTTTAGAAACCACAAGAGTGTAGCTTATTAGTAAGAGATTGCCACGGTTAAGTGAGCTCTAGGGGGAACAATACTAGGATGGATAACCTCTCGGGAAGTATCGGGAACCTCTATCTTCCTTCATCACTGAGGTCTTCCCTTGCGCGAGGGCAACAATGCCAAGGGTGAATTTGGTGACTCGGATGACAAGGTATGCCAAGGTCTATGCCTTGGTTGCCGCCTTAGTCGTAAGCCGTGGAGGAAGCTAGGGGAGGGGGGGTGCTCGCTTCACTTGCACAAAAGGAACAAAGCTTTTGTGTCAAACTACTCTGATACCACTGAAGTATTTTGGTGGCAATGCACCACACTGTGCTCTCCTTCTTAAGGGCTCCACGATGATATCCTCCGAGTAGAAAATGGAGCTCCTAAGGCCGCACACAGTACTCTGCACAGAGGTTCTAGAATACGCAGAAAAACACAAAACACGAGGAGCATGAAGACAGACTTCTTAGGTCTTACAAATACGGTCAAACTTATAGTCCGTGACTGACGAGGCCATTATATTTTTTTATTAAAGAACATATACGAAGAAGTGTTTGGTGGCCATTTGGCCTTTCACACGGACACTAATGATAATAGCAAATAAGCCCAAGTATAGACAACCTACTTTTGAGATGTTATTTCTCCATGTAGAAGTATCCAAGCTGAATGATTTAAATTATTATAGACATTGGGGTGTGTCTACTAATATTTCATAGATTCTGGTAGTTAGCTCACATGTGAAAAGTGTGATCATCCTTGTCATAAGTTTTATCACCAATTTGATAAGTTTAGAAAAGTATGATGTTCTTCTAGGTTTTGATAGATTAGTTCAAAGGGATCATATACTTTATTTTTAAAAACAAAGCACTCATTGAAGCAATCAATAGAAGAATTTTTCTTACATTAGATATTTGGTTGAATTATCATCATGGCTAAAACTAACTAAGATAGTTATAAGTTTCAACTATCGAATACCAAATACGATGAGAGCCCATCATGGTTTCCATGTATCCTTGTTGAGTCCATATCATAATTCACCATTAGAGAGGTGATAGATCCAATTCTTTACCATGATGAAATTGGGGAAAATCATATGTGAGACTCAATAGTATCTTTGGTAAGATTGGGAATCCTTAATTATTCGAAACAATGGGAAACTTCTAATTGTAACTAGAAATCTATAAAAAAAATTTAGAGAGCACCCATCAAATCAATGAAATTTGTACAAAGAATCCAATGAAACCCATAGAAAAAAATAGAACTACTCATAAGGCTGATTGTCTCAAGAGAAGGTGATGTCATGGATGATACAACTTGGAGAAGCTTGAGGGAGGTAGAAAAGTAAGGCTCAATGTGATGGAGTTTGATCCTAGCAAGTAGCACAAGACGAGCCTTGCACTCTTGAAGTATGAAATAAATTGTATGGTCTTGTGATTAGTGCAATAAAATTCAGCATATACTTTGAAAGTTGCTAATTTGGGATGAAACACTCACCTTCAAGTGCTCATAATAGCCAGAATGTTTACAATTGGAAACATTCATATGCTATAAATAGGGTTGAGTACCTAAATTGCAAAAGAGAAAAACTAAAAATCAACTAATAATTTTGAAAAGGCCACAAAACAATTTATGCTCAAACTAGAAACTATTATCTTTTGAATGAATGCTCAACCATCCAGTTCTAAGCTCAATAGAGAGAGAGCCACCCTCTCCAAGATAACTATTGTTGGAGATGATGGTGTAAAGAAATGATGGGGGAACAAAATGATGACCAAAAGGTGTACTATAGGTTTAGCAGTCTCCTTCTTGAACATAAGGAGAAGATCCTAAATGTATCTCCTCTAACTCAAATACGTTCATTCTTGTGTGTATAATGAATTTCTAACCCCTCTTGCATATGCCTTTTGATCCTTTGTATAACACTGAAGTCATATCCTATCAGATGCATGTCATCTACATATACACACAAATAGATAACTTCATTGTGATCCTTCTTGATGAACAAACAAGGGTCTACATTGCTTGAATTGAAACCTTGATCTTGTGGCTAGTTTACTAATCTAAAGTTCTAAACTCTGGGAGCTTGATTCAATCCATATAATGCCTTTTTTAGCCTACATACATAAGATGTATAATTATGTTTAACAAATCCTAGAGGTTGTGACATGTATACCTCTTTACTAATCTAGCCATTGAGAAATGCATTCTTCACATCTAGTTGAAGTAACCACCAATTTCTAGTAGCTTCTACATTTGGCAATGTCCTCATTGTGGTCATCTCAACAATTGGTGAGAAGGTCCCCTCATAGTCTTTGCCATGAGTTTGAGCACATACTTTACCAACTAATCTACCTTTATACCTGCTAATAGCTCCATATGAAGTTCTTTTCAGCTTATAGACCCATATGTTACCTATCAACTTATGATTAGTTTGCACTGGAACCAACTCCCAAGCATCCATTTCTTTCAATGCTTCTATCTCCCCTTCCATAGCTTTCTCCCAATCAAAGTTACCCATTGATGCTTCATATGTTGAAGGTTCTTCTAAAATTGATTCTTGGGCCAAATGGATAGAGTGATTTCTAACAAATGAAGAGTCATATACATACCTTTCAAGTTTCTCTATCTCCCTTGTTGAGCTTCTAGGAGTATGCTTGGAGCATTCTCCAAAATTTTGAATTTTGGTCTTTCCTCTTGATTTCTAGAGCTCATAGTCTCTTTCCTTCTCATATTGATCATCGTTAGATTTTCTTCATAGATCTTAGACCTATGTATCATGCTTGCTACCGAATGGATGCAAATAAAAATCAAGATCATAAGAAAATTTTACCTTTTGTTTTTATTCATAATACCATGACCCATGTTCTTCAAAAAGAACATCCCTCCTTGTGGTAAATTGCTTTGTGGATGGATTATAAAATTAGGCCCATATGAATTGAATCATAGAAAATGAGCATTATCTTAGTTGCCATTTCATCTAGTTAACATATCATTTGTGAAGGCACATGTATAAAATCTAAAAAACCAAATACCTTGCAATGTCCTAGACTTGGTTTTCTACCATTGCAAGCCTCATAAGGAGTCATACCTTGAAGAGATTTGGATGGAAGTCTGTTCACAAGATATGCAACATTTGAGATTGCTTTTGCCCATAGATAATGTTAGAACATCAAGCTTACATTAGGCTTGAGGTGTATTTGATCTACATCAAAAATCTATCATTTGGATTAGGTAAGACATATCCATTGAAGAGTTTTTTTCATTTATGCCATTTTTGTATTTTTCATAAGGACACTTTATGCATCATTTAATAATCTAAAAGCATAGAGCTTTATACTTGTAGAAGGAGAAGGGAGAGCTCAAATTCCATGAATTTGAGGTGTTTCAAATTGAAAATCAAGCCATCAATCAATCACCAAAAACTAAATGAGATAAGATCTTCACTTTTCCTACATTGAAGAAAAGTGAATTCATTCTCTTCAACAAACTATGCCAGCTTGTCAAAATCCATGTTTAGAAGTCTTGGAACACTTCAAGATTCTATATAAAGACTTGAAATCACTTATACATTACATTGAAGCAACAAACATACACTTAAGCTCATCATTATGTTGCTCCTTCATTTATCTGCACCATCTTTTTCATTAATAGTGAGCTTGGAGAGGCTATTGATATCTCTACAAAGCACCCAATCAGATGAAAGAGCATTTATTCAAAAGATACTAGTACCTACTTAGGGTTTACAGAATTTTGGAGGACTTGATTTAGTAGATCGGGAGCAAACAGAATTTTACTACCTTAGGATCTATCTCTATAGAGCCTTGAAAATCAGGGGTACCTCTTTTGAGTGTTAAGTACATTCCCGAACCACATCTTGCTTGTTACCTATACTCTTGTGCATTTTAGACACTTAATTCTATTTATAACATTCCTCGTAAAGGTATTTTTACAATTTTAGCCATGTTGGATGCTATGAGCATTTGAAGTTGATTGTTTCATCCAAAGATAACATGTCTTTTGAGCTAGTCAATGTGCAAATGTATCTGATTTGTATAAACTCTTTCTTGTTGATTGTTTAAAGTACATTCTGGATTTTATTGTACTAAATACATTCCTATAAGGTATATTTGTCTCTCCAAAAGCTCAAGGGCTCTCCATGTGCTCGTTGGTAGGACAAAACAGCATCACTTGGGAACTCACTTTTCTACCTCCTCCAAGTTTCTCCAAGGTCTCTTAGTGGTATCAGAGATACATCAAGATGGGTGATTGTTTTCCCTCAATTAGAAAAGAATAATAGACACAACTATGATGCTTGGCAAATCAAAATGGAGGCCTATTTGCAAGGTAGAATTCTTTATGGAATTGTAGCAGGTGATGAATCTATGCCTATTCTAAGACCCAAAGGAGGTACTTCACAAGAAGAGAGAGTAAGAATCACACATTGATGTGAAAGGGATGCTCAAGCAAGCTCATACAGACTAAAATCTATCTCTAATTTTCTATTACTACATAGAAGAGGATTCAAGACATTGCAAGAGACTTGGGATGCCCTAGAGACTTTAGCTTTTGCGAGCAACAAAGCAAGAAAGAATCGTCTTTGGAATGAGTAAAACCAGATGAAGAAGACATCTATAAAAACTATCATAGAGTTTGTTACCCAGGTCAAGGAAGTTGCAGATCAGTTAGCAGCCACTAAAGACTTGATTGAAGAAGGGGCCATCATGAGAAAGATTCTAAATGGAATTAGAAGCGATAAATCATGTCAATCCTTCACCATAGCTTATGATCTTATCAAGGATGTACAAACTCTAGATTTCAACATATTCCTTGGACAAATCTTCAGCCAAGAGGTTAACAATAATATGAAGTAAGGTAACACTTATCAAGTCAATACTACAAGTGCTATTTATGCTGATAAGAGAGACAAGAAGAATAAAGGCAAGAAAAATGAAGATGATGAGGAAGAGACTTCCCAAGCCAACGATGCAAGCAAGTGCAAGTGTAAAGGGAAAAACAAAGGAGCAAAGCATGAAGAATAAAAATATCAAAATGTTCAACCTTCCACCATATGTTAGAAGACCAAGCATACCACTCAAAATTGCTAGTTCAATGTGAGGACTTAGAAAGGAGGTGGAGGAGGTGGATTTGGCAACACTAGAGCCACAACTTTACACAACTTCAACAACAACAATAGGATTCACAACAGAAGGGTTTCAACAAGTATTCAAAAGATCAACCACATGAAGACTGATTGCTTCTAATGAATCTGAGTCACAAATAAGGTAAATAAGATGATCATTTTTCTAGACAGATTCAAGATGTTTGAACCATGTTGGAGGTAGCATTTCTCTTCTCTCTAACTTGGAAAGTCCAAAGCATGGGCATGAAGTACAAATAAGGGATGAAACTAAGCACAATGTGGAGAGGAATGAAAATGTCAAAGTTTTGAATGGGATGAAAAACATTCTGAATTACGTTCTCTATGTATCCACTATCACTAAAAACCTAATAAGTGTATGCCAAATAGTTGAAAAAAGCTTGCAAGTTAGGTTCACCCAACATGGAGCTTTTATGGAAGATCCATGTGAAGGCTTCAAGAAGATATACAGAAGTGAGAAGCATGATTGGCTCTTTACTTTTGAAGTAGGGGAAGCCAAGAACATAGCTCTATTCAACTTTCAAACCCTAAGTGAGCTTGAAGTGTGGCATGTGAATAAACAAACCTTGAAGATACATAAAGGTATCAAAGTGTTCTAGGTCTAACAAACATACCAAAAGACCACATGATCACCAAATGTGATGATGCCAGATTTGGATGGTATAGAGGCAACCATTTAACCACAAAGGCTACATCAACAACAACGTTTTGGACTTAGTACATGCTGATGTGTGGGGATCACATCAAGAACCTTCATTAATAGGATCAAGATATTATATTTCCTTTGTTGATTTTCATAGTAGATGGACCATTTTGTACTTTATAACGAATAAGAATTAAGTTTTTGAATTGTAAGCAGATGGATAAATAGGTTCTAAATATGAGCTAATGTTGCAAAAAACATCCCCTACACCTACAAAGTTAACTGCAGGGATGCTTAATATACTCCTTGATCTTTAGAGTAATGCATTTGGAACCACTTAGTTTTTTGGAGCATCATTCCAAAATGTTTTCACTAAAACAGATAATTTGTATATAAAAGAAATGTGAAGAGACCTTCTATTTTGGGAATATAAGTTCTAAGTAGTATGCTCAGAACTCATAACCTGGTATGAATTGACCAAAGAGCTTTTGCACACATCTAATCATGAGATAACTAAAGCAATTTATTTCATCAATTTGGCTATACCATACAAGGAGAAATGATTCCAACAAATCAGGGGTTAATCCTGACTTTTCAAGATCTATGTGTGCAAACTTCATGAAAATTAATATGCACATAGCAGACACCTTAATCTAACTAATCAAATCTAAGATATAGTAAATGAGTGAGTGCACATAGAGAAATGGATTCCACAAGATCACTATAATGATGTAGATGTAGCACAGAAGAATAGATGGAAATCACTAGATGAAATGTATCAAAATGTATGTGCCAATAAATGTACGTTACAAGGTAAGTGTAGTAAACTACCCATAAATGAAGTGAGCCCAATGTACACTTATTGATGTAGCTTAATGTCACTTGAAATAGCTCACATATCCCACAACTAAAAGCATGTCTATTTATACTCATAGTTTGAGTTTTGAATTTGATTTTTCCTTCAACTTAAAAGTGATCCTACACTTTAGGGATGATCTGATTTCATTCTTCCTACCACAAGAGTCGTGGATTTAGCTCCCTATCTTCTAGAGATTTCTTATTTTCTTGGTGTCTACATTTATATAAAGTAACTATGCCTAAAATGACTAGCATAGGTTCACATGTAGTTCTGTCTTGTAAAGGAATAAATGGATGTGTAGTCCTAAGGTTTTAGCAATGCAACTAGTCTTGCTAATTGCACCAACATGATTTCTTCAAGGATTACCTAACACATGTGGATAATTATAGAGGTAGATCATTGAAGAAACTAAGATTTGATGCACGGCAAGACTATTTCTCCATAGATTTTATGAGTTCTTGCAGGATAAAGGCATCCAAATTGAAGTGACTACCAGAATTTAATAAGATCAACTAGAACAATACTTGAAGAGAAGACATTTCCGTAGAGTTTATGGGAAGAGACTATTTCAAATGTTGTACATATTGTCAACACACTTTCATCCAAATCCATTCAAGATATGACTCCTTATGAACCTTTGAATGGTAGAAAAAGAAATGGATACCTGGGAGTTTGTTCCAAACTAATCAAAAGGTAATAGATTACAGATGGATCCATAAGCTAAGAACATTTGAGATTGATCAGTATGGAGGTACAAATCTATTTCCAATGGATGTGCTCAAACTCATGGTATAGACAATGAGGATATCTTTTCACTAACTAGAAAGATGACTACAATCATGTCATTGCTATGTTTAGTTGCTACAAGAAATTGTAGACTACTTCAAGCAAATGTGAAGAATGCATTTCTGAATGGCTTAATAAGTAAATAGGTATACATGTCAACACTTCAAAGATTTGATAACCCTAATTATACATCTTATGTATGCACACTAAAAAAGGCATTGTGAGACAAGCTCCTAGAGCTTGGAGTTTCATATTGGTAACCTATCTTCATGATCAAGGTTTTACGTCAAGCAATGCAAAACCTTCTTTGTTCATGAAGAAGGATCACAATGAAGTTATCTATTTGTGTGTATATGTAGATGGCATAAGTGTGACAGGAGATGATGTGAATGACATAGAAAGGATCAATATGCATATGCAAGAGGAGTTCAAATCAGTTATTTGGGTGAGCTTACATTCTTTCTTGGCATGTAGGTCGTACAGAGAGATGAAGGAATGTATTTGAATTTGAGGAGATACATTTAGGGTCTACTTCTAAAGTTTAAAATGGAGAGCACTAGACTTATAGGCACATCTTCAGAGATGAATCATAAACTTAGTGTTTATGAAGGTGAAAAAATTGAAGACACCAAAGAGTATCAAAGCTTGGTAGGTAGCTTGATATATGCTACTCATACAAGGGCAACTATCTCATATAGTGTAGGAGTGCTAAGCCAACTCCTGCACTCACCAAGAGGACCACATGTAGATGCAGCTAAGAGAGTAAAGTACCTCAAATGTACAATCATTGAAGGTATATTCTATCAAAATCTATTTAGATGTAGATTGGGCAAGTGATAAGGATGATAGAAGAAGTATCTCTCGTTACTTAGCATTTGCAAGCTGAAAGATAGTGTTATGGAGTTTCAAGAAGCAACCAAGAGTTGCTTTATCCTCAACTAAAGTACATTATAGATGTTTGACCATATCAACTCATGAGGCAATATGATTAAAAGCATTGTACTTGGATTTGTGACTTCTAAGCTCCAAACCTCACATATTTGGAGATAATGTAAGGTTCATGCATCTAGCAACAAAACCTATTTTCCATGCAAGAAAAAATACATAGAGGTTCATTACCACTTCATCAGAGAGAAGCTTATGGCAAAAGAGATTGATATTTCTTTTGTTCGAACTATAAAGCAAGTAGTAGATATGATGACAAAGGCACTTGATGGAATAAAGCTTTGCATATCTACATCAATGGCAAGTATTCTACCTATTAGAGAATGAAGACTCAAGCATAGTTTAGCTTGAGGGCGAGCTCATGGAACATCAAGATTAAATTATTCTTGAGGTGTATTTGATCTAGATCAAAAAGCTATCATTTGGATCATGTTTATCTAACTAGGTCTTGTTTATTCTTTGTGCACTAAAATTCAATTGAGGAGAATAACTCGTACTCACTTCCCTTTTAAAGCCTTTATCCTATAAGAACTGAATATCTTCAATTATTTACCTATATGATTGTGCACATGTGCTATATACTTCTTGAAGCATTCAAAAACTTAACTCTTATTCTTGATAAAGTACATAATGGTCCATCTACTATGATGATCAACAAAGAGAACCTAATACCTTGAGCCTACCAATGAAGGTTGTTGACTTGGTTTCCACACATCACTTTACTAAGTCCAATAAGTTGTTGTGGATGTAGCCTTTGGGATTGAATGGTTGTCTTTGTGCTTTCCTAGTCCGACAAGCATCACATATATTGATCATGTGATGCTTTGGTATATATTCTATCACTAAAACACTTTGATCCCTGCATATATCCTTCAACATTATTTTATTCACATGACCAAGTCTCTTATGACACACTTCAAGCTCACTTGGGGTTTGAGACCCAAAGTTGAATAATGCTATGTCCCTAGTTTCTCCTACTTCAAAAGTAAAAGGCCTACCATGCTTCTCAACTTTGGCTATCTTCTTGAAGCCTTGACATGGATCTTGTGAAAAAGCTCCAAGTTGGGTGAGCCTAACTTGCAAACATTTTTCAACTATTTGACCTACACTTATTAGGTTTTTAGTGATAGTGGGTAGATAGAAAACTTTATTTCATAGTACTCTTGTTGCCATTGGAAGCTTTGACGTTACCAATTTTCTCCATAGAGTGCTTAATATCATCCCCTCTTTGTATTTCATGTTTTTTTTGGGAATTTGAAATTCATATTGAAGAGCAATATTGCCTACAATATGGCTTGATCATCCTAAATCTATGTAGAAAAAGTGATCATCTTCCTTACTTTCTTTGTGACTCAGATTTATATGAACTAATGAATGTACATGTGATTGATCTTCATAGTAATTTTTTGAAGTCCCTTCTATTGCGACTTCTATTATTGTTGTTGAATTGTGTCCATCCTTACCTCTAATATCTTCAAATCCACATCTTTCACCTCCTTTTTGGGTCCTTCCATTGAACTAGGGACTTTTGAGTGGTGTGGTTGGTCTTGTTAGCAATGGCATAAACATCTTGACCTTTTGAATTCTCATACTTTGCTCCCTTCTTTTTCCCTTTCTAGTTTCTCTTGTTTGAATAGTTGGCTTGGGTATTCTCTTCCTTATTATCCTCCTTGATCTTGCCTTCGTGCTTCTTCTCTTTCTTGTCTACATAAAGAGCAGTTGTTGTATTATTTTGATAAAATTTACCTTCCTTTAGGTTATTGTTGGCCTATTGGTTGAAGATTTGTTCAAGGAATATGTTGAAGTCTAGGGTTTGTACATCCATGATGAGATCATAAGTTATGATGAAGGATCACCATTTCTCATCACTTTTAATTCCATTGTGAATCTGCATCATGATGGCCTCTTCTTCAATTAGCTCTCCAATGGATGCTAACTAATCTACAAACTCCTTGATCTTGGTAACAAACTCTGTAATATTTTGTTTTGGTTTCTTCTTCATTTGGTTGAACTCATTCCATAGATGTTTCTTTGTTTCTTTGATACTAGCAGGTCTCAAGTGTATCCCAAGTCTATTAAGATGTTTTGCATCCTCCAATATGTGCCAATAAAAGCTCAGAGATAGAGTTTAGTATGTATGAACTTGCTTGGGAATCCCTTGCACAACAAAATGTGAGTCTATCTATCTCCCCTTGTGTTGGTCCTCCTTTGGATCTTGGAATAGGCATAACTTCATCACCTACTATTATTCCATAAATATTTTTAACTTGCATGTATGCCTCCATGCTAATTTGGGAAGCAGCATATTTGTTTCTATGAAGCTTCTCAATCACTAAGGGAAAGCCACCCCCCATCTTGGTGTAGTTTTGATACCACTAAGAGAACTTGGAGAACCTTGAGGGAGGTAGAAAAGTAAGGTTTAAGGTGATGAAGATTTGTCCACCCAAAATAGCATAGTAGAGTGTCAAATACACCTTATAGATGCGTGATTAGTGCAATAAAATCCACTATGTACTTTGGATCATCAATGAGAAAGAGGTGACACAAAACAAATAAGTTTGCACATTGACTAGCTCAAAAAACTTGATAATGTGTGATGAAACATTCAACTTCAAATGCTCAGCGCAGCAAGCATGATTACAATAGGAGAACTTCCTTTTGGAGGAATTTTATAAAGAGATTTGAGTATCTAAAATGCATAAGAGAAGGAATTAGAATCAACTATTGGGTTTGCAAAAAGCTTAACACTAATTGGTGGTACCCCGGATTTTTCACCGTTTGAATTTAGGTGATTTGATTGACTAATTGTTTGGGAATCTTACCAATCTCATTCATGGAAATTGGGTCCTCTCTTTATCCTTTTACAAGTGTAAAAACTCTATGCTCTTACATAAATAAGAAATCCATAAAGATTATTATGAAATAGCAAAAAATAAACATGCATGAAGACTTCTTCAATGGATATTTTTGACACCTTCCAAATTATGGTTTTTGATGTAGAGCTAATCCTCCTCAAGCATAATGAGACCTTGATGATCAAACAAAGGAGATTTCAAAATATCTAATTTTGAGATCTAGAAGGCCTTGCTTCATTGCATTTCTATGCTTGCTAGTAGTCTGTAACATGATCATGCATGTTACCTTGTATAATGTCTTCTCTCCACACCCTTACTTAATGGACGTTTGATATCCATGTGAACCATCCCTTTCATATCATGATGGAAGCTTCTATAACATATACCATGTCATCACCACCATCATTAATGATGCCATCATGGAACATTATATAACATCATTAACCACCCCCTCTAGAACACAAATAAGGAGGATCTACACATATAGACTCTCATTTATTCCATTGTGAACCTTGAGCTTAAGGATTTGCACACCCCAAGTAACATTATTCTAGTTTCTAGTTTTTTATCATCGTATAGTCCCTTTTTCTACTCTTTCCTAGTCTAACGTTATGTGTTCTTGAATTTTCAACTTTTAATCGCATTTCATGAGAATGAGATCCCATCTAGTCTCTTCTTGTCTCTTGTTCATCTCCATGTAAGAGATCTTGTAATTCCAATATCATATTTCATACCTACGATCCCATTTTGTGGGTTCTCTTGCATCTTTTTTCATCATGCCACGATACCTTGGGTCCCGAGATGTGGGACATTTTATGTCTTTCTAATCTTCGCACTCCATAGCTTTTAGTCGTAGGTTGTGGGACTTCCTATGTTAGCCGGATGGTTTTAGAACGTATTCTCCTTCCTGGATTATCTTGTAATGAAATTATGTTCAAGTAATCTTGTCTCTGTGTTTTGTGTGGCATATGCATACGTCTTTCAAATCCTACAAACAACATGACAATTGCATCTCACGAAGGTATCCATATAACCCAAAACTAAGATGGGCATATTTGAGGTAGTCATAAATACAATATATAGCAATGATCATTCACCACACACGAAGTCGTAAGCGAAATAGAATGTTATGAGAATTAAGATGTGCATGATTGAAGACATGTGTCTGAATATAAATATGGTTTTTGACACAATGTGCCTTCATGGCCTTTTGACCACACAATCCATTGAGCTAATCAGCTCACTCTGGCGTATTAAAAAGGAGGATAGTTTTTTTTTTCTTTTGAATTCTACTAATATGGATCATTTAGTTAGGAATATAACTTCATGTTTAAATTAAAATTCTGGTATAGAAAACTGAAACCATTTGTAAATGTTGCCAAGCTAGCCTTCAAGCATGGCATGCAAAACACACTGCAAATCAGAGGATAAGAAGATATACAAATCAGAGGATAAGAAGATATTGACTGCGTCATAAGCTGTCTTGTGGGCTATCAGTGAAAAATGGACCCGAGAATCAGGGGAAATTTCAATTTGAATAGCGAGGTTGGAGAAGAAGATGTAGGTGTGCAGCTTGAGGTGGAGCGGGTGGCGGCGGAGAAACAGAAACAATGTGGAAGTGGGGAGACACCATTATGTTAGTAGACGAAATGCAGGTCATGGTGGAAGCGGCGGTAAGGGCCATCCAGCAGCACGCGTTCGATGAGGCCGAAGCCGCGTGCACCCCGGAAGCTGCCCGTACCACCCACGATCGCCACTTCGTTGGGCGAGATGGCTCGGATCTCACCTTGAATCTGGATGGTGCCCTTGTAGTTCTCCTCGTCGTATGATATAAGCTCTATCTCAATGAGATCGATAATGTCGGACGCTTTATACGCAGAGTCGATGGTGAGGCCACGCACAGATCCTACCCTCGAAGACGTCTGCTCAGGCCCTTCTGTCGCGTTGAAGGCAAACAGCTCTCCGTGGCCAAAGGACCCGCTGAAGCTCTGGTTGAGGCTAGGGTCACCAACGAATACCTGCACATAATACTGCAGCCTGCACTCGCGGAATGGTGGAGGGCCAGGCGATGTCGCTGCGTTGATGTTACAGGAGCTCCCTGAACCTGCCGCTACTGCAGTTTGGCTGGCACGATGAATCAGGAGGCCGAAGACTAGTGCAACTATCATCATGTTTGCTGTTCGGCCGGTCATGGAGGGGGGCGGCTGCCATCTTCGAGAGAAGGGGTTGAAGTGCTCCCAGCCAGGAAAAGACGGTGAAGGAAAAGGATGCAGGCTCTGCATATGTATAGCCGGCCGCAGCATAACATGCTATGAGCCCACATTCCCCACGCACTTCTTACGCGGAGATTTTCTGCACACGCCATCGTGCACACGTTGTCACTATCAGCTCTCTCTCTCTTTGACATGCTAATATGGGCAAGAAATCTGATGGAGTCCTGATGCCCTCAATGCCACAACGACGTTGTTGACTTGCTAACATTAGCTTTCTGATCTACATTTAGATTTGTTTGACTATTTTTATATATTTTTAAGTAATAGAAAACATCAAAAGACATTGAAAAAGATTTTATTACACAAAAGAAACATGAATTCGGGGAGCTACTATGTCTGATGCAAGGATCTATGGCAAATGGATGGATGCTTGAGGACTGTAAGTACTATGTTAGTGAATAGCTCTCTCTGTCTCTCTCTGTCGTTGACATGCTAATATGGGCAAGAAATCTGATGGAGTCCTGATGCCGTCAGTGCCACAACGACATTGTTGACTTGCTAACATTAGCTTTCTGATCTACATTTAGCTTTGTATGGCTATTTTTATATATTTTTAGGTAATAGATAACATCAAAAGACATTGAAAAAGATTTCATTACACAAAAGAAACATGAATTCGGGGAGCAACTATGCCTGATGCAAGGATCTATGGCAAATGGATGGATGCTTGAGGAGTGTAAGTACTATGTTAGTGAACAGCTCTCTCTCTCTCTCTCTCTCTCTCTCCTTGACATGCTAATATGGGCAAGAAATCTGATGGAGTCCTGATGCCGTCAATGCCACAACGACGTTGTTGACTTGCTAACATTAGCTTTCTGATCAGGTAATAGAAAACATCAAAAGACATTGAAAAAGATTTCATTACACAAAAGAAACATGAATTCGGGGAGCTACTATGTCTGATGCAAGGATCTATGGCAAATGGATGGATGCTTTAGGAGTGTAAGTACTATGTTAGTGAAAAGCTCTCTCTCTCTCTCTCTCTCTCTCTTTGACATGCTAATATGGGAAAGAAATCTGATGGAGTCCTGATGCCGTCAATGCCACAACGACGTTGTTGACTTGTTAACATTAGCTTTCTGATCTACATTTAGATTTGTTCGACTATTTTTATATATTTCTAGGTAATGTGTGACAAGCGTGTTTGTTATAATTCATATCTTCAAAGCAAGATAATATTCTTTTTTGCGAATGGTAGCGTAGGTTTTCTAGTCGACTCCTATCAAAGGATCCATACTCTCTAACATGTGCAGTACAAATCCATCGTTTTCAATAAATTTCATACTTGTAATAGCGTTTCCTCAATCACAATCTATCCCCAATCACAATCTTTTGATTACTCAAAAATAACAGTGGAGAGAAGAACGCAGAGATTGCACAAGGTAAAAGAAAATCTGATGCGGAAGAGTAGAACAAATATGACGCAGAGAAGGAAGAATTCTGATATTATAGATGTGAATCAATGGTTACAGTAGCTTTGGACAATAGCTTCTTGACGAAGCCTCTACCTCCCGACCACCTCCGAGCTATCACAATCGCATTCTCACTCGCACTCTCAATCACACTCTCACTCTCACTCTCACTCTCAATCAAACTCTCAATCACAAGGTAATTTTCAGATTTCTGTGTCTTCCGTGTTGATGCGCAGGCCTTCTTATCTTTTTCCGTTTGATCGCAGACGTGCTCCCCAAAGAAGTGTGCGATCCACCAAATTTAGAAAAAGTCGAGTTTCTCCAAAACTTTCGCAAAAAGCCATGCGATCGTAGTGTACTTCCTTTCTTTAGCATACCTGTAAAAAATAGTAGAAAAACACCAAGAAGACATATCCGAAAACATACATAATTAGACATGGTGACACGTGAGCATGAGAATCACGGATTCGAATAGAATTAGACAAGCCCTCGTTTTATTTTAAGTATTGGAAAAAACGGCACTTTTCAAAGCCATGTAACTCAAAAACAATGAGGAATTAGGTTAAGCTTGTGAGAGACACTTTTATTCAATTTTTTTGACCTCCACAATAGTGTTAGAGACGTTCCAGGTCCAAATCCACCTCCAAATGCCAGTTTTGAGCCTTGCAACGTTTAAAATTCTAGAGAGAGATTAAAATCAAGGAATTTTCTTATAATGAACTAAACATAGGACCCTGAACGAGGTACTTAGAACATGATTCACAAAAATCTCACACACGCACTTTTATTCTCTTCTACTTGCTCTACCTTTCCCTCATACAGAGTTTTCCTTAATTCTTTCATCTTCAAAATCCCACTGGAAAACATGATGCAATTAAGGTCTAGAGAAAGAATATGAAACTTGTCAACCCAAAATTTTTCCTACATGCATAAAATGACCTAATTATTCGTTCTAAGCATTATCCCCACAATGAAATTCAGAAAGTTCAAAATCAATTATTTCACTAGAAAAGAGGCCTATTACAATTCTTCCCCCCTTTAAGAACTCTGTCCTCAGAGTTGGAAAGAAGGATAATGTGTTAGAAAGTCATCTAAATTCACCCAACTCGAATCTTGTACTAGGTATGAATGCCATTTCACCAAAATTTCTACTATAGATCTATTTCTAAGAAATCTTTCCTTCGTATCTAATATTATTTCTGGTTGAAGCTCAAAAGAGCCATCGTCTTTCAGCTTATAATTGTCGTGCAAAACATGAGCAACATTAGACACATATCTTTTAAGTAAGCTGACATGAAATACAGGATGCACATTTAGATATTTAGGTAATTCCAGCAAATAAGAAAGAGATACGAGCTTTTTCAAAACTTTAAAAGGGCCTGCATATCAAGGAGAAAGTCTATGATCCTTCCCTAGCAACAAGTTAGATTGGTGAGGATTAAATTTAAGAAATACGATATCATCAACTTGGAATTCAACTGGTCTTCTCTTTAAATCATAGAACTTCTTTTGTCTTTTCTGAGCTTCGCTTATATGTTTCTTAATTTTTCCAAGTTCTTCATCCATCTTATCAAGCATTTCTTTGGATACTTCTACTTTATTTGGAAAACCCAAAAACGAAGGTGGAGTCAAACAATTATAACCATACATAGCTTCAAACAGATTCATTTTTATAGATGCATGCCATCCATTATTGTATGCAAACTCAACCAAGGGTAGATATTCACTCCAATTATCCTGCTTTTCATTCACATACATACGCAACATATCCTCAACTACCTTGTTAACCCTCTCGGTTTCCCCATCAGTTTGTGGATGGAAAGCTGTACTCATATGAAGTTGAGTTCCAATGGATTCAAATGTCACTTTCCAAAAGTTTGACGTAAATCTAGAATCTCTATCTGAAATTATGCTTTTAGGCATTCCATGCAACCGAAATATTTCTTTAAAGATTCTTGCAACATTCAAAGCAGTATCAGTCTTTTTCATAGGAAAGAAGCGTGCCATCTTGGGAAGCGGATCGACTCCAACAAATATGGTATCATGCTTACTTCTGGTCATAGGTAGCTTAGTGATAAAGTCCATAGAAATAGACTCCCACTTCTAATTTTGAACATCCAAAGGTTGAAGCATTCCTGGCATCCTCTTAAACTCAGATTTCACCTGTTGGCACTTCAAACATTCATTTACATATTTTCTAATATCCCGCTTCATACATAGCCAAAAGTAAGAATACTTTGTTTTAACATATGTCCTTGAATAACCTAGATGTGCAGAAAAAGGTGCATCATGACAATCATGAAGTATTTTAGCTTTTAGTGGAGATTCAGAAGATAAGCATAACCGATTGTTACAATACAGTGTTCCATTCTGCAAATGAAATTTTTCCTAATACCTCGATCCCCTGTTTGCATTCAAAGCATTCAAAATAGGTGCATAAAAAGGATCCTGTTTTATCTCTTCTTGAATTTGATTGAGAAAATCAGAATTTATTACAGAAACAAGATTACACAAAGGTCTCCGACTCAATGCATCAGCAACCTTATTTTCCTTACCAGCAAGATACTTAATGTCAAAATCATACTCGCTTAATAATTCAATCCAACGCTTTTGCTGTTGTTAAGCAATGGTTGACTGCAGATGTATTTTAGACTTTGATGATCTGTTTTCAATTCAAACTTAACCCCTAACAATAGATGTCTCCAATGCTTAACCGCATGCACAACAACAAGCATTTCTAAATCATGAATAGGATAGTTAAGTTCATGCTTTTTTAGTTTTCTGGACTCATATGCGACCACCCTGCCATCCTGTGAAATAACACATCCTATCTGACTACCACTTGCATCACATGCAACCACAAAAGGCTTTCCCATTTCTGGTATTTTCAAAACACAATTCTCAACGACTTTTTGTTTCAATGTTTCAAATGATTTTTGACAGGTATCACTCCACGCAAATCCTACATTCTTTTTAGTTAATTTGGTGAGGGGAGTAGCTATCTTAGAGAAATCCTTAATATGTGCTCTTTCATATTGTGCCAACCCAAGAAAACTTCTAACATCCCTTACAGTCTTAGGAATCGGCCAATCCACTATTGTTTTTACTTTATCTTCATCTATAAGGATTCCTTCTTTTGATATTACTCTTCCTAGATACACAAGTCTATCCTTAGCCAAGAAACACTTACTCTTTTTCCCATACAATTTGTGTTCTCTAAGAGTTTGCAAAGTCTTCTTGCGATGTACCGCATACCCCGAATCATCTTTACAGTACACAAATATTATTCATCAAGCACATAAATGCCGCAGGAGCGTTTGTTAAACCAAAAGGTAGAACCGTAAACTCATAGTGACCATATCGTGTTCGAAAAGCCGTCTTAGGAATATCCTCTCTTTTGATCCTAATTTGGTGATATCGAGATCTTAAGTCAATCTTTGTGAATACGGTCGCTCCACTTAATTGACCTAATAAGTCATCTATGTGAGGGAGTGGATACTTATTCTTAATTGTTCTTTTATTCAACTCTTTATAGTCAATGCATAATCTGTAAGAGCCGTCTTTCTTTTTCTGAAATAAAACAGGCGCACCCCAAGGTGAGACACTCGGTTTATTAAGCCTTTCTTCAAAAGATCATCTAACTGAATCTTAAGCTCCTTTAGTTCATCAATGTTAAATCTATAGGGTGCTCTAGAATATGGTTCACTCCCTGGATATAGGTCTATGGCATGGTCAATCTGCCTAGGTGGGGGTATACCAGGCAAGTCTTCTCGAAATACATCGGCATATTCTTTCAAGAGATTTCCTACGTAATCTGGAATATCTTCGTCATTACCTTCCTGATGCAGATTGTTCACATACACTACAAATGTTTTGCAGCCATCACGTATACCTCTAACTATCTGCATAGCAGAAATAAGAGTACGCTTAGGATTAAAGACATCACGTAGAATATGAATAGATTCATCATTTAGCTTCAGAGTGATCGTTCTTTGTTCAAAATTAATTGTCGCAAAATTTTTAACTAACCAATCCGTGCCTATGATTACATCACTCTATTTCATCTCAATTACATGGAAGCTTCCAAAAAAGCGTCTATTAGAAAGAGTAAATTCAAGGTTTTTAACATATCCTTTCATGTAGTGTAATCGTCCATTGGCCATCTCTACAGGTCTGGTTATCTGCATATTTAGGGCTATCCCTAGATTCTGTACCAATTTGAAAGATAGAAAACAATGGGTACTACCTGAATCCATCAAAAATGTGGTTTTATGCGCAGAAATCATACCCAGAATCGTGATTACAGAAACCTTTGGGAAAGAACTATCCACCATGCAACGTAAAGAAGAGTCAACACACTTACCCCCATCATCTGGTTCCTCAATAATTGTACCCTCCTCAATGATGTTTATCGCTTTTGATTGTGTGGGTCGAAAGACTGCCTTGTTCGGGCACTCATATGTCGGATGCCCTTACTCCGCGCAACAAAAACAGAGACCAAGTCTTTTTTCCCTCTCAATAAAATTAGTCTTGTTGCCACTCGATTGGTTGACGCCTCCTTTGATTTTCCACCGGCCGAGCAGGGTTCTTACCTTGGTCGTTAGAAGATGGATTTTTCTTTGAATCGTTCATGTTCATTGCAACAGGTCTTTGTGGCCTATGTCCCGTTGCAATGAATCTGCTTCTATTTGCCTTCTGCAAAATGAACTTCTCCATCTTCTCAAAGTTCTCAGCCATCGCAACAGCATCAAGAAAATCAATGCATCCAGATCCCTTGACTTGATAGCGAAGTTCCTCACGAAGCCCTTCAATAAATTTACTCTTTAGAGCATTACCACTAACCTCTAATGCATATTTATGAAGACGTAGGAACTTATCTTTGTACTCATCAACAGATAAGCTATGCTTGTCACTTTCGTGTTGTCAGAAATTGTAGAACTCCATCTTCTTCTCCATATGGTAGTGTGGAGAACAATAGCGTTTTTTAGCTTGTTCTCTAAATTCCTTCCATAGAACAGGACCAGAACACGTTCGAGTCTGCATATATGACTTCCACCATAGCTTCGCGATCCCACGCAGATGCAGGATCCCAACTTTTGCCTTGGACTCTTCACTAAATTGTCGAAGGTCAAAGAAATCCTCTATTTCTTCAATCCATGCCTCAAGATCTTCGCCACTCTTCTTCTCGCCATCAAAATCATTTAACTTTTCCTTCTTGAAGACTTGGTTAAGGGCAAACTCACCTGGTTCCATATATTCAGAATTGCGTTTTTGTTTTTCGGGAGGTACACTAAATGTTCCGTACCTTCATCTATTTCATCGTTCAGCTCCACAAACAAATTTGTTGCTCCTTCTGGTTGCTTTCCCCCTCGTTCTTTGTGCAATTCACCAAGAAGCTTCTGAATAAGCTCCTCTTGTTCATGAACCTTTTGTGTTAGACCTTCCATCGTTCCCGCGGATTGATTCTACTCTTATACCACTTGTAGCGTTTCCTCAGTCACAATCTATCCCCAATCACAATCTTTCGATTACTCAGAAATAACAATGGAGAGAAGAACCAGAGCTTGCACAAGGTAAAAGAAAATATGATGAGAAAGAGTAGAACAAATATGACGCAGAGAAGGGAGAATTCTGATATTATAGATGTGAATCAATGGTTACAATAGCTTTGGACAATAGCTTCTTGACAAAGCCTCTACCTCCCGACCACCCTCGAGCTATCACAATGGCATTCTCACTCGCACTCTCAATCACACTCTCACTCTCACTCTCACTCTCAATCACACTCTCAATCACAAGGTAATTCTCAGATTTCTGTGTCTTCCATGTTGATGCGCACACCTTCTTATCTTTTTCTGTTTGATCGCAGCCGTGCTCCCCAAAGAAGTGTGCGATCCACCAAATTTAGAAAAAGTCGAGTTTCTCCAAAACTTTCTCAAAAAGCCATGCGATCGTAGTGTACTTCCTTTCTTTAGCATACGTGTAAAAAATAGTAGAAAAACACCAAGAAGACATATCCGAAAACATACATAATTAGACATGGTGACACATGGGCATGAGAATCACGGATTCGAATAGAATTAGAAAAGCCCTCGTTTTTTTTTTTTTGTTTAAGTGTTGGAACAAACGGCTTTTTTCAAAGCCCTGTAACTCAAAAACAATGAGGAATTAGGTTAAGCTTATGAGAGACACTTTTATTCAATGTTTTTGACCTGCACAATAGTGTTAGAGAAGTTCAAGGTCCAAATCCACCTCCAAATGCCACTTTTGAGCCTTGCAAGGTTTA
Organism: Ceratopteris richardii; assembly: GCA_020310875.1. Lineage (NCBI taxonomy): Eukaryota > Viridiplantae > Streptophyta > Polypodiopsida > Polypodiales > Pteridaceae > Ceratopteris > Ceratopteris richardii. The sequence goes on along the minus strand of CM035408.1, from coordinate 103,325,201 downwards.
AAATTCTAGAGAGAGAGTAAAATCAAGGCATTTTCTTACAATGAACTAAACGTAGGACCCTGAACGAGGTACTTAGAACATGATTCACATAAATCTCACACAGACACTTTTATTCTCTTCTACTTGCTCTACCGTTCCCTCATATAGAGTTTTCCTTAATTCTTTTATCTTCACCTTCAAAATCCCACTGGAAAACATGATGCAATTAAGGTCTAGAGAGAGAATATGAAACTTGTCAACTCAAAATTTTTCCTACATCCATAAAATCACCTAATTATTCGTTCTAAGCATTATCCCCACAATGAAATTCAGAAAGTTCAAAACGAATTATCTCACTAGAAAAGAGGCCTATTACAATTCTTCCCCCCTTTAAGAACTCTGTCCTCAGAGTTGAAAAGAAGGATAATGTGTTAGAAAGTCATCTAAATTCACCCAACTTGAATCTTCTATTGGGTATGAATGCCATTTCACCAAAATTTCTACTATAGATCTATTTTAAGAAATCTTTCCTTCCTATCTAATATTATTTCGGATTGAAGCTCAAAAGAGCCATCGTCTTTCAGCTTATAATTGTCCTGCAAAACATGAGCAACATTAGACACATATCTTTTAAGTAAGCTGACATGAAATACAGGATGCACATTTAGATACTCAGGTAATTCCAGCAAATAAGCAAGAGATCCGATCTTTTTCAAAACTTTAAAAGGGCTTGCATATCGAGGAGAAAGACTATGATCCTTCCCTAGCAACAAGTTAGATGGGTGAGGATTAACTTTAAGAAATACCATAGCATCAACTTGGAATTCAAGTGGTCTTCTCTTTAAATCATAGAACTTCTTTTGTCTTTTTTGAGCTTCTCTTATATGTTTCTTAATTTCTCCAAGTTCTTCATCCATCTTATCAAGCATTTCTTTGGATACTTCTACTTTATTTAGAAAAACCAAAAACGAAGGTGGAGTCAAACAATTATAACCATACATAGCTTCAAACGGAGTCATTTTTATAGATGCATGCCATGCAATATTGTATGCAAATTCAACCAACGGTAGATATTCACTCCAATTATCGTGCTTTTCATTCACATACATACGCAACATATCCTCAACTACCCTGTTAACCCTCTCGGTTTCCCCATCAGTTTGTGGATGGAAATCTGTACTCATACGAAGTTGAGTTCCAATGGATTCAAAAGTTGCTTTCCAGAAGTTTGACGTAAATCTAGAATCTCTATCTGAAATTATGCTTTTAGGCATTCCATGCAATCGAAATATTTCTTTTACAAAGATTCTTGCAACATTCAAAGCAATATTAGTCTTTTTCATAGGAAAGAAGTGTGCCATCTTGGTAAGCGGATCGACTACAACAAATATGGTATCATGCTTACTTCTGGTCATAGGTAGCTTAGTGATAAAGTCCATAGAAATAGACTCCCACTTCTGATTTGGAACATCCAAAGGTTGAAGCATTTCTGGCATCCTCTTAAACTCAGATTTCACCTGTTGGCACTTCAAACATTCATTTACATATTTTCTAATATCCCGCTTCATACACGGCCAAAAGTAAGAATACTTTGTTTTAACATATGTTCTTGAATAACATGGATGTGCAGAAAAAGGTGCATCATGACAATCATGCAGTATTTTAACTTTTAGTGGAGATTGAGAAGATAAGCATAACCGATTGTTATAATACAGTGTTCCATTCTGCAAATGAAATCTTTCCTCATACGTCGATCCCCTGTTCGCATTCAAAGCATTCAAAATAGGTACATAAAAAGGATCCTGTTTTATCTTTCCTGAATTTGATTGAGAAAATCAGAATTTATTACAGAAACAAGATTACACAAAGGTCTCCGACTCAATGCATCAGCAACCTTATTTTCCTTACCAGCAACATACTTAATGTTGAAATCATAGTCGCTTAATAATTCAATCCAACGCTTCTGCCTGTTGTTAAGCAATGGTTGAGTGAAGATGTATTTTAGACTTTGATGATCTGTTTTCAATTCAAACTTAACCCCTAACAATAGATGTCTCCAATTCTTAACCGCATGCACAACAGCAAGCATTTCTAAATCATGAGTAGGATAGTTAAGTTCATGCTTTCTTAGTTTTCTGGACTCATATGCGACCACCCTGCCATCCTGTGAAATAACACATCCTATCTGACTACCACTTGCATCACATGCAACCACAAAAGGCTTTCCCATTTCTGGTATTTTCAAAACACAATTCTCAACGACTTTTTGTTTCAATGTTTCAAATGATTTTTGACAAGCATCACTCCATGCAAATCCTACATTCTTTTTAGTTAATTCAGTGAGGGGAGTAGCTATCTTAAAGAAATCCTTAATATGTGCTCTTTCATATTGTGCCAACCCAAGGAAACTTCTAACATCCCTTACAGATTTAGGAATCGGCTAATCAACTATTGTTTTTACTTTATCTTCATCTATAAGGATTCCTTCTTTTGATATTACTCTTCCTTGATACACAAGTTTATCCTTAGCAAAGAAACACTTACTCTTTTTCCCATACAATCTGTGTTCTCTAAGAGCTTGCAAAGTCTTCTTGAGATGTAGCGCATGCTTCGAATCATCTTTAGAGTACACAAATATATCATCAAGGAAGACTAAGATGAATTCATCTAGGTAATCGTGAAAAATATTATTCATCCAGCACATAAATGTGGCAGGAGCGTTTGTTAAACCAAAACGTAGAACCGTAAACTCATAGGGACCATATCATGTTCAAAAAGCCGTCTTAGGAATATCCTCTGTTTTGATACTAATTTGGTGATATCCAGATCTTAAGTCAATCTTTGTGAATACGGTCGCTCCACTTAATTGACCTAATAAGTCATCTATGTGAGGGAGTGGATACTTATTCTTAATTGTTCTTTTACTCAACTCTCTATAGTCGATGCATAATCTGTAAGAGCCGTCTTTCTTTTTCTGAAATAAAACAGCCACACCCCAAGGTGAGACACTCGGTTTTATTAAGCCTTTCTTCAAAAGATCATCTAACTGAATCTTAAGCTCCTTTAGTTCATCAATGTTAAATCTATAGGGTGCTCTAGAATATGGTTCACTCCCTGGATATAGGTCAATGGCGTGGTCAATCTGCCTAGGTGGGGGTATACCAGGCAAGTCTTCTCGAAATACATCGGCATATTCTTTCAAGAGATTTCCTACGTAATCTAGAATATCTTCGTCATTACCTTCCTCATGCAGATTGTTCACATACACTACAAATGTTTTGCAGCCATCACGTATACCTCTAACTATCTGCATAGCAGAAATAAGAGTAGGCTTAGGATTAAAGACATCACCTAGAATATGAATAGATTCATCATTTAGTTTCACAGTGATCGTTCTTTGTTCACAATTGATTGTCGCAAAATTTTTAACTAACCAATCCATGCCTATGATTACATCACTCTGTTTCATCTCAATTACATGGAAGCTTCCAAAAAAGCGTCTATTAGAAAGAGTAAATTCAAGTTCTTCAACATATCCTTTCGTGTAGTGTAATCGTCCATTGGCCATCTCTACAGTTTTGGTTATCTGCATATTTAGGGCTATCCCTAGATTCTGTACCAATTTGAAAGATAGAAAACAATGGGTACTACCTGAATCGATCAAAAATCTAGTTTTATGCGCAGAAATCATACCCGGAATCGTGATTACAGAAACCTTTGGGAAAGAACTAACCACCATGCAACGTAAAGTAGAGTCAGCGCACTTACCCCCATCATCTGCTTCCTCAATAATTGTACCCTCCTCGATGATGTTTATCGCTTTTGATTGTGCGGGTCGAAAGACTGCCTTGTTCGGGCACTCATATGTCCGATGCCCTTGCTCCCCACAACGAAAACACAGACTAAGTCTTTTTGCCCTCTCAATAAAAATAGGGTCTTGTTGCAACTCAATTGGTTGACGCCTCCTTTGATTTTCCACCGGCCGAGCAGGGTTCTTACCTTGGTCGTTAGAAGATGGAGTTTTCTTTGAATTGTTCATGTTCATTGCAACAAGTGTTTGTGGCCTATGTCCCGTTGCAATGAATCTGCTTCTATTTGCCTTCTTCAAATTTAACTTCTCCATCTTCTCAAAGTTCTCAGCCATCGCAACAGCATCAAGAAAATCAATGCATCCAGATCCATTGACTTGATAGCGAAGTTCCTCACGATGCCCTTCAATAAATTTACTCTTTGCAGCATTACCACTAACCTCTAATGCATATTTATGAAGACGTAGGAACTTCTCTTTGTAGTCATCAGCACATAAGCTATGCTTCTCACTTTGGTGTTGTCGGAAATTGTAGAACTCCATCTTCTTCTCCATATGGTAGTGCGCAGAACAATAGCGTTTTTCAGCTTGTTCTCTAAATTCCTTCGATAGAACAGGACCAGAACGTGTTCGAGTCTGCATATATGACTTCCACCATAGCTTCACGATCCCACGCAGATGCAGGATCCCAACTTTTGCCTTGGACTCTTCACTAAATTGTCGAAGGTCCAAGAAATCCTCTAGTTCTTCAATCCATGCCTCAAGATCTTCGCCACTCTTCTTCTCGCTATCAAAATCATTTAACTTTTCCTTCTTGAAGACTTGGTTAAGGGCAAACTCACCTGGTTCCATATCTTCAGAATTGTGTTTTTGTTTTTCGCGAGGTACACTAGATGTTCCCGCACCTTCATCTATTTCATCGTTCAGCTCCATAAACAAATTTGTTGCTCCTTCTGGTTGCTTTCGCCCTCGTTCTTTGTGCAATTCACCAAGAAGCTTCTGAATAAGCTCCTCTTGTTCAGGAACCTTTTGTGTTAGACCTTCCATCGTTCCCGCGGATTGATTCTACTCTGATACTACTTGTAGCGTTTCCTCAATCACAATCTATCCCCAATCACAATCTATCCCCAATCACAATTTTTCGATTACTCAGAAATAACAATGGAGAGAAGAACGCAGAGATTGCTCAAGTTAAAAGAAAATATGATGCGGAAGAGTAGAATAAATATGACGTAGAGAAGGAAGAATTCTAATATTATAGATGTGAATCAATGGTTACACTAGCTTTGGACAATAGCTTCTGGGCGAAGCCTCTACCTCCCGACCACCCCCGAGCTATCACAATCGCATTCTCACTCGCACTCTCAATCACACTCTCACTCTCACTCTCACTCTCAATCACACTCTCAATCACAAGGTAATTCTCAGATTTCGGTGTCTTCCATGTTGATGCGCAGGCCTTCTTAACTTTTTCCGTTTGATCGCAGCCGTGCTCCCCAAAGAAGTGTGCGATCTACCAAATTTAGAAAAAGTCGAGTTTCTCCAAAACTTTCGCAAAAATCCATGCGATCGTAGTGTAGTTCCTTTCTTTAGCATACCTGTCGAAAATAACAGAAAATCACCAAGAAGACATATCCGAAAACATACATAATTAGAGATGGTGACATGTGAGCATGAGAATCACGGATTCAAATAGAATTAGACAAGCCCTTGTTTTTTTTTTAAGTGTTGGTAAAAACGGCTTTTTTCAAAGCCCTCTAACTCAAAAACAATGACGAATTAGGTTAAGCTTGTGAGAGACACTTTTATTCAATTTTTTTGACCTGCACAATAGTGTTAGAGACGTTCGAGGTCCAAATCCACCTCCAAATGCCACTTTTGAGCCCTGCAAGGTTTAAAATTCTAGAGAGAGAATAAAATCAAGGCATTTTCTTACAATGAACTAAACGTAGGACCCTGAACGAGGTACTTAGAACATGATTCACAAAAATCTCACACAGGCACTTTTATTCTCTTCTACTTGCTCTACCTTTCCCTCATACAGAGTTTTCCTTAATTCTTTCATCTTCACCTTCAACATCCCACTGGAAAACATGATGCAATTAAGGCCTAGAGAAGAATATGAAACTTGTCAACCCAAAATTTTTCCTACATGCATAAAATGACCTAATTATTTGTTCTAAGCATTATCCCCACAATGAAATTCAGAAAGTTCAAAATGAATTATTTCACTAGAAAAGAGGCCTATTACAATTCTTCCCCCCTTTAAGAACTCTGTCCTCAGAGTTGGAAAGAAGGATAATGTGTTAGAAAGTCATCTAAATTCACCCAACTCGAATCTTCTACTGGGTATGAATGCCATTTCACCAAAATTTCTACTATAGATCTATTTCTAAGAAATCTTTCCTTCCTATCTAATATTATTTCCGGTTGAAGCTCAAAAGAGCCATCGTCTTTCAGCTTATAATTGTCCTGCAAAACATGAGCAGCATTAGACACATATCTTTTAAGTAAGCTGACATGAAATACAAGATGCACATTTAGATATTTAGGTAATTCCAACAAATAAGCAAGAGATCTGATCTTTTTCAAAACTTTAAAAGGGCCTGCATATCGAGGAGAAAGTCTATGATCCTTCCCTAGCAACAACTTAGATCGGTGAGGATTAAATTTAAGAAATACCATATCATCAACTTGGAATTCAAGTGGTCTTCTCTTTAAATCATAGAACTTCTTTTGTCTTTTCTGAGCTTCTCTTCTATGTTTCTTAATTTTTCCAAGTTCCTCATCCATCTTATCAAGCATTTCTTTGGATACTTCTACTTTATTTGCAAAACCCAAAAACGAATGTGGAGTCAAACAATTATAACCATTCATATCTTCAAACGGAGTCATTTTTATAGATGCATGCCATGCACTATTGTATGCAAACTCAACCAAGGGTAGATATTCCATCCAATTATCCTGCTTTTCATTCACATACATACGCAACATATCCTCAACTACCCTGTTAACCCTCTCGGTTTCCCCATCAGTTTGTGGATGGAAAGTTGTACTCATACGAAGTCGAGTTCCAATGGATTCAGATGTCCCTTTCCTGAAGTTTGACGTAAATCTAGAATCTCTATCAGAAATTATGCTTTTAGGCATTCCATGCAATCAAAATATTTCTTTTACAAAGATTCTTGCAACATTCAAAGCAGTATTAGTCTTTTTCATAGGAAAGAAGTGTGCCATCTTGGTAAGCGGATCGACTACAACAAATATGGTATCATGCTTACTTCTGGTCATAGGTAGCTTAGTGATAAAGTCCATGGAAATAGACTCCCACTTCTGATTTGGAACATCATAAGGCTGAAGCATTCTTGGCATCCTCTTAAACTCAGATTTCACCTGTTGGCACTTCAAACATTCATTTACATATTTTCTAATATCCTGCTTCATACACAGCCAAAACTAAGAATACTTTGTTTTAACATATGTCCTTCAATAACCTGAATGTGCAAAAAAAGGTGCATCATGACAATCATGCAGTATTTTAACTTTTAGTGGAGATTCAGAAGATAAGCATAACCGATTGTTACAATACAGTGTTCCATTCTGCAAATGAAATTTTTCCTCATACGTCGATCCCCTGTTCGCATTCAAAGCATTCCGAATAGGTGCATAAAAAGGATCCTGTTTTATCTCTTCTTGAGTTTGATTGAGAAAATCAAAATTTATTACAGAAATAAGATTATACAAAGGTCTCCGACTCAATGCATCAGCAACCTTATTTTCCTTACCAGCAAGATACTTAATGTCAAAATCATACTCGCTTAATAATTCAATCCAACGCTTCTGCGTGTTGTTAAGCAATGGTTGAGTGAAGATGTATTTTAGACTTTGATGATCTGTTTTCAATTCAAACTTAACCCCTAACAATAGATGTCTCCAATGCTTAACCGCATGCACAACACCAAGCATTTCTAAATCATGAGTAGGATAGTTAAGTTCATGCTTTCTTAGTTTTTTGGACTCATATGTGACCACCCTTCCATCCTGTGAAATAACACATCCTATCTGACTACCACTTGCATCACATGCAACCACAAAGGGCTTTCCCTTTTCTGGTATTTTCAAAACACAATTCTCAACGACTTTTTGTTTCAATGTTTCAAATGATTTTTGAAAGGCATCACTCCACGCAAATCCTACATTCTTTTTAGTTAATTCGGTGAGGGGAGTAGCTATCTTAGAGAAATCCTTAATATGTGCTCTTTCATATTGTGCCAACCCAAGAAAACTTCTAACATCCCTTACAGTCTTAGGAATCGGCCAATCAACTATTGTTTTTACTTTATCTTCATCTATAAGGATTCCTTCTTTTGATATTACTCTTCATAGATACACAAGTTTATCCTTAGCAAAGAAACACTTACTCTTTTTCCCATACAATTTGTGTTCTCTAAGAGTTTGCAAAGTCTTCTTGAGATGTACCCCATGCTCCGAATCATCTTTAGAGTACAAAAATATATCATCAAGGAAGACTAAGATGAATTCATCTAGGTAATCGTGAAAAATATTATTCATCAAGCACATAAATGTGGCAGGAGCGTTTGTTAAACCAAAAGGTAGAACCGTAAACTCATAGTGACCATATCGTGTTCGAAAAGCCGTCTTAGGAATATCCTCTGTTTTGATCCTAATTTGGTGATATCCAGATCTTGAGTCAATCTTTGTGAATACGGTCCCTCCACTTAATTGACCTAATAAGTCATCTATGTGAGGGAGTGGATACTTATTCTTAACTGTTCTTTTATTCAACCCCCTATAGTCAATGCATAATCTGTAAGAGTTGTCTTTCTTTTTATGAAATAAAACAGGCGCACCCCAAGGTGAGACACTCGGTTTTATTAAGCCTTTCTTCAAAAGATCATCCAATTGAATCTTAAGCTCCTTTAGTTCATCAATGTTAAATCTATAGGTTGCTCTAGAATATGGTTAACTCCCTGGATATAAGTCAATGGCGTGGTCAATCTGCCTAGATGGGGGTATACCAGGCCAGTCTTCTGGAAATACATCGGCATATTCTTTCAAGAGATTTCCTACGTAATCTGGAATATCTTCGTCATTACCTTCCTGATGCAGATTGTTCACATACACTACAAATGTTTTGCAGCCATCACGAATACCTCTAACTATCTGCATAGCAGAAATAAGAGTAGGCTTAGGATTAAAGACATCACCTAGAATAAGAATAGATTCATCATTTAGTTTCAGAGTGATCATTCTTTGTTCACAATTAATTATCGCAGAATTTTTAACTAACCAATCCATGCCTATGATTACATCACCCTGTTTCATCTCAATTACATGGAAGCTTCCAAAAAAGCGTCTATTGGAAAGAGTAAATTCAAGGTTTTCAACATATCCTTTCGTGTAGTGTAATCGTCCATTGGCCATCTCTACAGGTCTGGTTATCTGCATATTTCGGGCTATCCCTAGATTCTGTACCAATTTGAAAGATAGAAAACAATGGGTACTACCTGAATCGATAAAAAATCTAGTTTTATGTGTAGAAATCATACCCCGAATCGTGATTACAGAAACCTTTGGGAAAGAACTAACCACCATGCAACATAAAGTAGAGTCAGCGCACTTACCCCCATCATCTGCTTCCTCAATAATTGTACCCTCCTCGATGATGTATATCGCTTTTGATTGTGCGGGTCGAAAGACTGCCTTGTTCGGGCACTCATATGTCCGATGCCCTTGCTGCCCGCAACGAAAACACAGACCAAGTCTTTTTGCCCTCTCAATAAAATTAGGGTCTTGTTGCCACTCAATTGGTTGACGCCTCCTTTGATTTTCCACCGGCCGAGCAGGGTTCTTACCTTGGTCGTTAGAAGATGGAGTTTTCTTTGAATTGTTCATGTTCATTGCAATAGGACTTTGTGGCCTATGTCCCTTGACTTGATAGTGAAGTTCCTCACGAAGCCCTTCAATAAATTTACTCTTTAGAGCATTACCACTAACCTCCAATGCATATTTATGAAGACGTAGGAACTTCTCTTTGTACTCATCAACAGATAAGCTATGCTTGTCACTTTCGTGTTGTTCGAAATTGTAGAACTCCATCTTCTTCTCCATATGGTAGTGTGGAGAACAATAGCGTTTTTCAGCTTGTTCTCTAAATTCCTTCCATAGAACAGGACCAGAACGCATTCTGGTCTGCATATATGACTTCCACCATAGCTTCGCGATCCCACGCAGATGCAGGATCCCAACTTTTGCCTTGGACTCTTCACTAAATTGTCGAAGGTCAAAGAAATCCTCGAGTTCTTCAATCCATGCCTCAAGATCTTCGCCACTCTTCTTCTCGCCATCAAAATCATTTAACTTTTCCTTCTTGAAGACTTGGTTAAGGGCAAACTCACCTGGTTCCATATCTTCATAATTGCGTTTTTGTTTTTCGCGAGGTACACTAGATGTTCCCGCACCTTCATCTATTTCATTGTTCAGCTCCACAAACAAATTTGTTGCTCCTTCTGGTTGCTTTCCCCCTCGTTCTTTGTGGAATTCACCAAGAAGCTTCTGAATAAGCTCCTCTTGTTCACGAACCTTTTGTGTTAGACCCTCCATCGTTCTCGTGGATTGATTCTACTCTAATACCACTTGTAGCGTTTCCTCAATCACAATCTATTCCCAATCACAATCTTTCGATTACTCAGAAATAACAGTGGAAAGAAGAACGCAAAGATTGCACAAGGTAAAAGAAAATATGATGCGGAAGAGTAGAACAAATATGACGCAGAGAAGGAAGAATTCTGATATTCTAGATGTGAATCAAAGGTTACAGTAGCTTTGGACAATAACTTCTTGACGAAGCCTCTACCTCCCGACCACCCCCGAGCTATCACAATCGCATTCTCACTCGCACTCTCAATCACACTCTCACTCTCCTCTCACTCTCAATCACACTCTCAATCACACTCTCAATCACAAGGTAATTCTCAAATTTCTGTGTCTTCCGTGTTGATGCGCAGGCCTTCTTATCTTTTTCTGTTTGATCGCAACCGTGCTCCCCAAAGAAGTGTGCAATCCACCAAATTTAGAAAAAGTCGAGTTTCTCCAAAACTTTCGCAAAAAGCCATGCGATCGTAGTGTACTTCCTTTCTTTAGCATACCTGTCAAAAATAGCAGAAAAAAAACCAAGAAGACAGATCCAAAAACATACATAATTAGACATGGTGACACATGAGCATGAGAATCACGGATTCGAATAGGATTAGACAAGCCCTTGTTTTTTTTTTAAGTGTTGGAAAAAACGGCTTTTTTCAAAGCCCTCTAACTCAAAAACAATGAAGAATTAGGTTAAGCTTGTGAGAGACACTTTTATTCAATTTTTTTGACCTGCACAATAGTGTTAGAGACATTCGAGGTCCAAATCCACCTCCAAATGCCACTTTTGAGCCCTACAAGGTTTAAAATTCTAGAGAGGGAGTAAAATCAAGGCATTTTCTTACAATGAACTAAACGTAGGACCCTGAAGGAGGTGCTTAGAACATGATTCACAAAAATCTCACACACGCACTTTTATTCTCTTCTCCTTCCTCTACCTTTCCCTCATACAGAGTTTCCTTAATTCTTTCATCTTCACCTTCAAAATCCCACTGGAAAACATGATGCAATTAAGGTATAGAGAGAGAATATAAAACTTGTCAACCAAAAATTTTTCCCACATGTATAAAATGACCTAATTATTCGTTCTAAGCATTATCTCCACAATAAAATTCAGAAAGTTCAAAATGAATTATTTCACTAGAAAAGAGGCCTATTACAATTCTTCCCCCCTTTAAGAACTCTGTCCTCAGAGTTGGAAAGAAGGATAAGGTGTTAGAAAGTCATCTAAATTCACCCAACTCGAATCTTCTACTGGGTATGAATGGGATTTAACCAAAATTTCTACTATAGATCTATTTCTAAGAAATCTTTCCTTCTTATCTAATATTATTTCCGGTTGAAGCTCAAAAGAGCCATCGTCTTTCAGCTTATAATTGTCCTGCAAAACATCAGCAACATTAGACACATATCTTTTAAGTAAGCTGACCTGAAATACAGGATGCACATTTAGATATTTAGGTAATTCCAACAAATAAGCAAGAGATCCGATCTTGTTCAAAACTTTAAAAGGGCCTGCATACCGAGGAGAAAGTATATGATCCTTCCCTAGCAACAAGTTAGATCGGTGAGGATTAACTTTAAGAAATACCATATCATCAACTTGGAATTCAAGTGGTCTTCTCTTTAAATTATAGAACTTCTTTTGTCTTTTCTGAGCTTCTCTTATATGTTTCTTAATTTTTCAACAGTAGGCTTAGGATTAAAGACATCACCTAGAATATGAATAGATTCATCATTTAGCTTCATAGTGATCGTTCTTTGTTCACAATTAATTGTCACAGAATTTTTAACTAACCAATCCATGCCTATGATTACATCACTCTGTTTCATCTCAATTACATGGAAGCTTCCAAAAAAGCGTCTATTAGAAAGAGTAAATTCAAGGTTTTCAACATATCCTTTCGTGTAGTGTAATCGTCCATTGGCCATCTCTACAGGTTTGGTTATCTGCATATTTAGGGCTATCCCTAGATTCTGTACCAATTTGAAAGATAGAAAACAATGGGTACTACCTGAATCGATCAAAAATCTGGTTTTATGCGTAGAAATCATACACAGAATCCTGATTACAGAAACCTTTGGGAAAGAACTAACCACCATGCAACGTAAAGTAGAGTCAGCGCACTTACCCCCATCATCTGCTTCCTCAATAGTTGTACCCTCCTCGATGATGTATATTGCTTTTGATTGTGCGGGTCGAAAGACTACCTTGTTCGGGCACTCATATGTCCGATGCCCTTGCTCCCCACAAAGAAAACACAAACCAAGTCTTTTAGCCCTCTCAATAAAATTAGGGTCTTGTTGCCACTCAATTGGTTGACGCCTCCTTTGATTTTCCACCGGCCGAGCTGGGTTCTTACCTTGGTCGTTAGAAGATGGAGTTTTCTTTGAATTGTTCATGTTCATTGCAATAGGACTTTGTGGCCTATGTCCCGTTGCAATGAATCTGCTTCTATATGCCTTCTGCAAATTGAACTTCTCCATCTTCTCAAAGTTCTCAGCCATTGCAACAACATCAAGAAAATCAATGCACCTAGATCCCTTGACTTGATAGCGAAGTTCCTCACGAAGCCCTTCAATAAATTTACTCTTTAGAGCATTACCACTAACCTCTAATGCATATTTATGAAGACGTAGGAACTTCTCTTTGTACTCATCAACAGATAAGCTATGCTTGTCACTTTCGTGTTGTCAGAAATTGTAGAACTCCATCTTCTTCTCCATATGGTAGTGTGGAGAACAATAGCGTTTTTCAGCTTGTTCTCTAAATTCCTTCCATAGAACAGGACCAGAACGCATTCAAGTCTGCATATATGACTTCCACCATAGCTTCGTGATCCCTCGCAGATGCAGGATCCCAACTTTTGCCTTGGACTCTTCACTAAATTGTCGAAGGTCAAAGAAATCCTCTAGTTCTTGAATCCATGCCTCAAGATCTTCGCCACTCTTCTTCTCGCCATCAAAGTCATTTAACTTTACCTTCTTGAAGACGTGGCTAAGGGCAAACTCACCTGGTTCTATATCTTCAAAATTTCGTTTTTGTTTTTCGCGAGGTACACTAGATGTTCCCGCACCTTCATCTACTTCATCGTTCAGCTCCACAAACAAATTTGTTGCTCCTTCTGGTTGCTTTCCCCCTCGTTCTTTGCACAATTCACCAAGAAGCTTCTGAATAAGCTCCTCTTGTTCATGAACCTTTTGTGTTAGACCTTCCATCGTTCCCGCGGATTGATTTTGCTCTGATACCACTTGTAGCGTTTCCTCAATCACAATCTATCCCCAATCACAATCTTTCGATTACTCAGAAATAACAGTGGAGAGAAAGAAGCAGAGATTGCACAAGGTAAAAGAGAATATGATGCATAAGAGTAGAACAAATATGACGCAGAGAAGCAAGAATTCTGATATTATAGATGTGAATCAATGGTTACAGTAGCTTTGGACAATAGCTTCTTGACGAAGCCTCTACCTCCCGACCAGCCCCGAGCTATCACAATCGCATTCTCACTCGCACTCTCAATCACACTCTCACTCTCACTCTCACTCTCAATCACACTCTCAATCACAAGGTAATTCTCAGATTTCTGTGTCTTCCATGTTGATGCGCATGCCTTCTTATCTTTTTTCGGTTCATCGCAGCCGTGCTCCCCAAAGAAGTGTGCGATCCACCAAATTTAGAAAAAGTCAAGTTTCTCCAAAACTTTCGCAAAAAGCCATGCGATCATAGTGTACTTCCTTTCTTTAGCATACCTGTCAAAAATAGCAGAAAAACACCAAGAAGACATATCCGAAAACATACATAATTAGACATGGTGACACGTGAGCATGAGAATCACGGATTCGCATAGAATTAGACAAGCCCTCGTTTTTTTCTTTTAAGTGTTGGAAAAAACGGCTTTTTTCAAAGCCCTGTAACTCAAAAACAATGAGGAATTAGGTAAGCTTGTGAGAGACACTTATATTCAATTTTTTTGACCTGCACAATAGTGTTAGAGATGTTTGAGGTCCAAATCCACCTCCAAATGCCACTTTTGAGCCCTGCAACGTTTAAAATTCTAGAGAGAGACTAGAATCAAGGCATTTTCTTACAATGAACTAAACGTAGGAACCTGAACGAGGTACTTAGAACATGATTCACAAAAATTTCACACAGGTACTTTTATTCTCTTCTACTTGCTCTTTCTTTCCCTCATAGAGGGTTTTCCTTAATTCTTTCATCTTCACCTTCAAAATCCCCCTGGAAAACATGATGCAATTAACGTCTAGAGAGAGAATATGAAATTTGTCAACCCAAAATTTTTCCTACATGCATAAAATGACCTAATTATTCGTTCTAAGCATTACCCCCACAATGAAATTCAGAAAGTTCAAAATGAATTATTTCACTAGAAAAGAGGCCTATTACACTTGCAATGAGTGCAAGGACATGCCAAATCTCTCCTCCGGATCCAAAGAAGCCATCTGCTACAATATGGATATTTTAGATCATTTGTTTTTTTGTTAAACCTAAAAATCTTACTGCTAAAGACTTAAACCTGAAATACTAAAACCTAAATACTTTAACACCTAAAAAAACCTAAAACCCTAATCTTAAAACCCTAATCCATATAATTATCCTATTTTATCTATATATTCAAATTTTTTCTTAATTAATTCTATTTTTATATATTTAATTAAATATACTTAATTATATATATTTAATTATATATATTCAATTAAATTATTTAAAACACTAGTTCTTTTCATATTTATTTATCTAAATAATTATCCTAGTTTATATATATATTTATTTATTTATTTATTCAAATTTTTTTCTTAAACCCTAGAACCCTGAAACCCTAATCCTAATCCCAAAAACCTAAAACCCTATTTTATACATATATTTATTTATATATTCAGATTTTTTTCTTAATTAATCCTATTTTATATCCTTGATTATATATATTTAATTAAATTATTCAAAACACTAGTACTTTTTATATTTATTTATCTATATAATTATCCTATTTTATATATTTATTTATTTATTTATTCAAATCTTTTCCTTAAACCCTGAAACCATAAAACCCTAATCATAATCCTAAAAACCTAAAACCCTATTTTATGTATATATGTATTTATTTATATATTCAGATTTTTTCTCAAATAATCCTATTTTTATATATTTAATTAAATTATTCAAAACATTAGTACTTTTTATATTTATTTATCTATATAATTATCCTATTTTATATATATATTCATTTATTTATTCAGATTTTTCCCTTAAACCCTAAAACCCTAAAGCCCTAATCCTAATCCTAAATATCTAAAACCCTAATCCTAATCCTAAAAACCTAAAACCCTATTATATATATATATATTTATTCATATATTCATATTTTTTCCTTAATTAATCCTATTTTTATATATTTAATTATATATATTTAATTAAATCACTTAAAACACTAGTTCTTTTTATATTTAGTTATCTATATAATTTTCCTATTATATATATATATATTTATTTATATATTCAGATTTTTTCTTTAATTTTTTTTATATTTTCTCTTTATATAAATTTAATTGACTTATATGTATGCATAAACCCTAAAACCCTAATTTAAAGATCTAGACCTAAAATATGTATATTTCTGTATGCATGTGTATATACATGTATATATGTATTATATGTGTATGTGTATGTGTGTATATATATGTTATGTAGGTGTTAAAACCCTAAAACCCTAATCTTAAAGATCTAGACCTAAAATATGTATATTTCTATATGCATGTGTATATACATGTGTATATGTATTATATGTGTATGTGTGTATATATGTTATGTAGGTGTTAAAACCCTAAAACTCTAATTAGAAAGACTTACACTTAAACCTAAAATGCTAAAACCTAAATACTTAAACACCTATAAAAACCTAAACCCCTAATTCTAAAGCCCTAATCCTATTTTAAATATATGTTTATTTATATATTCATATTTTTTTCTTATTTTTCTATTATTTTTCTTAATATAAATGTAATTGAGTTATATGTATGCATAAACCCTAAAACCCTAATCTTAAATATCTAGACTTAAAATATGTATATTTCTATATGCACGCGTATATACATGTATATATGTATTATATGTTTATGTCTATGTATGTGTAAATAGCCTAAAAACCCTTATCCTGTTTTTATATATTTGATGTAAAAAAAACTTCAAAATCAAAAATTTATATATTCAATCAAAACACTAGCTTATGTGTGTTTATATGTATGTGTGTATATGTGTGTGTGTATGTGTATGTATGCATATGTGTATATATGTGTGTGTTTGTATGTATATATGCATGTGTGTGTGTATGTATGCATGTGTGTACATGTGTGTGTGTATGTATGCATGTGTGTATATGTGTATGTGTGTGTATGTATGCATGGATGTATGTATATGTGTATGTGTGTGTATGCATGCATGTGTGTATATGTGTGTGTATGTAAGCATGCATGTGTGTATATGTGTGTGTATGTAAGCATGCATGTGTGTACATGTATGTGTGTATGTATCCATGTGTAAATGTGTGTATGTGTGTGTGTGTATGTATGCTCTATTTTCCTATGTGTATGTATGAATGTGTGTATATGTGTATGTGTGTGTATGTATGCATACATGTGTGTATGTATGCATGCATGTGTGTATGTATGTGTGTGTATGCATGCATGTGTGTATATGTGTGTGCATGTAAGCATGCATGTGTGTATATGTGTGTGTATGTAAGCATGCATGTGTGTACATGTATGTGTGTATGTATGCATGTGTAAATGTGTAGATGTGTGTGTGTATGTATGCTCTATTTTCCTATGTGTATGTATGCATGTGTGTATATGTGTATGTGTGTGTATGTATGCATGCATGTGTGTATATGTGTATGTGTGTGTATGTATGCATGCATGTGTGCATATGTGTGTATGTATGTGTGTATGTGTGTGTGTATGTGTATGTATGCATATGTGTATATATGTATGTGTGTATGCATGTGTGTGTGTATGCATGTATGCATATTTGCATGTGTGTGTGTGCATGCATGTGTGTATATGTGTGTGTATGTAAGCATGCATGTGTGTATATGTGTGTGTATCTAAGCATGCATGTGTGTATGTATGCATGTGTAAATGTGTAGATGTGTGTGTGCGTGTGTATATGTGTGTGTATGCTCTATTTTCTTATCTCTATCTTCCTTTCTCTTCATCATTCTTTATCTCTCACTCTGTCTCTCTCTCTTTATCTCTCTCTCTCTGTCTCTCTCTCTCTCTCTCTCTCTCTCTCTCTCTCTCTTTCCCTCTCTCTCTGATCTCTCTCTCTTTCTCTCTCTATCAATAGACAATAAAACAATTACTTACAAGTATGTCCCTCTTTTGGATTGTTGTTGTCAAAGCGTAATGTATGTCGTCTATCGTGGAATTCCAAGCAATCGACGCTAAAGAACTTTTGCAAAATCAAAGAGAAGAGAAATTATAAGACCTAAAGCATAGAGAAAGACAAAGGCTAACAATACGCGCACCACTTACCAAGATCTCAGATCTAAACCGAGGGAGAGTGTGTGTGTGTGTAGAGAGAGACAGATCTTTGTGTGTGTCTGTGTGTGCACAAGACAATGCAGCGCGCAAGGTTGACAGAAGACAAAGAATACTCAAACACGCACAAAAAGTGAAGTTTTGCTCTCAGTTTCCTTGTATGTTTAAAACTCGGCGTCGATATGGGTGTCGGTATGGGTGTCGGTATGGGCATCCGTATGGGCATTGGTAACTTCTAGTAAATTACCGATGGTTATACCGATGTTCATACAGACACCCATACCGATGCCCATACTGACACTTATACCGATGGCTGCAGGGCACACCGAGGATCCGTTTAAAATGATCATACCTATAGTCACTTGATGGTCGGTATCTTTAAGTGAGCTTCTCCAACGTTTATACCGACGCCCGAGTGACCGTCAGTATAAGCAGCATTGGTATGCCCCTCATATGTTCTAGTGACAGAGCTCCAAAGCATTGGCATTATTCGATTTGGTGAAAACACAATTTCACACTCTCGAGGTCTATCTTTGCGGAGCCCTAAAAAATTGTGGGTACCTCTATTGAGTGTTACGTTCATTCCAGAAGCATACCTTGATTATTACATATACTCTTGTGCATTTTACAAACTAAACCCTATTTATAACATTCCTAAAAAAGGAAGATTTCCAATTATAATCACGATGGCTGCTATGAGCATTTGAAGTTGATTGTTCCATCCAAAGACACAAAGTTTTTTGAGCTAGTTAATGTGCAAACCTATTTGTTTTGTATCAAATATTTTTCTTTGATGCTCCAAAGTACATAGTGGATTTTATTGCAATAATCACATTTCAATAAGATCTATTTTAGTCTCCAAAAGCTCAAGGGCTCGTCCTGTGCTAGTTGGCTACACCAAATTTCATCACATGGGAACTCACTCGTCTATCTCCAACAAGTTTCTCAAAGTTCTCTCATTAATGAGTCATACCTTGAAGATATTTGGATGGAAGTCTGTTCACAAGATATATAGTTGTTGATATCGCATTTGCCCATAGATAATGTGGTCACTTATTCTCTTCAAGAATTGTTCTAGCTGATCTAACTAGGGTCTTGTTTATTCTTTGTTTAATGAAATTCAATTGAGGAGAATACCTGGTAGTTCCCTTTTAAAGCCTTTATCCTATAGGAA
The DNA here is from genome assembly GCA_020310875.1 of Ceratopteris richardii. NCBI lineage: Eukaryota > Viridiplantae > Streptophyta > Polypodiopsida > Polypodiales > Pteridaceae > Ceratopteris > Ceratopteris richardii. The sequence goes on along the minus strand of CM035408.1, from coordinate 103,306,020 downwards.
CTGAATTTCTTTAATTATTTATCTGTATGATTCTGCACATGTGCTATATACTTCTTGAAGCATTCAAAAACTTCACTCTTATTCTTGATAAATTACATAATGGTCCATCTACTATGATCATCAACAAAGAGAACCTAATACCTTGAGCCTACCAATGAAGGTTGTTCACTTGGTTTCCACACATCACTATGTACTATGTCCAATAAGTTGTTCTGGATGTAGCCTTTGTGGTTGAATGGTTGTCTTTGTGCTTTCCTAGTTTGATAATCATCACATATATTGATCATGTGATGCTTTGATATATATTGTATCACTAAAACACTTTGATCCCTGCATTTATCCTTCAATGTTCTTTTATTCACATGAGCTTATGCGACACTTCAAGCTCACTTGGGGTTTGAGATCCAAAGTTGAATAATGCTATGTCCCTAGTTTCTCCTACTTCAAAAGTAAAAAGTCTACCATGCTTCTCAACTTTGGCTATCTTCTTGAAGCCTTGACATGGATCTTGTGAAAAAGCTCCAAGTTGGGTGAGCCTAGCTTGCAAACCTTTTTCAACTATTTGACCTACACTTATCAGGTTTTTAGTGATAGTGGGTACATAGAAAAATTGTTTTCATAATCCTCTTGTTGCCATTGGAAGTTTTGATGTTACCAATTTTGTCCATAGATTGCTTAGTATCATCCCCTCTTTGTATGTCATGTTTTCTTTTGGAATTTGCAAGTCAGATAGAATAGCAATATTGCCTACAATATGGCTTGATTATCCTATATCTATGTAGAAAAAGTTATCATCTTCCTTACCTTCCTTTTGACTCAGATTCATATGAACTAATGAATCTACATGTGATTGATCTTTAGAGTAATTTTTGAAGTCCCTTTTATTGCGACTTCTATTATTGTTGTTATTTGTGTCCATCACTACCTCTAGTATCTTCAAATCCACATCTTCCACCTCCTTTTGGGTGCTTCCATTGAACTAGGAACTCTTCAATGGTGTGGTTGGCCTTGTTAGAGATGGCAAAAGGTTAAACATCTTGATCTTTTGAATTCACATACTTTGTTCCCTTCTTTTTCCCTTTCTCTAGTGTCTCTTGTTTCAATAGTTGGCTTGGGTATTCTCTTCTTTATGATCGTCCTTCTTCTTGCATTTGTGCTTCTTCTCTTTCTTGTCTACATAAAGAGCACTTGTTGTACTACCTTGATAATATTTACCTTCCTTCAGGTTATTGTTGGCCTATTGGTTGGAAATTTGTTGAAGGAATATGTTGAAGTCTAGGGTTTGTACATCCGTGATGAGATCATAAGCTATGATGAAGGATCACCATTGCTTATCACTTTAAATTCCATTTAGAATCTGTATCATGATGGCCTCTTCTTAAATTAGCTATCCAACAAACTCTCTAATATTTTGTTTTGGTTTCTTTTTCATTTGGTTTACTCATTCCATAGATGTTTCTTTGTTTCTTTGATACTAGCAGGTCTCAAGTGTATCCCAAGTCTCTTCAGATGTTTTGCATCCTCTAATATGTGCCAATAAAAACTCAGAGATAGAGTTTAGTATGTATGACCTTGCTTGGGAATCCCTTGCACACCAAAATGTGAGTCTATCTATCTCCTCTTGTGTTGGTCCTCCTTTGGATCTTGGAATAGGCATAACTTCAATACCTACTATAATTCCATAAAGATTTTTAACTTGCATGTATGCCTCCATTCTAATTTGGGAAGACACATATTTGTTTCTATGAAGCTTTCAATCACTAAGGGAAAGCCATCCCCATCTTGGTGTAGTTTTGATACCACAAAGAGAACTTGGAGAACCTTGAGGGAGGTCGAAAAGTAAGGTTTAAGGTGATGAAGATTTGTCCAGCCAAAATAGCATAGTAGAGTGTCAAATACACCTTATAGATGCGTGATTAGTGCAATAAAATCCACAATGTACTTTGGAACATCAATGAGAAAGAGGTGATACAAAACAAATAAGTTTCCACATTGACTAGCTCAAAAAACTTGATAATTTGTGATGAAACATTCAACTTCAAATGCTCAGAGCAGCAAGCATGATTACAATAGGAGAACTTCCTTTTGGAGGAATGTTATAAAGAGATTTGAGTATCTAAAATGCATATGAGAAGGAATTAGCATCAACTATTGGGTTTGCAAAGAGCTTAACACTAATTGGTGGTACCCCGGATTGTTCATGATTATGAAGAGATTGTCCTGGAAACCATACAATGCAAATTTCTCACAATCTAATAATCTGAGTGGGATAGAAATTTGTGCACTTCAATTATAAACTATTATCTTTCCAATGGATGCTCATTCATTCAATTTCTAGCTTTGTAGGGAGAGAAGTAGCCTCTCCAACATAACTATTATTGAAGATGATGGTAAAGAAAAATGAATGAGGGATAAAATGATGAAAAAAAGTGTATGCATATTGTTTCAACATATTGTTAGAGATGATTTGGGGTCTTTATAGAGAATCTTGAGTTCCACAAATCTCTTTACAAGGAGCTTGAAATTCAAATCGATGTGGAGTTGAAGTGAGTTGTGATTGAGAAAGGTATCTTCCTATAAACTAGGAAAAGTGGAATCAAATCCAACCGTTTGAATTTAGGTGATTTGATTGACTAATTGTTTCGGAATCTAACCAATCTCAAATTCATGGAAATTGGGTCTTCTCTTTATCCTTTTACAAGTGTAAAAACTCTAGGCTTTTACATAAATAAGAGATCCATAAAGATTATTATGAAATAGCAAAGAATAAACATGAATGAAGACTTCTTCAATGGATATTTTTGACACCTTCCAAATTATGGTTTTTGATGTAGAGCTAATCCTCCTCAAGCATAATGAGACCTTGATGATCATACGAAGGAGATTTCAAAATATCTCATTTTGAGATCTAGAAGGCCTTGCTTCATTGCAATTATATTCTTGCTACTAGTTTGTAACATGATCATGCATCTTACCTTGTATAATGTCTTCTCCCCCAAATGAGCACACCCTTACTCAATGGACTTTTGATATCCATGTGAACCATCCCTTTCATATCATGATGGAAGTTTTTATAACATAAACCATGTCATCACCAACATCATCAATGATGCCATCATGGAACATTATATAACATCGTTAACCACCCCCTCCAGAACACAAATAAGGAGGATCTACACATATAGATTCTCATTTATTCCATTGTGAACCTTGAGCTCAAGGAGTTGCACACCCCAAGTAACAATATTCTAGTTTCTAGTTTTTCTTTATTGTATAGTCCCTTTTTCTACTCTTTCCTAGTCTAACGTTATGTGTTCTTGAATTTTCCACTTTTAATCGCATTGGATGAGAATGAGATCCCATCTAGTCTCCTCTTGTCTATTGTTCATCTCCATGTAAGAGATCTTGTAATTCCAATATCATGTTTCATACCTACGATCCCATTTTGTGGGTTCTCTTGCATCTTTTTTCATCATGCCACGATTCCTTGGGTCCCGAGATGTGGGATATTTTATGTCTTTCTCATCTTCGCACTCCGTAGCTTTTAGTCGTAGGTTGTGGGACTTCCTATGTTAGCCAGATGGTTTTATAACGTATTCTCCTTCCTGGATTATCTTGTATAAAATTATGTTCAAGTAATCTTGTCTCTGTGTTTTGTAGGGCATATGCATACGTCTTTCAAATCCTATAAACAACATGACAATCGCATCTGACGAAGGTATCCATATAACCCAAAACTAAGATGCGCATATTTGAGGTAGTCATAAATACAATATATAGCAATGATCTTTCACCACACACGAAGTCGTAAGCGAAATAGAATGTTATGAGAATTCAGATGTGCATGATTGAAGACGTGTGTCTGAATATAAATATAGTGTTTGACAGAATGTGCCTTCATGGCCTTTTGACCACACAATCCGTTGAGGATAGTTTTTTTTTTCTTTTGAATTCTACTAATATGGATCATTTAGTTAGGAATATAACTTCATGTTTAAATTAAAAAATCTGGTATAGAAAACTGACACCATTTGTAAATGTTGCCAAGCTAGCCTTCAAGCATGGCATGCAAAACACACTGCAAATCAGAGGATAAGAAGATATGCAAATCAGAGGATAAGAAGTTATTGACTGCGTCATAAGCTGTCTTGTGGGCTATCAGTGAAAAATGGACCCAAGAATTAGCGGAAATTTCAATTTGAATAGCGAGGTTGGAGAAGAAGATGTAGGTGTGCAGCTTGAGGTGGAGTGGGTGGCGGCGGAAAACAGAAACAATGTGGAAGTGGGGGGACACCATTATGTTAGTAGACGAAATGCAGGTCATGGTGGAAGCGGCGGTAAGGGCCATCCAGCAGCACGCGTTCGATGAGGCCGAAGCCGCGTGCACCCCGGAAGCTGCCCGTACCACCCACGATCGCCACTTCGTTGGGCGAGATGGCGCGGATCTCACCTTGAATCTGGATGGTGCCCTTGTAGTTCCCGTCGTCGTATGATATAAGCTCTACCTCAATGAGGTCGATAATGTCGGACGCTTTATACGCAGAGTCGATGGTGAAGCCACGCACAGATCCTACCCTCGAAGACGTCTGCTCAGGCCCTTCTGTCGCGTTGAAGGCAAAAAGCTCCCCGTGGCCAAAGGACCCGCTGAAGCTCTCGTTCAGCGGCGGTAACAGATTCTGGTTGAGGCTAGGGTCACCAACGAATACCTGCACATAATACTGCAGCCTGCACTCGCGGAATGGTGGAGGGCCAGGCCATGTCGCTGCGTCGATGTTACAGGAGCTCCCTGAACCTTCCGCTACTGCAGTTTGGCTGGCACGATGAATCAGGAGGCCAAGGACTAGTGCAACTATCCTCATGTTTGCTGTTCGGCCGGTCATGGAGGGGGCGGCTACCATCTTCGAGAGAAGGGGTTGAAGTGCTCCCAGCCAGCAAAAGACGGTGATGGAAAAGGATGCAGGGTCTGCATATGTATAGCCGTCCGCAGCATAACATGCTATGAGCCCACATTCCCCACGCACTTCTTACGCGGAGATTATCTGCACACGCCATCGTGCACACGTTGTCAGTATCAGCTCTCTCTCTTTGACATGCTAATATGGGCAAGAAATCTGGAGTCCTGATGCCGTCAATGCCACAACGACGTTGTTGACTTGCTAACATTAGCTTTTTGATCTACATTTAGATTTGTTTCACTATTTTTATATATTTTTAGGTAATAGAAAACATCAAAAGACATTGAAAAAGATTTCATTACACAAAAGAAACATGAATTCGGGGAGCTACTATGTCTGATGCAAGGATCCATGGCAAATGGATGGATGCTTGAGGAGTGTAAGTACTATGTTAGTGAACAACTCTCTCTCTCTCTCTCTTTGACATGCTAATATGGGCAAGAAATCTGATGGAGTCCTGATGCGGTCAATGCCACAACGACATTGTTGATTTGCTAACATTAGCTTTCCAATGTACATTTAGATTTGTTTGACTATTTTTATATATTTTTAGGCAATAGAAAACATCAAGATACATTGAAAAAGATTTCATTACACAAAAGAAACATGAATTCGGGGAGCTATGATGTCTGATGCAAGGATCTATGGCAAATGGATGGATGCTTGAGGAGTGTAAGTACTATGTTAGTGAACAGCTCGCTCTATCTCTCTCTCTCTCTCTCTCTCTCTCTCTTTGACATGCTAATATGGGCAAGAACTCTGATGGAGTCCTGATGCCGTCAATGACACAACGATGTTGTTGACCTGTTAACATTAGCTTTCTCATCTACATTTAGATTTGTTTGACTATTTTTATATATTTTTAGGTAATAGAAAACATCAAAAGACATTGAAAAAGATTTCATTAGGCAAGAGAAACATGAATTCGGGGAGCTACTATGTCTGATGCAAGGATCTATGGCAAATGGATGGATGCTTGAGGAGTGTAAGTACTATGTTAGTGAATAGTTTGAAAAACATTCATGAAGAAGCTACACATGCATGGACTAATGAGTATTCTTCAAAATTGAGAGATGAGGTATAATCAAGTAAGGGAATTCCATGTCAAGTTATATTGCAACAAAAAAAGTGGTATTTCTACTTCTATTGCATATAATAGCAAATACATGCGAAGACTTGTTAATAAATATGAAAGAAAACTCAACTCGTCGAAGCAAAAAATGGAAAAACAAAAGCTATAGATGTAAGCTCTATAGTAACGAGAATAAAAACATAACATCTTTCATGGATTGCCTATATACTTGTATGCAAGCAATCAATGTAAATAATGAACGAATCTGAGATGAGGATAGAGAGTTAATGATAGGTTGTGAAAGAAAGATAATTCAATTTTCCTAATATTCTATTTTTTCATATATATGTATATTAGTTTCTCCATAAGAGGATTCTAACATTATTGCTTCTTTCAAGCAATTATCATGTGCTCTTTCAAAAGATACGAACTTTATAGATAGCAAATTTGGCTGCGTAGAAACCCTTGTTCTTAACTACCAAATATCATTTCGTATCTTCAAAAAGATAAAAATAAATATTTTTTATGATGTAATTTTTTTTTTTTATCACATAATACTGAATTTTAGTTTTTTTTAATATTTTGATAGGTTATTTCGATAGGGTATTTTAAAGGTTATTTTGACAGGCGCGGATCTCACCTTGAATCTGGATGGTGCGGTCATGGAGGGGGCGGCTGCCATCTTCGAGAGAAGGGGTTGAAGTGCTCGCAGCCAGCAAAAGACGGTGATGGAAAAGGATGCAGGGTCTGCATATGTATAGCCGTCCGCAGCATAACATGCTGTGAGCCCACATTCCCCACATATTTCTTACGCGCAGATTATCTGCACACGCCATCGTGCACACGTTGTCAGTATCACTGTATCAGCGCTCTCTCTCTCTCTCTCGACATGCTAATATGGGCAAGAAATCTGATGGAGTCATGATGCCGTCAATGCCACAACGACGTTGTTGACTTGCTAACATTAGCTTTCTGATCTACATTTAGATTTGTTTGACCATTTTTATATATTTTTAGGTAATGCGTGACAAGCGTGTTCGTTATAATTCATGTCTTCAAAGCAAGAAAATATCTTTTTTGAGAAAGGACGTCAAGATTCACTTGAAAATCAGGGGCAGCAATGGTATAAATGTATAAGAATTGAAACACACTTCTAATTAAACGTCGATTGCTAGATCATTATCAATATAACAAGTAATGCATTGCCACTATGAATGTTATTTGTTTTTGTTGAACACTACTATTACCAATATGTTCTGTTACTGTCCAATATGAGCGTAGTTCAAAGGTGGTTTTAGGTGCGCCTCTATGCGTGTTTACAAAAAACATGGAAACTATGGGAGGAAAACAATATTTATTAAGCTTTCATCATTAGATATTCTGTTTTCGGAACCTTGTGCTTCGTGACATGAAACACAAGGTTCGGAAAATCCATGCGAGGCTTAGAAAATATCACACATAAGATGGTATGCGAGCCTTTTAAGTGTAAAATTACACAAAGATTTAAATATTAAAGTCTTCGGCTAGAGGCTAGAACACCTATTGATCACTATAGGACCCTTGGTGTTGAAAAGGGAAGTGTGAGCTATGCTCTCCATATTCATGACTCTTGGAGCTGTTGCTAAGAGGCTGGCAGTGTTTTTTAAATATTAAATCCTATTTAACATCATGCCTCCTTCAATGAAGTTGTAATTTTGGCATGAACTCTAACACCCTAGCAACTATTCAAAGAGCATCTATGCCATCTGGATATAATCCTATGAAGATTCTAAGTCGTGAAAGAAAACATTTGTGATAATTGTTATTGTCCTAGTCTATCATGAAATTTGATTTATGCAAAAGCATGCACGAAATACCCTTATGGCCAACTACATATGGGTACCATAATTCTTCAAAGATGATAAAGTCAGGTTCTCTTCACTTCCTGAATTTAGTCTTTTCATCCGGAACTTAAAACTTGAAGGCATCTTGGATAGCCTTCTCGTCTATTAAAATTACTTGTTTCTTTTTCTAAAACTCTATGGTTGTGGCTAGCCCTAATAGCTTTTTTATAACCTTGTACATGGATACAAATTACTCTACGCATCTCCCAATATAAACATCTATTTAGGGTAGCTTTAAAAACTGATAACTACTTAGCTTCTCCGAAGATTTTATCACTCCACGGTCCTCATTGAGTACTTGAAACTTTGAAACATTATATATAGTTTTTCCATATTTTTGAAGTGTACCATGGTGCTATATTTGTATGTTCCTTAAAACGTGATGTACTGGAAGTATATTCAATTTGACAATTCAATATACAAGAACCAGCATAGTATTATTTTTTGGTAGTCTAGTAGAGTGTGTCTTCACTAATGCCTCTTTTCTTGGTGTTGGGATGATGTTCCTTCTAAGGTATCTTTGCGTGCCTATAACAAAATAATTTTCCACAAAATCTTTCTTGAAAATTATGCTATTCAAAAGCTACTAGTTAGGGAGTTTTGAGCCTATGCATGGCCATTTATTGTGGTCTTGCAGCACGCATACCTTCAAACGCCAAAAAAAAAAAACCACAATTTGGTACAGAAGATAAGATTGTGCAATGAGCTTAGGTTTTCTTTCACATGGTGGATTTCATAAAATCTCTTTCAAAAAACCGTATAGTCTTTCTACTGAGATATCTTGAGGACCTAAAAGTAATCTTACCATTCTTTTATCCACACTCTTCGGTTTTGGGAATGTAAATCCACTTTCAAGTATGTTTTCTAACCCATTTGGTATGACTTTTCTGTTTTGTGTGCCCTAGTAGGTTTCATTTCTTGGGTTGATCACTTCTTAAGTACACAAATGAACTTGGTACTTTAAGTTGAGGTTTCTAATCGCTTTGGATTGATTTTTCTAAGCATTGCATATGTGAGAGTTGCATATACGGCACTTTGTAAGTGTAGCATATGTGATGCAAAATAATATGGTGCATACACATTTCTTATAGGATGCTCACTTTTGACCAAAATTTAAAAGAAAATGCATCGTTCTTCGATCATCATTTTTTATACATCTAATCAAACAGCAATCCAATGTTCATATGTGTGCTCCACTTATGAGCTCGAGCTCTCTCTCTCTCTATCTCTATCCCTCTCTCTTTTTCTATCCCATTCAATTTATTTCTCTTACTCTCTCTCTCTCTCTCTCTCCCTCTCTCTTTATTGCAGGTGATTCAAGAAGTTCATTTAGCATATTATATGATGCACATGCATGCACATACGTTTACACATACACATGCACATTCACACATATACACACACATACACAAACAAATGCACATACACACACATAGATACACACATACACCTACACACACACATACACAATATACACACACACATACAAATCCAAACATGCAGATGCAGAATTATATTTATATGCACATGCATGAACATGCACATGCAGCACATGCATGCATGCACATAAACATACACCTTCACACAAAAAGACACACTTATACAAATACATATACATATGCACATACACACACATGCACATATATATACACATGCATATGTTCATGTACATACACATGCATTCTCGTACATATACACATGCATATACACACATACACATACACATGCATATACACGCATACACATGCATACACATACACAGACATACACATATTAACACACCAACATGTACACATACACACAAACATATACACATACACACAAATACACATGCACATATACACACATAGATACACACATATACACACATACACAAATATAGATATATACCTACATGTGCATACATACATATACACACATAACTACACCCACATACATACATACACATAATATGAATGAATTATATATTTAGACTAATAAATCACATGCTCAATATAAAGGATAATAGAAATCAATTATACATTTTAATCGTATAATTCACTTTGATATAACAAAATGATATCATAAACACATTAAAATTATTAAAATTGTGAACTCACACCATAGACACGATTGAAAACATAATTGATAGACACAATTATATATATATATATATATATATATATATATATATATATATATATATATATATATATATATATATATATATATATATATATATATATATGTGTGTGTGTGTGTGTGTGTGTGTGTGTGTGTGTGTGTGAATGTGTGTGTGCGTGTGTGTGTATGCGTGTGTGTGTATTTGTATCATGTACATAATACATCTTATTTAAAGTGTCAATCATCTGAATCACTCCTCGTGATCATGATCATCTACATCATCATGATCATACGCACAATCTAATGTAATTGAAGAGGCATCATGGGTAGAGGTATCAATACCATGTGAGGATAAATATAATCCCTTCTCTATTTGTGTCCCTATGTCTTCCATATTGTCCTCTCTATAATACTCCTATGTTATATATACAAAAATAAATAAATACATAAATCTGTTACTATCCAATCTGAGCACTTCTGTGCATGCTTACAAAAAACATGGAAATTATGAGAGGAAAACAATGGTTATTAAGCTTTGGTCATTAGATATTGTGTTTTCAGAACCTTTTGTTTTGTGACATGAAACACAAGGTTCAGAAAATCCATGCGAGGCTTAGAAAATATCACACATAAAAACTACTCTAAGGTAATATTAGAATGGAAGATAGCCTGATTATGATATGAATGGTGGTAGTATATTGCGCCAAAGAGACTAGGACCCTTGGTTTTGGAAAGGGAAGTGTGAGCTATGCTCTCCATATTCATGACTCTAGGAACTGTTGCTAAGAGGCTGGTAGTGCTTTTTAAATATTAAATCCTATTTAACCATGCCTCCTTCAATGAAGTTGTAATTTTTGCATGACTTCTAACCCCCTAACAACTATTCAAAGAGCATCTATAACAACTATTCAAAGAGCATCTATGCCATTTGGATATAATCCTATGGAGATTCTAAGTCATGAAAGAAAATATTTGTGATAATTAATATTGTCCTAGTCTATCATGAAATTTGAGTTATGCAAAAGAATGCATGAAATACCCTTATGGCCAACTACATATGGGTACCATAATTCTTCAAAGATGATGAAGTCAGGTTCTCTTCACTTCATGAATTTAGTCTTCTCATCCGAAACTTAAAACTTGAAGGCATCTTCGATAGCCTTCTCCTCTATTAAAATTACTTGTTTATTTTTTTAAAACTCTATGGTTGTGGCTAACCCTAACAACTTTTTTATACACTTGTACATGGATAGAAACTCTACGCATTTCCCAATATCAACATCTATTGACGGTAGCTTTAAAAACTGATAAATACTTGGATTCTCTGAAGCTTTTATCCCTCCAGGGTCTTCATGGAGCACTCTAAACTTTGAAAGATTATATATAGTTTTTCCATATTTTTGACGTGCACCGTGGTGCTATATTTATATGTTCCCTAAAACATGATGATGACAAAAAGAAAAAAAAAACAAGTTTGGTAAAAAAGATAAGATTGTGCAATGAGCTTAGGTTTTTTTAACTTATGGTGGATTTCATCAAATCTCTTTAAAAAATCTGTATAATCTTTCTACTGAGATATCTTGAGGACCTGAAAATAATGTTGCCTTTCTTTTATCCACACTCTTCGGTTTTGGGAATGTAAATCCACTTTCATAGCATCTAGATTTTCTTCAAAGTTGAAGTATTTTTTCTGACCCATTTGTTATGAATTTTCTTTTTTGAGTGCCGTAGTAGGTTTCATTTTTTTGGTTCATCACTTCTCAAGTACACAAATGTACTTGGTACTTTAAGTTGAGGTTTCTAATGGCTTTGGATTGATTTTTCTAAGCGTTGCATATGTGAGAGTTGCATATACGGCACATTGTAAGTGTTGCATATGTGATACAAAATACAATTGCATATGGGTTGGCTCAAAGGATCGCATATATGGTGCATACACATTTCTTATACGATGCTCATTTTTCACCAAAATTTAAAAGAAAATGCATGCCCCTTCGATCATCATTTTTTACGCACTTGATCAAAGAGCAATCCAATGTTCATATGTGTGCTCCACTTATGAGCTCAAGCTCTCTCTATGTCTCTGTCTCTCTCTCTCTATCACTATCTCTCTCTCTCGTTTTCTATCCCCTTCAATTTCTCTCTCTTACTGTCTCTCTCTCTCTCTCTCTGTCTGTCTCTCTCTCTCTCTCTCTCTCTCTCTCTCTCTCTCTTTATTGCAGGTTATTCAAGAAGTTCATTTATCATATTATATGGCTACTTATTGTAACTACAAGTTACATTGTTTGTATATCATTTAAATTGTTTTGTCTTCATAAATTAACATACTCATACTCACATTCACATGCACATGCATGCACATACGTTTACACATATACATGCACATTCACACATATACACACACATACACATAGAGATGCACATACACACACATACACCTACACGTACACATACACAATATACACACACATACACATACACACATGCACATGCACAAATATATCTAGATGCACATGCATGAGCATGCACATGCAACACATGCATGAATGCACATACACATACACATTCACACAAAAAGACACACTTAAACGTATACATATACATATGCACATACACACACATGCACATATATATACACCTACATATGTTCATGTACATGCACATGCATTCTCATACATATACACATGCATATACACACATACACATACACATGTATATACACACATACACATGCATATACACACATACACATGCATAAACATACACACACATACGCATATTAATACACCTACATGTTCCTATACACACAAATATATACACATACACACAAATACACATACATGTATACACACATAGATACACACATATACACACACATACAAATATATAGATATATACCTACATGTGCATACATACATATACACACACAACTATACCCACATGCATACATATACACACAAAAACACACATAATATGAATGAATTATATAGTTAGATTAATAAATCACATGCTCAATATAAACTATAATAGAAATCATTTGTACATTTCAATCGTATAATTCACTTTGATAAAATAAAATGATTTCATAAACAAATTAAAATTACTCAAATTGCGAACTCACACCATAGACACAATTCAAGACATAATTGATATTAGAAAACACACACACACACACACATATATATATATATATAAATATATATATATATATATATATATATATATATATATATATATATATATATATATATATATATATATATATATATATATATATATATATACATACATACATACATACATACATACATACATACATACAAACATACATACATACACACACACACACACACACACACATATATATATATATATATATATATATATATATATATATATATATATATATATATATATATATATCTATCTATATATATATATATATATATATATATATATATATATATATATATATATATATATATATATATATATATATATATATATATATATATATATATATATATATATATATATATATATATATATATATAGGTACATAATACATCTTATGTAAAGTGGCAATCATCTGAATCACTCCTCGTGATCATGATCATCCACATCATCATGATCATCCGCATGATCTAATGTATCTAAAAAGGCATCATGGGTAGAGGTATCAATACCATCTGAGGATCAATATCATTCCTTCTCTATTTGTGTCCCTATCTCTTCCATATCGTCCGCTCTATAATACTCCTATGTTACATTTAACAAAAATAAATAAGTAAAACATATAAAAAAATCAATAATAAAAAAGGTATATCAAATTTAATAGTAATCTGAAAATTATCTTGATTATCTCATATGTGCTCACTCATATGTACATAGCCTCAATATCTAGCATATTCAATTTCTTCTTTCATAGGACAATGAACATAATTCTTTCATTACAGTGAAACAAATATAAAGTATAGTTTCAATAATACATATACATACAAATATAGCAATAGAATAATGATACAACATTTTTCCTATGCATGATGTATGACATGATTAAAATCTCTTCTTTTTTGCACCCTATGTTTATTTGATGTAACCAAAGTATATAGATTCAATATATAATATTTATAAAACATAAGAGAATTATAACTCATAGTAATATAAACTATTTTGCATATCTTCTGCTGAGCAAATGATTCTTGAAGACAAAGGTATCTATGAAAATACTGCCATGTCTCAGATAGCATGTGAGCTCTTCTCTTAAGTTCCTCTACCTTACAATACCTCTTTTAAGTTTAATCTCAAATATAAAAAATGATCAGTATAGCAAAAAACTTAAAATTTATATATGTGCATATACACATATACATACATACATACATTTACACATATATACATAGACTTATACATGCATAGAAACACATTCATGCATACATACACACACATACATATACATAGATATATAAATACACACACATACATACATATACACTCACATATACATAAGTGTGAAAATAGTCATGAATCACGATACATTAGTAGAGATGTAGGAAGATATTATTTATTTGTCACATCTATAGAGAGTAATAGAAACCAAAAGTCTAGATCCACATTCCATTTCATTAGATGTAACATTTATATGTGACTCCAGATCTAGAACTATTGGTTTTCCATTTTCAGTGAACAAATCTCAACTAGGAAAGACATAAAGCTCTCATTTTTTTTTTCTCTTAAAAATAACAATCTGAAATAAATAAAATTTTTTCATTATAATACTTTTAAAATTAATAAATTATAGTAAACACAAAAAAATACATATACACATACACGTATACATTCATACACACACATACATAACACACAAACATACACATACATATACATATCCATAGGGGTAAGGGAAAATTGTCACTAGCAAAGAATATGTCCATATGGTATCCTTAGGAGTATTGGAGAGAGTTACAATCTGGCATCTTCTTGATCCTATGCATATATCCAAGAATGTTGGTTATTCAGTATGGCAACATCTTCATAGATTAAAAGACACAATAACATCAAGAAATTATTTAAATAATAAATTCAAGACCAATTTATGATAAAAATTGATAGGAAACAGCTTATGAAACTGCTCTTTCGATACTTACAACAAAGGAGATGCAAACTATCAACAAAACGATTCATTCGATTTCAACACCTACAAGATATGTAGTATCTTTTCAAAACATGTTCGCTTTTGATGAGAAGGGCTTATTTTGGTTAAAGACACATGATTGGCATAACTTTTTGAATCATATTGATCTACCTCTTGTTATCAATGGGTATGCAACAAAAGGAGTATGAGATGTGATCTAACATCTTGGATTGCTTATAAGATAAATATCATACTTCTATTTTTAATACATAAGATTATCTAGTATCATTTCTTTACAAATGGATTTCTTTAAAATTTAATTAATGAGTAAAAATAAGAAGAAAACATCAAAAGACATTGAACAAGATTTCATTACACAAAAGAAACATCAATGCAGGGAGCTACTATGTCTGATGTAGTAAGAGCCTCCCACATCCATTCTTGATATTCAGGTTCATTTAATGATCCATCTTGTGGATGAAATAAAGGTTGCAGGAGTTATAAACACTCAATGGATGTTTTGGATAGATGGATTTATGGGCATATTAAAAGGTTATATGTGATAGAGAGAAAAAACAAAAGGATCTATGGCAAATGGATGGATGCTTGAGGAGTCCATGTACTATGTTAGTGAATAGTTTGAAAAACATTCATAAAGAAGCTCCACATGCAAGGACTAATGTGTCTTCTTCAAAATACAGAGATGAGGTATTATTAAGTATGGGAGTTCCATTTCAAGTTATATTGCAAGAAAAAAGTGATATTTCTACTTTTATTCCATATAATGGCGAATGCATGCAAACATTTGTTAATAAGTATGAAAGAAAACCCAACTATTTGAAGCAAAAAATGGAGAAACAAAAGATATAGATGTAATCTCAATAGTAATGAGAATAAAAACATAACATCTTTCATGGATTGCCTATATACTTGTATGCAAGCAATCAATGCAAATAATGAACGAATCTGAGATGAGGAGAGGGAGTTAATGATAGGTTGTGAAAGAAAGGTAATTCAATTC
>CM035408.1:103272352-103284852 GCA_020310875.1 Ceratopteris richardii | reverse complement strand
TGTAAGTAGTGATTAAAGTGTGGTGTGAGTTGAATGTGTAACTAAAGTGGTTAAAGTGAATAGTTTCAAAGTGTGGTAGTTGAGAGTGCAAGTTAAAAGAGTGGTAGAAAAAAAAATATGCATTTAAAGTGTAAAAAAGGTGTGTACAAAGAGTGGTGAGTGTGAGGGTAATTAAAAGAGAGGTTGTGTGAGAAAAGTGTGGTGAATGTTAATGGGGAAAAGTGAGGATGAGAGATAAAGTAAGAATCCAAAAGAGTGGTAAGCTCATGAGTTGTGTATGTATATATATGAGTATGCTGTGCTAGTTTCTTCTAATGTTTTGTTTCAGGTACTCATTTTATTCCTTCACTTCTTGCTCTTAATGATTTGAAGAGAGTTATGCTTCTCCTTTTCTGACGGTTGATGGCTGCGCATGCTCTTATCAGAGAGAGACATCGCTGTTGTGCAAGAGATAGATTGTAGAGAGAGTTTGAGCCGTCAGAGATTCGGAAAGGGACTGTTAGAGATTATTGTAGAGATTCTTGTTTTTATCTCTGTAGATTCAGAGATAAAGAAGTTTCTTTTATATATTTCTACTCCCTCCAGAGTCCACGGACTGCAGCGGCAGCGCCACGTAGAGAGAGAGAGAGTGAGAGTGAGTGAGAGATGCCCTCTTCCTCGCTGATGTGGACGACCTGGCTGCTTATGACAGTGAGAGAGTATATTATCTCTCTTCCCCTCCACGATCTGCACGCGGCAGCGCCGCAGAGAGAAAGAGAGATGAGAGATAGAGTCTCTAGCGGCCGGCTGCGCACGAAGGCAGAGAGAGAGTGTGAGAGAATTAAAACCCTGCCGGCGGCGCGCTGTGCACACAGAGAGAGAGAGAGAGAGAGAGAGAGAGAGAGAGAGGGAGAGAGAGAGAGAGAGAGAGAGAGAGAGAGAGAGAGAGAGAGAGAGAGAGAGAGCGCAATAGAGAGAGAGAGTTTTGATTTTTTTCTTTTATATATATATATATATATTTTTTATATTTTATTTTTCCCTCCTTCCCTCCCTCTGCAGCTGCCGACGGCGCGCCAGACACAGTAGAGAGAGAGAGAGAGAGAGAGAGAGAGAGAGAGAGAGAGAGAGAGAGAGAGAGAGAGAGAGAGAGAGAGAGAGAGAGAGAGAGAGAGAGAGAGAGAGAGAGAGAGAGAGAGAGAGAGAGAAAGAGAGAGAGTGAAATAAATGAGTTTTTTTTTAATTTATTATTATTCATTTTATTGGTTTATATAAGAATCTTATTTAATAGATTTTATTTTCGTAATATTATATGATATTTTATAGGTTTTGTTTTCGTAATATTTATATTATTTATGAGTTATAGATTAATAATTTAAAAAATATATGAAATAAATACTATTTATAAATGTTTATGTTTATTTATATAAATGTTTATGTATTTATTTATATATATGTGTATTTATTTATGTATATGTATTTATTTATGTATATGTTTTAGAATATGTTTATGTTTTCTATGTATGTGTATGTGTGTGTGAAAGTATTTTAGCTTAGGCTCATTTTATCTTAATGATATTATGTCATGCATAGTCATTAAATATGTATGTTAAAATCAATGATATGTGAAGGGTTATGAGTTTATGCCATGTAGTGTATAAAAAGAGTATGCATGCATAAATGAATATTAGTTTAAAAGCATGTGCATATATGAAAATGCATGTGCATAAGGGTTAGGTGCATGAGAAATGCATGTGCATAAGGGTTAGGTGCATGAGAAATGCATGTATGCATATGAGAGTGATGTGTGTATGAGCATGAGTGCACATGAATGCATGTTTCTGAGTGAAGAAGAATGCATGTTTATGAGTGAGGTAGTGTTAGGATGAGCATATGTGTGCATTACAGTGAGTGTTAGGATATGATTTTAATGCATGGGCATATGCGTATGCATGATAGTGTATGATAAAGGGTATGTTTGAGCAATGCGTTAGCATATGCTAGAATGAGAATGTGTGTTTAGATGTAAGTACATGGGTTCTTTTAAGCATAAGCATAAATGTGTTTATATTTGCATCATATCAACATGTTAGTATGTCTAAGCTAAATGTTAGCATGTGCAAGAATGTATGTTAGAATCCATGAGCATGAGTATGCTTTAATGTATGTGAAGTATGTCTTTTATGTTTTATTAATTTCTTGTTAGATTACTAATGTGCTAATGTTTTTTTTACAGAAACATTGAAGATTACAATCAATTAAAGTGAAGTGAAGACAATTGAAGTGAAGCGGCAGCCTAAAGATTCATTTAAATCTTATTTCTCATTTAGTCAACTATCCAATTGACTAGACATTTATCCAATTGTTTAGGCCTTCCAGTTGTATTAGATTTATTGATTAGAACCATTAGCATATCAATTAATTCATTCAAACAGTTTAGCATCATATTGTTTCATTAATTTTCCATTACTTCCCTTGATGTCTTCTAAGTTAGTTCATGAGTCTGAGCACAGTACTATTGAAAATATTGAAAATATTGAAAATGTTCCGCCAACTCTAGACACACCAGAACCCTCTAACTTACCTGAAAGTTTAGTAGATGAACCCATTATGGAAGTTTCAATCTCATATCAGGAAGCTGTTGCTATGTACGAGGCTGCCCGTCCTTACGGTCCATAGCTATTTAAACTATTTAAAGACCTTAGTTTCAGTCATAGAATTAGGTACTTTAAATTGTTTTATCATTAGAACCCTTATTTTCATAAGCGTGAGTTTGCTGCAGACACCCAGCGTGTGCCGAACAATTTAGGCGGATGACTTGATCCACCATCCGAGCATCTCTCACGACCCGACATTGGTGAACCCGACGTGAACAAACGGCCTTGCAGCTCAGGTATAAATTTTAAATTTTGCATTGCATATACATTCATACGATTTTACATCAGTGCAGCTGCGTCTTCATCCTTGGAAGCTGTGGCATTTATGTGAGCTTGCAATATTCTTGGTGTCGAGGGCTGGTCTTGCGACCTGAGCGCCTCCACGAAGATTGGCAAGTAGGAGAACCTCGTCGCGCCACCCCTTTCATCAACAATTGAAGCACAAAACGTTTGCACCCATTTTTAGCAAACTATGTATTTAGGTTTTGATTCAAATCAATAAATGTATTGAATTTCACAGAAAGCATTGTTTTGAGCCTCATCTTCGAGCAGTTGGTATAATTTCTTTACCCTTACATTCTTGGGTGCAAAATTTTATTTAAGGTTAAATTATTGGTATAGGTTAAAGGCAACTGTTTGTTAATCATAGGTTAAGCGTTAATCATAGCTTTACTTGAATCATATTGGCATAGTATAAACTTATCAAACTGGACTCTAACGGAATTTCAGAATTAGTAGCTGAACATAAGGAAAGAGTAACAAAAGAAGTTCAGGATATAGTTAGAATTGTTCAAGCTAGGTCAAAACAAACTTCAAAAATGGACGAGCTATTTCAAACTATGATGCACGAGACGCAAGGACAAAAGGTAGTTGAAACGTTATTAAAGGATAAAGGGAAATTTACTGGTATGAATGTTACAAATTATTTAGACACGTTTGAGGAATTAGCTAAGTTACATGGTTTACCTGAAACAAAGTGGAAATCCTATCTTGGACGTCTGGCCATAGGTACTGTAAAAGCTATTATGGATATACATGACAATAAGGAATGGAATGAGTTTAGAAAAGAGCTGCATAAGGAATTCTACTTAGAAGACTACAGTCAACATAGTAGAGAAGGATTTATGAAATGGATTAGTTCACCTAAGCCTCACATTTCGTTAACTCAACTCCATAGTGAATTTATGAAAAGATTCTCTCAATTACCTGAACAGGATAGAGTTGCCGTTACCCCAGATATCATTTTATATTTCCTTAAAATCTTGACTCCAGATATAAGGGTAGAGGTTGAGCGTAGGCTTGAAGAGCCGAGAAAGAAATATGGGCTTACAGATGACTGGGGTGTAGTAAAAACTGTAGTTGAGGCGGTTGCTCACATGATCCAACGTAAAACACTCCTTTATGAATCGATGTCTCAACCATCTTCCAGTTTTCCTCCGATTCAGGCAACTAGGGATACACATATAGATTCAAAAGTTGAGCCTACAACATCCACATCTAGAGTACCAACCGACTTACAATTTGAGATTTTGTTTAACAAGTTGGACAATATGATGCATATGCACGAGAATATGTCTAAAGAGGTAGCGGCTTTGCAGAATGTGGTGTATGCTTTAAACCTACAAGATAAACCTGCAATGCAAGCTCATCCGACTATTTATCCTCAACCAGTAAATGCTCCAAATCCACCATTAGTAGCTCCGAATCATCCATTTGTACCTCCTAATCCACCTTTTATACCTCCTAATCCTCCAGTTGTACCCCAACCAATTCCTCAACCGATTCCTCAAGCATTTAACCAAAGAAATTTCAATGAAAGGAGAAATGCCAATGTGAGGAGATGTATCTGGTGTGATGCCACAGATCATTTGACTTACACATGTGAAGCATTGAAAGATGCGAAAGAGAAAAGACTTGTAATTGATATTGACAAGCGATTGTGCGACTATAGAACACATTTACCCTTAGCTGCGAATTGGGGAAAGGGAGGGATGCAGAAGCTGTATGAAAACCTTTCTGAGTCTTCGAAATCTGCTTCTGCTGTTAAACTAGAATATGTTGATAGTGACTCTGATTCCGAACAAAGAAGGGAAACGAGGAACTACTCAATTGAAGCTTTGATAAAGGCGAGAGATGATATTATGCAGAAAACTACGTGGAACTCTCCTGTCGATGAATTCTCGATATATTCGCATATTGCGAATGTTGAAGAGAAAAGAAAGAGGGATGATGAGCAAGATACAAATGATTCAGGTAGACGAATGACTAGAAGTAAGATGAGAGATGAGCCGAAGCCTAAGAAAGTTCAGTTTGAACAAGGCGAAAGTTTTAAAACAAATGAGGAGCGAAGAAAAGAAATTAGGGAGGGTAAACAACCTGTGTTTAGTGAGCCAATACAAACATCAGACAAAGTAGAGCAAATTCCTAGAATTGAAACAAAACCTGAAGAGAAACCAGAAAAGAAACCAAAACGAGTACCGAAAGCTATTCTTATTTCTGAACTTGAACAAAAAGTTGATTCGAAAGAAATATTGTATGACATCTTATTAAAAAGTGCAATGACAATGACTTTAGAACAAATCTTCTCAATAGCAAAAATTGAATTTAAGGAAAATTTTATTAAACTAATTAAAAGGAAGAGATTCCCTCTCTCACAAGAGGTAGAGATGCAAGATGTTGCCGATGTAACTCATTTGATTCATGAATCTCTTTCTTTAGACTCAGAGGATGAAGAAGATAATACCTGTAATATGAACAAAAATTTCTTAGGGCCGATTATACCAGATGACAAAACAAAAAACTCAGAGAGTGATTTTAGAAAAAGTTTTTGGGCGAGAGGCACACCGGAGATTAAAGTTAACTTAGGAGATCAGAAGAGATCATATTCTGCTTTAGCCCTAATTGACTCTGGGTCTGAAATCAATGTGATTTCGAAAGGATTATATGATAAGTTTAAAGGGCCTATTGATAAAAATCACGGCTGGATAATGCGAACCGCGGACAATGGTTGTGGATCACTCCTAGGAGCATGTGCCAACATACCTCTAATGATAGGTGGAATCTCTGAGACATTCCACTTTTTCATTCAGGACAACTGCTCTTATGAAATTATCTTAGGTCAACCATTCATAAGTGAAGCCAGAATGGAGACTAAAGTAATAGATGACGGCTCAGCATACGCAAGAATTAGATCTAAAGATGATCTACAATCGCTCCAAGTTATGATAGTCAGCCCAAACCATGTACGAAATAGGGAGCAAATTATGAAGACGCCCATCCGTTCTCATGAAAAGATACGTGAAGATCATATGCCTCTTCGTGAGTTTGGAACTTATTATGATCAAAATTTTGCCTAGATGCCACTGTTGAGCGAGACAACGGTGGTTCTTGGTTTGATGTCTCGCACCCATCTATAGATACTTTAGATAGTTTTTCTTTATATTTCCCTTCATCATATTTGCAATTCAGTCATTATAAACAAATTCCTAAAAAAATTATAAAACATTATGAAATTTTATAAAGAGAAAGGATTCATTTCATCTGATGAACACATTGAAACCGTAATTGAAACTTTATCTTCAAACTCATTGATTGAAGAACTTCAAAATATTTTGCATGAAAAAGAAAATTTTAGATTTGTACTTTTAAATTCTATTGAAGAATATGATTTGATTATTAAATTTGTCATGAGTAATGAAAAGGAAGCAAAAGTAAATACAAAATACAAAACCGTTGATAAAAAAATTAAACCGATTGCCCAATCATTACCACGAGAGAGTGAAGAGAAGTTTAGGAAAGTTACCAATGATCCTTATTTAAGAGAGCGCACAAATATAGGTCATACCTTCACAGAAGAAACTTTAAAGCTAATCAAGATAGGAAATGATGAAAATTTTTTGTTACCCGAGGAACGTGAACCATTTCAAAGAGTGATTAGAAAGCATGGAAAGGCATTTTCTTTATATTCCCATGAGATAGGTTGTGCAGACCCAAAAATTGTACCACCAATGATCATCTTTACAGTGCCTCACATTCCATGGAATCTTCGACCCATACCTGTTCCGAAAGCCCATTTACCAGAGTTAATGCGGCTTCTTAAGGAAAAGATTCACATGCGAATTTTAGAGCCAATTTCAGCTTGCTATTGAAAGTAGAGACATTACGACCATGAAAACTCCTTTAGGCTTAGTTCGCATGTGCACTTTGCCGCAAGGAGCTACTAATTCAGTAGCGCATATGATGAACGCCATGAATGCAGTATTACATGACTTCATTCCTAATATAGCCATGCCATTTATTGATGACATTCCTATTAAAGGATGTATTGAGAATGCGAAAGATGAAACTTTAGATTCCTCTGGCTGCAGGAAGTTTGTAGTAGATCATATCTCTGACTGTGAAAGGATTTTCCAGAGATTTGAAGAGGTCGGTCTCACATTCTCCATTGAGAAATCTGTTTTTGGTGTCAATGAGGTACTTATAGTTGGGCATTTATGTGGACATTACGGTCGGAGGCCATATCCACCTAAAGTCGACGCTATAAACAAGATTTCTGAAACCTGTAGTAATATTAGTGAGGTAAGACGATTCCTTGGTGCTTGTGTGTTTTATGCCATTTGGATCCCACACTATGCACATGTTGCAAACTGTCTTTATGCTTTACTAAGGAAGAATCGAAAGTTTCTTTGGACTGAAGAACACTCAAAAGCTATGAAAAAGTTAAAGAAATTACTTCTTGAAGCTCCTATTTTAAAGCGAGTAGATTATACTGATCAAAAGCCTATCATTTTAACTGTTGATACGAGTCCTATAGGAATAGGATGGGTTATTGGTCAGGACGATGAAGAGGGCAATAGGTATGCTGTGAGATTTGGAGCAAAGATTTTACACGATACGCAAAGAAATTATCCGCAAATTAAACGAGAACTATGGGGTTTAGTCACGGCATTAAAATCCGATAAAGAATATTTTATAGGTGCAAATGTAATAGTTGAGACAGATTGTCTACCTCTGATTCGAATGATTACAAACTGTTCATCACCCAACATTGCCATGCTTAGATGGATTTTATACATCAAGTTTATAAATCCTGTTTTGATACATATTGGAGGAAAATCTAATCCTGTGGCTGATATGCTTTCTCGAGCTAGATTTGATAATGAGGAAGAAACAGAATTAGAAATAAATGCAATTAATTATGATTCTAAAGCATATGCATATGAACAGTTTAATATTGAAGAATACGAAGGAGAGTGGCAGGATATTGGAAAGTATTTAAGTACTTTGGTTAGAGCACCTTCATGGTCTTCAAATAGATTTCCGAATATTAGGAAAAGAGCTTACAACTTTTTTCTGAAAGATGGTTTCATTTGGAGACATGCGAGGGGAAAAACTAGATTGCCACAACGAGTACTAGGTACTAAGGATCTTCAGTTACAAGTCATGAAGAGTATGCATGATACTTTATGGGCAGGACATAAAGGTTTTGTAGCTACGTATGAAAAAATTAGAGAAGGATACTGGTGGCCAGGGATTTATGTTACTGTTAAAAATTATCTTACTTCATGTGACGTATGTCAGATTCATTCCTCAGTCAAACATAGGGATCCGTTGCATCCTACCTATCCACCATGCATCCATTATAAATGGGTTGTAGACTTAGTTACCATGCCCAAAGGTATCAATAAGATGAGATATATAGTCTTGGCACGTGAAGATCTTACGAATCATGTAGAAGGCCGAGCTTTAAGATCTAAGACAACCTTGAATGTATGCAAATTTCTTCTTGAGGACGTCATTTCACGGTTTGGTTATGTAGAAAAGGTAGTGGCTGATAGGGGAGAGTTAGATGCGCAGGAGGCTAGAGAATTCTTTGCTAGGCATGGAATTCGCTTAGCCCTTACTACTGCTTACAACCCTGAAGCTAATGGGAAGATTGAGCGAGGGCATTCTCCTATTATTAAAGCAATTTCCAAAGTTTGTAATGGAGAAATAAAAAATTGGCCAACTTATCTGCCATTTGCGTTGTGGGCTGATAGAATGACCTGCACTAGAACAGCGGGGTATATGCCGGCAGAGTTGATGTATTGCGAGAAACCGATATTCCCTGTGCATACGCAAATTCTTACTTGGACTACGTTACCATGGGAAGATAATTTGTCGACAGAAGATTTATTAGCTCTGCGAATCCAGCAGTTAGAGCAAGGGAATGAACGTTTAGAAGAGGCTATAGTTAAACTAAAAGATTCTCGATTGAAAAACAAGAAGCATTTTGATAAATCACATAGGTTAAGGCCAAAGCCGATTTATGTTAATGATTGGGTTTTACTGTATGATAGTACGTTTGATTCTCAGTATGATACCTGTAGAAAACTAAAAAGACGTTGCTTTGGACCTTATGTGGTAGTCAAAACCTATGAAAACGGAACGTATGCCTTACGCGAATTAGATGGTAGTCCTCTTAAAAACTTAATTGCTGGTAAAAGAATTAAATTATTTAAACAAAGAGATGATGAAATGTATGAAGTAATGTTTGATGATGAGCATGATTAATTATATATGAAAACCAAAGAGATGATGAAATGTATGAAGTAATGTTTGATGATGAGCATGATTAATTATGCATGATTAGTGTGGGTTTCTTTTGCAGGAAAACCAAGAGAAGATTTGAATATGAAATTTAATAATTTTGCGTGTCTAGCTGTTGCTGGTTGAGTTCTAACAGGTCTTTGAAGAACAAATTAAGATGCATAAAGATGAGCAGATTGAAGATGAAGCAGATTGAAGATAAAATTGATTTTAGGTCGTATTTTTCTTTGTCTTAAAGTTTTGTTTACGTATTTTATTTGCATTCATATAAAACTAATTGATAAAATTTGGAATGAAGAATATTAATTTATAAAGGACTCTATTTAACCATATTAGGAAAATAGACATAATTTATATTTCTACATTTATAGATTAAGTGAGATTTGTTAAAAATAGAAGGATTTGTAGTTCATTTAGATAACGAAAGTAGTTGTATATATGTAGGAGCATATTGTTGCATGATACATGTCTGTGAAAACCTAGATCTTTCTTGTCCATGCAGCTAGATCCTTAGCTCGGATTAAGGGGTTAAGCCTTTCCCCTTTAAAACAAAAAAGTAGCGAAAAAAAAAAAAAGAATATTGACATGGAAGTTATACCTTCTTCCACCCCAAAAAGGTATTTACATTTATTATCGATATGAAGTTTACATCATATTTATATGAAGAGAACTAGTTGTGAAAAAACACATCTAGCGATTAAAATTGGGCATACAAGGCGGCTGTTTGTCCAAGTAGATTTAGTAGATTTCTTTGGCATGCTTGATTGTTCATATGTGAATGCATATATATGATGAAACCTGCATTTGAATGAATGAAAATGAATTCTGTTTTATACTAATCTTTATATAGTTTATAAATGGATGAAATGTAAATTAATGTTTGTTGACTGAACAGGTTACTAGTTTACCTTTATACTTTAATATGTTTTCATTGCCAGATGTAATTGAAATAAACTTCATGTGCATGTTGAAAAGATTTAAAATTTGCTAAGATTAAATATATTTAAAAAAGAATTGATGTTGTTTTATGATTTAATTTCACGATAATCATTGAAAATGCTGCTTCCCTAAATCTGCAAGTTGGCCCATCGGGACGATGTGCAGGTTTGGTGGCGGTGGATGTCGGGAAGATTTGCATCTTCTAGTTGATAACCAGAGGAAATAAAAGCAACTTAATTGTTGAATTCTAAACCTCTTTTTCACTGTTGATTAGTTGTTCTGGATTACATTAACTATTTTTGAAGTGTTTGCAGATACAAGAAATGATAAAGAATACATGTTCGTATTAGGGTTTACCCTAATTACTCAATTAATGAATATTTTACATTTATACATGCATGATTCATGGGTATTTAACCCTAGGGTTTTCTAAGTTCATATGATTTTATGTCAATTAGGTTCATCTGAAGGGTCTCAAAAGATTCTAATGGGTTCATGTTAGGGTTTACAAGGGATCAGAAAGATTTTAATGGGTTATCAATGATTTCCAAAGGGTTTTAATAGGGTTTTGATGGGTTTTAAGTAGGTTTTCTAAGGGTTTAGGATGTTTCAAGGGTTAAAATAATTAACATTTAATGAAATTGATCTATATCTAAACATTGATTAACTTACAAAAATAAATTATGGTTTAATTTATTAATTCAATAGTGTATGTACCTTTATTTCTAAGGTTCTAAAGAATTAAAATCATAAACTAAGGTTAATTTAAATGAATTATTTAATTAAGCAATTTAGGATAATTCAATTAAAATGAAAAAGAAGTGGATAAATAATGAATGGTGTATGTAAGTAGTGATTAAAGTGTGGTGTGAGTTGAATGTGTAACTAAAGTGGTTAAAGTGAATAGTTTCAAAGTGTGGTAGTTGAGAGTGCAAGTTAAAAGAGTGGTAGAAAAAAAAATATGCATTTAAAGTGTAAAAAAGGTGTGTACAAAGAGTGGTGAGTGTGAGGGTAATTAAAAGAGAGGTTGTGTGAGAAAAGTGTGGTGAATGTTAATGGGGAAAAGTGAGGATGAGAGATAAAGTAAGAATCCAAAAGAGTGGTAAGCTCATGAGTTGTGTATGTATATATATGAGTATGCTGTGCTAGTTTCTTCTAATGTTTTGTTTCAGGTACTCATTTTATTCCTTCACTTCTTGCTCTTAATGATTTGAAGAGAGTTATGCTTCTCCTTTTCTGACGGTTGATGGCTGCACATGCTCTTATAAGAGAGAGACATCGCTGTTGTGCAAGAGATAGATTGTAGAGAGAGTTTGAGCCGTCAGAGATTCGGAAAGGGACTGTTAGAGATTATTGTAGAGATTCTTGTTTTTATCTCTGTAGATTCAGAGATAAAGAAGTTTCTTTTATATATTTCTACTCCCTCTAGAGTCCACGGACTGCAGCGGCAGCGCCACGCAGAGAGAGAGAGAGTGAGAGTGAGTGAGAGATGCCCTCTTCCTCGCTGATGTGGACGACCTGGCTGCTTATGACAGTGAGAGAGTATATTATCTCTCTTCCCCTCCACGATCTGCGCGCGGCAGCGCCGCAGAGAGAAAGAGAGATGAGAGATAGAGTCTCTGGCGGCCGGCTGCGCACGAAGGCAGAGAGAGTGTGAGAGAATTAAAACCCTGCCGGCGGCGCGCTGTGCACAGAGAGAGAGAGAGAGAGAGAGAGAGAGAGAGAGAGAGAGAGAGAGAGAGAGAGAGAGAGAGAGAGAGAGAGCACAATAGAGAGAGAGAGTTTTGATTTTTTTCTTTTATATATATATATATATATTTTATTTTATTTTTCCCTCCTTCCCTCCCTCTGCAGCTACCGACGGCGCGCCAAACACAGTAGAGAGAGAGAGAGAGAGAGAGAGAGAGAGAGAGAGAGAGAGAGAGAGAGAGAGAGAGAGAGAGAGAGAGAGAGAGAGAGAGAGAGAGAGAGAGAGAGAGAGAGAAAGAGAGAGAGTGAAATAAATGAGTTTTTTTTTATTTATTATTATTCATTTTATTGGTTTATATAAGAATCTTATTTAATAGATTTTATTTTCGTAATATTATATGATATTTTATAGGTTTTATTTTCGTAATATTTATATTATTTATGAGTTATAGATTAATAATCTAAAAAATATATGAAATAAATACTATTTATAAATGTTTATGTTTATTTATATAAATGCTTATGTATTTATTTATATATATGTGTATTTATTTATGTATATGTATTTATTTATGTATATGTTTTAGAATATGTTTATGTTTTCTATGTATGTGTATGTGTGTGTGAAAGTATTTTAGCTTAGGTTCATTT
>CM035408.1:103237352-103267352 GCA_020310875.1 Ceratopteris richardii | reverse complement strand
GCATAAATGTGTATGTGTGCATATGTGTATGTCCATTTATGTGTATGTAAGTGTATGTGTGTATGCATATGTATGTGTGTTTACATGTGTATGCATGTATGCATATGTTTTTGTGTATTTGTGTGTATGTATGTGTGTGTATGTGTATGCATGTGTGTATGTGTGTATGTGTGTATGTATCTATATAGATATATGTGAGTGTATGTGTGTATCCACATGTGTGTGTATTTTTATGTGCGTATGTGTATGTGTATGTGTATGTGTATGTGTATGTGTATGTGTATGTGTATGTGTAAGTGTATGTGTATGTGTATGTGTATGTGTATGTGTATGTGTATGTGTATGTGTATGTGTATGTGTATGTGTATGTGTATGTGTATGTGTATGTGTATGTGTATGTGTATGTATGCATATGTGCATCTATGTATGCATATGTATGTGTAAGCATGTATGTGCATGTATGCATGTGAGTAAATTGTGTGTATGTTTGTATATGTATATGTGCATATCAATGTATGTCTTTGTGTGTTTAGGTACATGTGTGTTTATCGGTTTGTATGTATATGTGAATGTGTATGTGTATATGTGTTTATGCATGTGTATGTATATGTTTATGTGAGTGTATGTGTTTGTATGTGTGTATGTGAGTGTGTATGTGTTTTTATGCATGTATCTATGTATGTATGCATATGCATGTGTGTCTATATGTGTATCTCTATGTGTGTGTGACTCTGTACATGTGTATGTGTTTCTCTATGTCTGTGCATGTATATCTGTGTATTATATTTATGTGTATATCTGTATGCATTTGTGTGTATTTGTATGTGTGTATGCATGTGTATGTATGTGTATGTATGTGTATGCATGTGTGTTTATCTATATGTGTGTATGCATGTGTATGTATATGTGTTTATGTATGCATGTTTATGCATATGTGTGTGTAAGTGTATCTGTTTGTATGTATGAATGCATATGCATATGTATGCATGTGTGTATTTATGTATGCATGTGTATCCATGTGTGTGTATGTATCCACGTGACTATATGTGTGTGTATATATATGTGTGTCTATGTGTTGGTATGTATATGTATGTGTATGTGTGTGTGTGTGCGTCTATGTGTATGTATATACATGTGTGTGTATGTGTATGTGTATGTGTGTGTGTGTCTATGTGTGTGTATGCATGTGTATCTGTGTATGTATGCATGTGTGTGTACGTTAACATGTATGTATGAGTATGTGTGTCTATGAATGTGCATTTATATATGTGTATATGATTGTATGTGTGTGTATATGTGTATGTGTATATGTATGTGTGTGTATGCATATGTGTATGTATGTATGCATATGCATGTGTATACATGCATTTTGTATGCATGTGTATACATGCAATTTGTATGCATGTGATTGTATATGTGTGTGTGTATATGTATATGTGTGTGTGTATGTGTGTCTATATGCTTATGTATATATGTGTTTATGGGTATGTGTGTATATGTGTGTGTATGTATATGTGTTTGTATGTGTATGTGTGTATGTATATGTGTGTGTATGTGTATGTGTATGTGTGTGTATGTATGTGTGTGTGTATGTGTGTATGCATGTGTGTGTTTGTATATGTGTATGTATGTATGTGTCTATATATGGATGCATATGCATGTGTGTATGTATGTATGCATAAGTATGCGTGTATGCATGTGTGTATGCATGTATGCATGTGTATGTGTAAGCATGTATGTGTATGTATGCATGTGCATCTATATGTGTGTATGTTTGTGTGTATATGTGTATGTGTGTGTGGGGTTGTTTGTGTGTGTATTTGTTTCTATATATATGCATATGCATGTATGCATGTGTATGTGTGTGTCTCTATATGTGTATGCATGTGTGTGTATGTATGCATTTGTGTATGTATATGTGTGTATGAATATGTGTGTATGTATGCATGTATATCAATGTGTATGCATGTGTGTGTATGTATGCATATGTGTGTGTATGTGTGTATCTACATATGTATCCGCATGAGTGCATCTCCATTTTGTATCTAGGAGGCACTCCATTTCCCATTTATTTCCATTCTATATTGTATTTCCTTTGTATTTGGATACCTTGCCATGTCCTTCTATGAGTTGTATTCATTCTCCTTTCAGGGGAATTATCCCACATGAGATGTAGTTTGGAGCGCCCCTCCCAAATCTATATAAGGAGGGTCTCTCCCCCCATTTGTACTTGGTTAGAAGCTTGAAGAGCCTACTCCATGCTCTTGGCAAGCTCATTTCTAATCCACATGAGTTTACTCATTTCATGGTCTACTCATTTTGTGTCAAACACACACTCTTTGTTTTGTGAGTACACTCTTATTTTCATTTTGCTTCCGTGCATGTACTCTCTACATGGTATCAGAGCACTAGATGGAGATCTTGGCGGTTTATTTGGCAGTGATTTTGGTGGTGGAAGTGCTTGAGTGTTGGTTGTCTTGCTTTCTCCTCATTGAGAGAAGCTTTGCCATCAATTTTATGCTGTTTGGGTCTCATTTTGCCCATTTGCCCACCCTTCCACCCTTATCATTTATCAATTTTAAACTCATTTTACACCTACTTTCCCACCCTCCCATTCTCATTGTGGTTCTCTTCATAACAGTTACTTTGCATTTGCTATCTTTTCAAATGTGTATGAACACTTAGGCATCTGTTTGTGTCTTTTTTATGGTCATTACGGACAGTTAAGTGAGCATCTCAAATCTCTGAAGCTTGATTGTATGTGTTGATTTTGCAAGCCGATGCCACATTCATAACGAACTAGTGTCATTGAGGTCCACAAGCAAGGCATGTTTTTTGTCACTTATCAGGCATACATAGTGAGATACTACTTTCTGTCCAGTTTATCTTCTCTTTCTCTCGGTCTGTTGATGGCATGTACAACCCATCTATGCTGTGTGAATCACTATAGCCCTTCTTCTTTTTTAGATCGTCGCTGGCATGTAAAGCTCATCTATGATGTGTGAATTGTTATAGCCCTTCTTCATTTTTAGATCATCACTCTACCACAAGCTCTGGTTGACTCCATCGACGACATCTCATCCAAATATTTGATAGTGAGGAAAGGCATTATGAAGGCCTATGACCAACCAATGATTTCCCGCACACTAACACGATGGAGCAGCAGCGGATGAATAGAACTGTTGATATATTTAGGTAGTGATGTGTGTGAACACTCTAGGACCGTCGCGGCACTTTTTTCCCTCTTTAGGAGGTTTTTTTCCCCGGCTTGTATATACACCTATTGCCCTAATGGGCTACTTATCTTTGTACATTCTCTAGTAATACATTCAGTATTGTGTGTTTGTGCTCCAAGCTTCTTCTTCTTCCTTGAGCTGTTCGCGTGCTTCTGCAGACGTCTATCTCCAACAATTGGTATCAGAGCAGGTCGTTGCTTCATCTAGGGCACCGTCGACACTCCTCCGTTTGCAGTCTCAGAATTGCCCGAATTTTGCTGAGCATACTTAGCATGTTTCTGAGATCAAAATAGCTTCTCTTTGTGGTGCCGAAATTGGGATCTGAGCTCCTTTTGGCCTCTGAAGGCACTATCATAGCACTTGTGCAGGCTATTTCGTCTTTTTGAGCCAAAGGTATATACCAGTTTCTGTTCTCTAGTTTAAGCGTCTCAAAGTCTGCTATAGGTCTAGTAGAACTCGTCTGGGCAGTTCTGTTCAACTTTTTGAGATATAGTCGATTTTATGCATCAAAGTATTTTAGTCACCGGTCATGGCTGAAAGCAGTGATGTATTCTGTATGTTGGCTATTGAGGATAAGTTGGATGGTACCAACTACCCATTATGGGCTTATATGATGCGACATGTATTAGTTGCAAAAGGATTGTGGAACATTGTGCAGGGTGTTGAAAGACGTCCTGTTACACCTCTCACTACAGGTACTGTAGATACAGGTGCTAGAGGTGATGAAGATGGTGTCGAAGATGATATTCCGTAGATTCTTCTTCGTGCTGCTGTTTCTGCTGCACCTACTACAAAGCAGATTCGTTAGGATGGCAGAGATGCCCATGCACATGCATTGATAGCTTTGTCTGTCAAACGTGCCATTATTCCTCACATTCGCTCTAGCAAAATAGCTAAGGATGCTTGGGATATAGTTACCACATTGTACCAAGCTAGGAATGAGGCTCGTGTTGCTACCTTCGAAACAGTTGGAGAGTGAGCACATGAATGAAGGTGATTCTATGGACAGTTTCCTAACGAAGATGAAAGACTTGAAGGAACAATTGATTTCTGCTGATGATGTTATACCAGATAGCTCACTTGTGTAGACTGTTCGGAATGGTCTTCCTGATTCATATCAGAGTTTTGCTTCTACTCTTCGTTTGATGATGAAAGGCAATCCGAATGCCTTATCATTTGAGGAGTTAGTCTCATTTCTGTTGAAGGAAGATTAATCCAGGCAGAACAGGTCCATTATGCGAGTTGCAGATCAAGCTTTCCTAGCTAGTCAAAAGGGCAAAGGAAAATGGAGCTCTTCAACTAGTAAGCAGAAATTTGCTAATTCTGCATATTCGAAGAAGGAACATAAAGATGAGAAGAAATCAGAAAAGCAGACATTGTTTTGTAAGTACTGTAAAGGGAATGATCATCATAAAGAACTATCCAAAATTGGCTGCTAAAGAGGCAAAGAAGAAAGAGGCTAGAATGGTTGTTGCAGAGGCCTCTACACCAAAACAGAGTCTAGAAATCTTGTGCAGGAAGAAGAATGGGCGTTTACTACTATCTACAGTTTTGACCCATCTTCTCGTGAGTAGTGCATGTTTATAGTAGACTCAGATGTTTGGTATTTTGACAATGGGGCGACCAAACATATTACCTCGCAGCATAGTTTCTTTTCTTCACTCGAGCCTGCCCCTACAGGGAATACTGTTACATGTGCCAACAACTCCACTTATCCTGTTATGGGAGTTGGTAAGATCATTTTGACTACTACTGATGGTAGTTCTTTTACTTTGTCAGATGCTTTATTTGTGCCAGGGATCAAAAAGAACCTGTTATCAGTTTCTGCATTAGCCAAGGTTGGCTTGGTTGTGAAATTTGTTGATGACAGGTGTACAGTTCATGATCTGTCAAATGGCGATGTGATTATTGGTTCTGGCATTTTATGTCGTGGGTTGTATAAGCTCATAGACTATGAAAGATCTATAAATGATTTGGCATGTGCAGTAAATGATTCGCAGGCTATGTCAGATGCAAATCTTTGGCATACAAGCTTTGGTCATCTGAATTTTGGTAGATTGCTATGCCTACAGAAATCTGAAATGGTGTCCTCGTTGCCCAAACTTGACGTACCTAGAAAACATGTTTGTGAAGGCTGTATTTTGGGAAAAATGCAGCGTTCATCCTTTCCAAAAGATGGTTCAGTTCCGGCTACTCAGAAATTGCAACTTGTACATAGTGATGTCTGTGGTCCTATGCAGACACCTTCTTTTGGGAATTATCTTTACTTCGTGACTTTCATCGATGATTTTTCCAGGCATGCATGGGTATCCATTGAAGGCAAAGTCCGAAGTGTTCATGTGCTTCAAATAGTTTTTGGTTTTGTCTGAAAATCTGTCAGCATGTAAAATGAGCACCCTCCATTCTGATCGACGGGGGGGAATATATGTCTTCTGATTTAAATGCATTTCTGGCTGAACGTGGGATAAAACACCAGTGTATAGTGCCGTATACACCTCAACAAAATGGAGTTGCCGAATGGAAGAACAGGTCTCTCATGGAGATGGCGAGGTATATGGTCAAGAGTCAGGCTTTATCTCATAGTTTCTGGCTTGAGGTTGTCATGTGTGCAGCATATGTACTGAACAAGTGTCCCACTAAAGTCTTGCAGTCTATCACTCCATATGAGGCTTGGCATGATCGCAAGCCATCTGTTGCTCATCTGCGTGTTTTTGGTTTTTTGGCATATGCACTAGTTCCTGAACAACATTGTAGAAAATTGGATGATAAGGTAGTAAAATGTATTTTTGTTGGGTACAATTCTAAAAGTAAAGGCTATTGTCTGTATCATTCACAGACTAAACGCATTGTGGTTAGCTGTGATGTTGTCTTTGTGGAAGATGCTATTCAACCATTGCTTTCATGTACTAAGGAGACATTTGTCAGCTCCAAAGACATGTATGATACTTTGATGCCTCTTTTTATAGATGGACAGTCTAGTGCTGGTCCTAATGAGGCAACTTCTCAGCCTTTGCAGGTTTCATATGATGATGCAGATCATTCCATTCCTGATGCAAATTTACATGATGCACTTGTTGACGAGAGAGCTCATATTGAGCAGGCAAAAACTATGCCAAAATGGCTGGTGTAGACTTTGCGTGACAACAAATTAGATGCACATTTGTCATATCGTACTCGTTCAAGCTCTCATAGTGCCTCCTTTGCATCAGATTGCTATGGTATGGCTGAGTCAAGTCTCTGTGATGAGAATGAGCCTATTTCTTCTAATGAAGCACAAAAGTCAGAAAATTGGGTGGCTGCTATGCAATCTGAATATGATGCTATAATGAAGAATGGTACATGGTCTTTATGTGACTTGCCTCCTCGCAAGAAGGCCATTGGCACTAAGTGGGTATACAAGATGAAGCGTAAACCTGATGGTACAGTTGACAGGTAAAAGGCTAGGCTTGTTGCAAAGGGTTATGCACAGGAAAGAGGCATTGATTTTGATGAGACCTTTGCACCTACATGCCGTATGACTACTGTTCGGAGCATTTGTGCACTTGCAGCCGATCATAGTTGGAATGTACATCAGTTGGACATTAAAATAGCATTTCTGAATGGCGACTTGCATGAAGAAGTGTATGTTTTTCAGCCCCGTGGCTTTGTGCAAAAAGGGCATGAAAACCAGGTGTGCAGGTTAAAGAAGGCATTATATGGTTTAGAGCAAGCACCACGTGAATGGTATGAGAAGATACATGCCTATCTATTTGCACATGGTTTTGCGAAGAGTCCAACTGAAAGCATCTTATATGTTAAGCATGCTAATGATGTGCTTCTAATCATTATTGTCTATGTTGACGACATGCTGCTCACTGGTCCTATTGAGAAGCGTATTGCTGATTGTAAGGCTGATGTGCATGCTTCATTTGAGATGTCTGATTTGGGGCATTTGCATCACTATTTGGGCATTGAGTTTATGCAAGTTGATGGTGAAATGGCTTTGTGTCAAACGAAATATATTGACACATTATTGTAGCATTTTGGCCTTGAAGACTGTAAGCCAATTACCACTCCTATGGAGACAGGTTTACGATTGAGTCTTCATGATGCTAGAGATGCATTTGATGTTGTTCTCTATCAGTAGGCTATTGGATGCTTGATTTACTTATGCATTACTCGGCCAGATATTCAGTTTGTTGTCTCACAGATGAGCAGATTTATGCATTGCCTAGGAGTCAAGCATTGGCAGGCGGTTAAGCGCATCTTTCGCTACTTGAGTGGTGCTCGACTACTTGGGTTGTTTTATCCCAAGGGGGTATCACTACCGCCACATTTGCATGCTTTTTCTAACTCAGATTGGGTTGGTTGCTATGACACTCGTGTGTCCACTAGTGGTTTTTCCTTCATGTTTGGTAGCTCATGTATATCTTGGTTGAGCAAGAAGTAGCCTATTGTGGCCACTTCCGATTGTGAGGCTGAGTATAGGGCAGCTTTCAAAGCGACTGTTCATAGATTTGCATGCTTTTTCGGACTCTGATTGGGCTGGTTGCTATGACACTCGTGTGTCCACCAGTGCTTTTTGCTTCATGCTTGGTAGCTCATGTATATCTTGGTTGAGCAAGAAGCAGCCTACTGTGGCCACTTCCAATTGTGAGGTTGAGTATAGGACAGCTTTCACAGCGATTGTTGAGTGTGTGTGGCTCAAACGCCTTATGGCTCATTTGGGTGTTGGTCAGTCTTCTGCCACCACCATCTTCACTGACAGTTAGAGCGCATCGGTAGTTGAGAGGAACCGTGTGTTCCATGCTCACACTAAGCACATTGAGGTGCATTATCACTATGTCAGGGAGAGGTTCTCTGCTGGGGAGATCAGCTTGGCATATGTGCCCATGCAAGGGAACATTGCAAACCTTTTCACGAAGGCTCTGCCAAGGGAGAAGTTTGAAGCTTTCCGCAAAGATTTGGGCTTACTTCCTTTTTTGGAGTAATTTCCACATAGGTTGGCACTTCCTTATACATGAGTGCCAGCTACTTGTTCACCGCATCACTCCCAAGGGGGATTTGTTGATATATTTAGGTAGTGATGTGTGTGAACACTCTAGGACCATCCGGGCACTTTTTTCCCTCTTTAGGAGGTTTTTTTCCCTCGGCTTGTATATATGCCTATTGCCCTAATGGGCTACTTATCTTTGTACATTCTCTAGTAATACATTCAGTATTGTGTGTTTGTGCTCCAAGCTTCTTCTTCTTCCTTGTGTTGTTTGCGTGCTCCTTGTGTTGTCAAAGCGTAATGTATGTCGTCTATCGTGGAATTCCAAGCAATCGACGCCAAAGAACTTTTGCAAAATCAAAGAGAAGAGAAATTATAAGACCTAAAGCATAGAGAAAGACAAAGGCTAACAATACGCGCACCACTTACCAAGATCTCAGATCTAAACCAAGGGAGAGTGTGTGTGTGTAGAGAGAGACCGATCTTTGTGTGTGTCTGTGTGTGCACAAGACAATGCAGCGCGCAAGGTTGACAGAAGACAAAGAATACTCAAACACGCACAAAAAGTGAAGTTTTGCTCTCAGTTTCCTTGTATGTTTAAAACTCGGCGTCGATATGGGTGTCGGTATGGGTGTCGGTATGGGCATCCATATGGGCATTGGTAACTTCTAGTAAATTACCGATGGTTATACCGATGTTCATACCGACACCCATACCGATGCCCATACCGACACTTATACCGATGGCTGCAGGGCACACCGAGGATCCGTTTAAAATGATCATACCGATAGTCACTTGATGGTCGGTATCTTTAAGTGAGCTTCTCCAACGTTTATACCGACGCCCGAGTGACCGTCAGTATAAGCAGCATCGGTATGCCCCTCATATGTTCTAGTGACAGAGCTCCAAAGCATTGGCATTATTGGATTTGGTGAAAACACAATTTCACACTCTCGAGGTCTATCTTTGCGGAGCCCTAAAAAATTGTGGGTACCTCTATTGAGTGTTACGTTCATTCCAGAAGCATACCTTGATTATTACATATACTCTTGTGCATTTTACAAACTAAACCCTATTTATAACATTCCTAAAAAAGGAAGATTTCCAATTATAATCACGATGGCTGCTATGAGCATTTGAAGTTGATTGTTCCATCCAAAGACACAAAGTTTTTTGAGCTAGTTAATGTGCAAACCTATTTGTTTTGTATCAAATATTTTTCTTTGATGCTCCAAAGTACATAGTGGATTTTATTGCAATAATCACATTTCAATAAGATCTATTTTAGTCTCCAAAAGCTCAAGGGCTCGTCCTGTGCTAGTTGGCTACACCAAATTTCATCACATGGGAACTCACTCGTCTATCTCCAACAAGTTTCTCAAAGATCTCTCATTAATGAGTCATACCTTGAAGATATTTGGATGGAAGTCTGTTCAGAAGATATATAGTTGTTGATATCGCATTTGCCCATAGATAATGTGGTCACTTATTCTCTTCAAGAATTGTTCTAGCTGATCTAACTAGGGTCTTGTTTATTCTTTGTTTAATGAAATTCAATTGAGGAGAATACCTGGTAGTTCCCTTTTAAAGCCTTTATCCTATAGGAACTGAATTTCTTTAATTATTTATCTGTATGATTCTGCACATGTGCTATATACTTCTTGAAGCATTCAAAAACTTCACTCTTATTCTTGATAAATTACATAATGGTCCATCTACTATGATCATCAACAAAGAGAACCTAATACCTTGAGCCTACCAATGAAGGTTGTTCACCTAGTTTCCACACATCACTATGTACTATGTCCAATAAGTTGTTCTGGATGTAGCCTTTGTGATTGAATGGTTGTCCTTGTGCTTTCCTAGTTTGATAATCATCACATATATTGATCATGTGATGCTTTGATATATATTGTATCATTAAAACACTTTGATCCCTGCATTTATCCTTCAATGTTCTTTTATTCACATGAGCTTATGCCACACTTCAAGCTCACTTGGGGTTTGAGATCCAAAGTTGAATAATGCTATGTCCCTAGTTTCTCCTACTTCAAAAGTAAAAAGTCTACCATGCTTCTCAACTTTGGCTATCTTCTTGAAGCCTTGACATGGATCTTGTGAAAAAGCTCCAAGTTGGGTAAGCCTAACTTGCAAACCTTTTTCAACTATTTGACCTACACTTATCAGGTTTTTAGTGATAGTGGGTACATAGAAAAATTGTTTTCATAATCCTCTTGCTGCCATTGGAAGTTTTGATGTTACCAATTTTTTCCATAGATTGCTTAGTATCATCCCCTCTTTGTATGTCATGTTTTCTTTTGGAATTTGCAAGTCAGATAGAATAGCAATATTGCCTACAATATGGCTTGATTATCCTATATCTATGTAGAAAAAGTGATCATCTTCCTTACCTTCTTTTTGACTCAGATTCATATGAACTAATGAATCTACATGTGATTGATCTTTAGAGTAATTTTTGAAGTCCCTTTTATTGCGA
Source organism: Ceratopteris richardii (assembly GCA_020310875.1). Classification (NCBI taxonomy): domain Eukaryota; kingdom Viridiplantae; phylum Streptophyta; class Polypodiopsida; order Polypodiales; family Pteridaceae; genus Ceratopteris; species Ceratopteris richardii. Next base: position 103,256,647 of record CM035408.1, on the reverse strand, counting down.
CTTCTATTATTGTTGTTATTTGTGTCCATCGCTACCTATAGTATCTTCAAATCCACATCTTCCACCTCCTTTTTGGGTGCTTCCATTGAACTAGGAACTCTTCAATGGTGTGGTTGGCCTTGTTAGAGATGGCAAAAGGTTAAACATCTTGATCTTTTGAATTCACATACTTTGTTCCCTTCTTTTTCCCTTTCTCTAGTGTCTCTTGTTTGAATAGTTGGCTTGGGTATTCTCTTCTTTATGATCGTCCTTCTTCTTGCATTTGTGCTTCTTCTCTTTCTTGTCTACATAAAGAGCACTTGTTGTACTACCTTGATAATATTTACCTTCCTTCAGGTTATTGTTGGCCTATTGGTTGGAAATTTGTTGAAGGAATATGTTGAAGTCTAGGGTCTATACATCCGTGATGAGATCATAAGCTATGATGAAGGATCACCATTGCTTATCGCTTTTAATTCCATTTAGAATCTGCATCATGATGGCCTCTTCTTCAATTAGCTATCCAATGGATGCTAACTAATCTGCAACCTCCTTGACCTTGGTAACAAACTCTCTAATATTTTGTTTTGGTTTCTTTTTCATTTGGTTTACTCATTCCATAGATGTTTCTTTGTTTCTTTGATACTAGAAGTTCTCAAGTGTATCCCAAGTCTCTTCAGATGTTTTGCATCCTCTAATATGTGCCAATAACAACTCAGAGATAGAGTTTAGTATGTATGACCTTGCTTGGGAATCCCTTGCACACAAAAATGTGAGTCTATCTATCTCCTCTTGTGTTGGTCCTCCTTTGGATCTTGGAATAGGCATAACTTCAATACCTACTATAATTCCATAAAGATTTTTAACTTGCATGTATGCCTCCATTCTAATTTGGGAAGACACATATTTGTTTCTATGAAGCTTTCAATCACTAAGGGAAAGCCATCCCCATCTTGGTGTAGTTTTGATACCACAAAGAGAACTTGGAGAACCTTGAGGGAGGTCGAAAAGTAAGGTTTAAGGTGATGAGGATTTGTCCAGCCAAAATAGCATAGTAGAGTGTCAAATACACCTTATAGATGCGTGATTAGTGCAATAAAATCCACTATGTACTTTGGGACATCAATGAGAAAGAGGTGATACAAAACAAATAAGTTTCCACATTGACTAGCTCAAAAAACTTGATAATTTGTGATGAAACATTCAACTTCAAATGCTCAGAGCAGCAAGCATGATTACAATAGGAGAACTTCCTTTTGGAGGAATGTTATAAAGAGATTTGAGTATCTAAAATGCATATGAGAAGGAATTAGCATCAACTATTGGGTTTGCAAAGAGCTTAACACTAATTGGTGGTACCCCGGATTGTTCATGATTATGAAGAGATTGTCCTGGAAACCATACAATGCAAATTTCTCACAATCTAATAATCTGAGTGGGATAGAAATTTGTGCACTTCAATTATAAACTATTATCTTTCCAATGGATGCTCATTCATTCAATTTCTAGCTTTGTAGGGAGAGAAGTAGCCTCTCCAACATAACTATTATTGAAGATGATGGTAAAGAAAAATGAATGAGGGATAAAATGATGAAAAAAAGTGTATGCATATTGTTTCAACATATTGTTAGAGATGATCATACGAAGGAGATTTCAAAATATCTCATTTTGAGATCTAGAAGGCCTTGCTTCATTGCAATTATATGCTTGCTACTAGTTTGTAACATGATCATGCATCTTACCTTGTATAATGTCTTCTCCCCCAAATGAGCACACCCTTACTCAATGGACTTTTGATATCCATGTGAACCATCCCTTTCATATCATGATGGAAGTTTTTATAACATAAACCATGTCATCACCGACATCATCAATGATGCCATCATGGAACATTATATAACATCGTTAACCACCCCCTCCAGAACACAAATAAGGAGGATCTACACATATAGATTCTCATTTATTCCATTGTGACCCTTGAGCTCAAGGAGTTGCACACCCCAAGTAACAATATTCTAGTTTCTAGTTTTTCTTTATTGTATAGTCCCTTTTTCTACTCTTTCCTAGTCTAACGTTATGTGTTCTTGAATTTTCCACTTTTAATCGCATTGGATGAGAATGAGATCCCATCTAGTCTCCTCTTGTCTATTGTTCATCTCCATGTAAGAGATCTTGTAATTCCAATATCATGTTTCATACCTACGATCCCATTTTGTGGGTTCTCTTGCATCTTTTTTCATCATGCCACGATTCCTTGGGTCCCGAGATGTGGGATATTTTATGTCTTTCTCATCTTCGCACTCCGTAGCTTTTAGTCGTAGGTTGTGGGACTTCCTATGTTAGCCGGATGGTTTTATAGCGTATTCTCCTTCCTGGATTATCTTGTATAAAATTATGTTCAAGTAATCTTGTCTCTGTGTTTTGTAGGGCATATGCATACGTCTTTCAAATCCTATAAACAACATGACAATCGCATCTGACGAAGGTATCCATATAACCCAAAACTAAGATGCGCATATTTGAGGTAGTCATAAATACAATATATAGCAATGATCTTTCACCACACACGAAGTCGTAAGCGAAATAGAATGTTTATGAGAATTCAGATGTGCATGATTGAAGACGTGTGTCTGAATATAAATATAGTTTTTGACAGAATGTGCCTTCATGGCCTTTTGACCACACAATCCGTTGAGGATAGTTTTTTATTTCTTTTGAATTCTACTAATATGGATCATTTAGTTAGGAATATAACTTCATGTTTAAATTAAAAAATCTGGTATAGAAAACTGACACCATTTGTAAATGTTGCCAAGCTAGCCTTCAAGCATGGCATGCAAAACACACTGCAAATCAGAGGATAAGAAGATATGCAAATCAGAGGATAAGAAGTTATTGACTGCGTCATAAGCTGTCTTGTGGGCTATCAGTGAAAAATGGACCCAAGAATTAGCGGAAATTTCAATTTGAATAGCGAGGTTGGAGAAGAAGATGTAGGTGTGCAGCTTGAGGTGGAGTGGGTGGCGGCGGAAAACAGAAACAATGTGGAAGTGGGGGGACACCATTATGTTAGTAGACGAAATGCAGGTCATGGTGGAAGCGGCGGTAAGGGCCATCCAGCAGCACGCGTTCGATGAGGCCGAAGCCGCGTGCACCCCGGAAGCTGCCCGTACCACCCACGATCGCCACTTCGTTGGGCGAGATGGCGCGGATCTCACCTTGAATCTGGATGGTGCCCTTGTAGTTCCCGTCGTCGTATGATATAAGCTCTACCTCAATGAGGTCGATAATGTCGGACGCTTTATACGCAGAGTCGATGGTGAAGCCACGCACAGATCCTACCCTCGAAGACGTCTGCTCAGGCCCTTCTGTCGCGTTGAAGGCAAAAAGCTCCCCGTGGCCAAAGGACCCGCTGAAGCTCTCGTTCAGCGGCGGTAACAGATTCTGGTTGAGGCTAGGGTCACCAACGAATACCTGCACATAATACTGCAGCCTGCACTCGCGGAATGGTGGAGGGCCAGGCCATGTCGCTGCGTCGATGTTACAGGAGCTCCCTGAACCTTCCGCTACTGCAGTTTGGCTGGCACGATGAATCAGGAGGCCAAGGACTAGTGCAACTATCCTCATGTTTGCTGTTCGGCCGGTCATGGAGGGGGCGGCTACCATCTTCGAGAGAAGGGGTTGGAGTGCTCCCAGCCAGCAAAAGACGGTGATGGAAAAGGATGCAGGGTCTGCATATGTATAGCCGTCCGCAGCATAACATGCTATGAGCCCACATTCCCCACGCACTTCTTACGCGGAGATTATCTGCACACGCCATCGTGCACACGTTGTCAGTATCAGCTCTCTCTCTCTTTGACATGCTAATATGGGCAAGAAATCTGGAGTCCTGATGCCGTCAATGCCACAACGACGTTGTTGACTTGCTAACATTAGCTTTCTGATCTACATTTAGATTTGTTTCACTATTTTTATATATTTTTAGGTAATAGAAAACATCAAAAGACATTGAAAAAGATTTCATTACACAAAAGAAACATGAATTCGGGGAGCTACTATGTCTGATGCAAGGATCCATGGCAAATGGATGGATGCTTGAGGAGTGTAAGTACTATGTTAGTGAACAACTCTCTCTCTCTCTCTCTTTGACATGCTAATATGGGCAAGAAATCTGATGGAGTCCTGATGCGGTCAATGCCACAACGACATTGTTGATTTGCTAACATTAGCTTTCCAATGTACATTTAGATTTGTTTGACTATTTTTATATATTTTTAGGCAATAGAAAACATCAAAAGACATTGAAAAAGATTTCATTACACAAAAGAAACATGAATTCGGGGAGCTATTATGTCTGATGCAAGGATCTATGGCAAATGGATGGATGCTTGAGGAGTGTAAGTACTATGTTAGTGAACAGCTCGCTCTCTCTCTCTCTCTCTCTCTCTCTCTCTCTTTGACATGCTAATATGGGCAAGAAATCTGATGGAGTCCTGATGCCGTCAATGACACAACGATGTTGTTGACCTGCTAACATTAGCTTTCTCATCTACATTTAGATTTGTTTGACTATTTTTATATATTTTTAGGTAATAGAAAACATCAAAAGACATTGAAAAAGATTCCATTACGCAAGAGAAACATGAATTCGGGGAGCTACTATGTCTGATGCAAGGATCTATGGCAAATGGATGGATGCTTGAGGAGTGTAAGTACTATGTTAGTGAATAGTTTGAAAAACATTCATGAAGAAGCTACACATGCATGGACTAATGAGTATTCTTCAAAATTGAGAGATGAGGTATAATCAAGTAAGGGAATTCCATGTCAAGTTATATTGCAACAAAAAAAGTGGTATTTCTACTTCTATTGCATATAATAGCAAATACATGCGAAAACTTGTTAATAAATATGAAAGAAAACTCAACTCGTCGAAGCAAAAAATGGAGAAACAAAAGATATAGATGTAAGCTCTATAGTAACGAGAATAAAAACATAACATCTTTCATGGATTGCCTATATACTTGTATGCAAGCAATCAATGCAAATAATGAACGAATCTGAGATGAGGATAGAGAGTTAATGATAGGTTGTGAAAGAAAGATAATTCAATTTTCCTAATATTCTATTTTTTCATATATATGTATATTAATTTCTCCATAAGAGGATTCTAGCATTATTGCTTCTTTCAAGCAATTATCATGTGCTCTTTCAAAAGATACAAACTTTATAGCTAGCAAACTTGGCTGCGTAGAAACCCTTGTTCGTAACTACCAAATATCATTTCGTATCTTCAAAAGATAAAAATAAATTTTTTTTATGATGTAGTTTTTTTTTTATCACATAATACTGAATTTTAGTTTTTTTTAATATTTTGATAGGTTATATTTTGATAGGGTATTTTAAAGGTTATTTTGACAGGCGCGGATCTCACCTTGAATCTGGATGGTGCGGTCATGGAGGGGGCGGCTGCCATCTTCGAGAGAAGGGGTTGAAGTGCTCCCAGCCAGCAAAAGACGGTGATGGAAAAGGATGCAGGGTCTGCATATGTATAGCCGTCCGCAGCATAACATGCTATGAGCCCACATTCCCCACATATTTCTTACGCGCAGATTATGTGCACACGCCATCGTGCACACGTTGTCAGTATCACTGTATCAGCGCTCTCTCTCTCTCTCTCTCGACATGCTAATATGGGCAAGAAATCTGATGGAGTCGTGATGCCGTCAATGCCACAACGACGTTGTTGACTTGCTAACATTAGCTTTCTACATTTAGATTTGTTTGACTACTTTTATATATTTTTAGGTAATGCGTGACAAGCGTGTTCGTTATAATTCATATCTTCAAAGCAAGAAAATATCTTTTTTGAGAAAGGACGTCAAGATTCACTTGAAAATCAGGGGCAGCAATGGTATAAATGTATAAGAATTGAAACACACTTCTAATTAAACGTCGATTGCTAGATCATTATCAATATAACAAGTAATGCATTGCCACTATGAATGTTATTTGTTTTTGTTGAACACTACTATTACCAATATGTTCTGTTACTGTCCAATATGAGCGTAGTTCAAAGGTGGTTTTAGGTGCGCCTCTATGCGTGTTTACAAAAAACATGGAAACTATGGGAGGAAAACAATATTTATTAAGCTTTCATCATTAGATATTCTGTTTTCGGAACCTTGTGCTTCGTGACATGAAACACAAGGTTCGGAAAATCCATGCGAGGCTTAGAAAATATCACACATAAGATGGTATGCGAGCCTTTTAAGTGTAAAATTACACAAAGATTTAAATATTAAAGTCTTCGGCTAGAGGCTAGAACACCTATTGATCACTATAGGACCCTTGGTGTTGAAAAGGGAAGTGTGAGCTATGCTCTCCATATTCATGACTCTTGGAGCTGTTGCTAAGAGGCTGGCAGTGTTTTTTAAATATTAAATCCTATTTAACATCATGCCTCCTTCAATGAAGTTGTAATTTTGGCATGAACTCTAACACCCTAGCAACTATTCAAAGAGCATCTATGCCATCTGGATATAATCCTATGAAGATTCTAAGTCGTGAAAGAAAACATTTGTGATAATTGTTATTGTCCTAGTCTATCATGAAATTTGATTTATGCAAAAGCATGCACGAAATACCCTTATGGCCAACTACATATGGGTACCATAATTCTTCAAAGATGATGAAGTCAGGTTCTCTTCACTTCCTGAATTTAGTCTTTTCATCCGGAACTTAAAACTTGAAGGCATCTTGGATAGCCTTCTCGTCTATTAAAATTACTTGTTTCTTTTTCTAAAACTCTATGGTTGTGGCTAGCCCTAATAGCTTTTTTATAACCTTGTACATGGATACAAATTACTCTACGCATCTCCCAATATAAACATCTATTTAGGGTAGCTTTAAAAACTGATAAATACTTAGCTTCTCCGAAGATTTTATCACTCCACGGTCTTCATTGAGTACTTGAAACTTTGAAACATTATATATAGTTTTTCCATATTTTTGAAGTGTACCATGGTGCTATATTTATATGTTCCCTAAAACGTGATGTACTGGAAGTATATTCAATTTGACAATTCAATATACAAGAATCAGCATAGTATTATTTTTTGGTAGTCTAGTAGAGTGTGTCTTCACTAATGCCTCTTTTCTTGGTGTTGGGATGATGTTCCTTCTAAGGTATCTTTGCGTGCCTATAACAAAATAATTTTCCACAAAATCTTTCTTGAAAATTATGCTATTCAAAAGCTACTAGTTAGGGAGTTTTGAGCCTATGCCTGGCCATTTATTGTGGTCTTGCAGCACGCATACCTTCAAATGCCAAAAAAAAAAAACCACAATTTGGTACAGAAGATAAGATTGTGCAATGAGCTTAGGTTTTCTTTCACATGGTGGATTTCATAAAATCTCTTTCAAAAATCCGTATAGTCTTTCTACTGAGATATCTTGAGGACCTAAAAGTAATCTTACCATTCTTTTATCCACACTCTTCGGTTTTGGGAATGTAAATCCACTTTCAAGTATGTTTTCTAACCCATTTGGTATGACTTTTCTTTTTTGTGTGCCCTAGTAGGTTTCATTTCTTGGGTTGATCACTTCTTAAGTACACAAATGAGCTTGGTACTTTAAGTTCAGGTTTCTAATCGCTTTGGATTGATTTTTCTAAGCATTGCATATGTGAGAGTTGCATATACGGCACTTTGTAAGTGTAGCATATGGGATGCAAAATAATATGGTGCATACACATTTCTTATAGGATGCTCACTTTTGACCAAAATTTAAAAGAAAATGCATCGTTCTTCGATCATCATTTTTTATACACCTGATCAAACAGCAATCCAATGTTCATATGTGTGCTCCACTTATGAGCTCGAGCTCTCTCTACATCTCTGTCTCTCTCTCTGTCTATCTCTATCCCTCTCTCTTTTTCTATCCCATTCAATTTATTTCTCTTACTCGCTCTCTCTCTCTCCCTCTCTCTTTGTTGCAGGTGATTCAAGAAGTTCATTTAGCATATTATATGATGCACATGCATGCACATACGTTTACACATACACATGCACATTCACACATATACACACACATACACAAACAAATGCACAAACACACATAGATACACACATACACCTACACACACACATACACAATATACACACACAGATACAAATCCAAACATGCACATGCAGAATTATATTTATATGCACATGCATAAACATGCACATGCAGCACATGCATGCATGCACATAAACATACACCTGCACACAAAAAGACACACTTATACAAATACATATACATATGCACATACACACACATGCACATATATATACACATGCATATGTTCATGTACATGCACATGCATTCTCGTATATATACACATGCATATACACACATACACATACACATGCATATACACGCATACACATGCATACACATACACAGACATACACATATTAACACACCAACATGTACACATACACACAAACATATACACATACACACAAATACACATGCACATATACACACATAGATACACACATATACACACATACACAAATATAGATATATACCTACATGTGCATACATACATATACACACATAACTACACCCACATACATACATACACATAATATGAATGAATTATATATTTAGACTAATAAATCACATGCTCAATATAAACGATAATAGAAATCAATTGTACATTTTAATCGTATAATTCACTTTGATATAACAAAATGATATCATAAACACATTAAAATTATTAAAATTGTGAACTCACACCATAGACACGATTGAAAACATAATTGATAGACACAATTATATATATATATATATATATATATATATATATATATATATATATATATATATATATATATATATATATATGTGTGTGTGTGTGTGTGTGTGTGTGAATGTGTGTGTGCGTGTGTGAGTGTGTGTGTGTGTATGCGTGTGTGTGTATTTGTATCAATGTACATAATACATCTTATTTAAAGTGTCAATCATCTGAATCACTCCTCGTGATCATGATCATCTACATCATCATGATCATACGCACAATCTAATGTAATTGAAGAGGCATCATGGGTAGAGGTATCAATACCATGTGAGGATAAATATAATCCCTTCTCTATTTGTGTCCCTATGTCTTCCATATTGTCCTCTCTATAATACTCCTATGTTATATATACAAAAATAAATAAATACATAAATCTGTTACTATCCAATTTGAGCACCTCTGTGCATGCTTACAAAAAACATGGAAATTATGAGAGGAAAACAATAGTTATTAAGCTTTGGTCATTAGATATTGTGTTTTCAGAACCTTTTGTTTTGTGACATGAAACACAAGGTTCAGAAAATCCATGCGAGGCTTAGAAAATATCACACATAAAAACTACTCTAAGGTAATATTAGAATGGAAGATAGCCTGATTATGATATGAATGGTGGTAGTATATTGCGCCAAAGTTATGCAGGAACCTTACTCGAAGACTGTATGAGAGCCTTTTAAGTGTGAAATTACACAAAGATTTAAATATTAAAGTCTTTGGCTAGAGACTAGGACCCTTGGTTTTGGAAAGGAAAGTGTGAGCTATGCTCTCCATATTCATGACTCTAGGAACTGTTGCTAAGAGGCTGGTAGTGTTTTTTAAATATTAAATCCTATTTAACCATGCCTCCTTCAATGAAGTTGTAATTTTTGCATGACTTCTAACCCCCTAACAACTATTCAAAGAGCATCTATAACAACTATTCAAAGAGCATCTATGTCATCTGGATATAATCCTATGGAGATTCTAAGTCATGAAAGAAAATATTTGTGATAATTAATATTGTCCTAGTCTATCATGAAATTTGAGTTATGCAAAAGAATGCATGAAATACCCTTATGGCCAACTACATATGGGTACCATAATTCTTCAAAGATGATGAAGTCAGGTTCTCTTCACTTCATGAATTTAGTCTTCTCATCCGAAACTTAAAACTTGAAGGCATCTTCGATAGCCTTCTCCTCTATTAAAATTACTTGTTTCTTTTTTTAAAACTCTATGGTTGTGGCTAACCCTAACAACTTTTTTATACACTTGTACATGGATAGAAACTCTACGCATTTCCCAATATCAACATCTATTGACCGTAGCTTTAAAAACTGATAAATACTTGGATTCTCTGAAGCTTTTATCCCTCCAGGGTCTTCATGGAGCACTCTAAACTTTGAAAGATTATATATAGTTTTTCCATATTTTTGACGTGCACCGTGGTGCTATATTTATATGTTCCCTAAAACATGATGATGACAAAAAGAAAAAAAAAACAAGTTTGGTAAAAAAGATAAGATTGTGCAATGAGCTTAGGTTTTTTTAACTTATGGTGGATTTCATCAAATCTCTTTAAAAAATCTGTATAATCTTTTGGGAATGTAAATCCACTTTCATAGCATCTAGATTTTCTTCAAAGTTGAAGTATGTTTTCTCACCCATTTGTTATGAATTTTCTTTTTTGAGTGCCCTAATAGGTTTCATTTTTTTGGTTCATCACTTCTCAAGTACACAAATGAACTTGGTACTTTAAGTTGAGGTTTCTAATGGCTTTGGATTGATTTTTCTAAGCGTTGCATATGTGAGAGTTGCATATACGGCACATTGTAAGTGTTTCATATGTGATACAAAATACAATTGCATATGGGTTGGCTCAAAGGATCGCATATACGATGCTCATTTTTCACCAAAATTTAAAAGAAAATGCATGCCTCTTCGATCATCATTTTTTACGCACTTGATCAAAGAGCAATCCAATGTTCATATGTGTGCTCCACTTATGAGCTCAAGCTCTCTCTATGTCTCTGTCTCTCTCTCTCTATCACTATCTCTCTCTCTTTTTCTATCCCCTTCAATTTCTCTCTCTTACTATCTCTCTCTCTCTGTCTGTCTCTCTCTCTCTCTCTCTGTCTCTCTCTCTCTCTCTCTTTCTCTCTCTTTATTGCAGGTTATTCAAGAAGTTCATTTATCATATTATATGGCTAGTTATTGTAACTACAAGTTACATTGTTTGTATATCATTTAAATTGTTTTGTCTTCATAAATTAACATACTCATACTCACACATTCACATGCACATGCATGCACGTACGTTTACACATATACATGCACATTCACACATATACACACACATACACATAGAGATGCACATACACACACATACACCTACACGTACACATACACAATATACACACACATACACATACACACATGCACATGCACAAATATATCTATATGCACATGCATGAGCATGCACATGCAACACATGCATGAATGCACATACACATACACATTCACACAAAAAGACACACTTGCACATGCATTCTCATACATATACACATGCATATACACACATACACATACACATGTATATACACACATACACATGCATATACACACATACACATGCATAAACATACACACACATACGCATATTAATACACCTACATGTACCTATACACACAAATATATACACATACACAAAAATACACATACATGTATACACACATAGATACACACATATACACACACATACAAATATATAGATATATACCTACATGTGCATACATACATATACACACACAACTATACCCACATGCATACATATACACACAAAAACACACATAATATGAATGAATTATATAGTTAGATTAATAAATCACATGCTCAATATAAACTATAATAGAAATCATTTGTACATTTCAATCGTATAATTCACTTTGATAAAATAAAATGATTTCATAAACACATTAAAATTATTCAAATTGCGAACTCACACCATAGATGCAATTCAAGACATAATTGATATTAGAAAACACACACACACACACACACACACACATATATATATATATATATATATATATATATATATATATATATATATATATATATATATATATATATATACATACATACATACATACATACATACATACATACATACATACATACATACATACATACATACATACATACATACATACATACACACACACACACACACATATATATATATATATATATATATATATATATATATATATATATATATATATATATATATATATATATATATATATATATATATATGTATATATATATATAGGTACATAATACATCTTATGTAAAGTGGCAATCATCTGAATCACTCCTCGTGATCATGATCATCCACATCATCATGATCATCCGCATGATCTAATGTATCTAAAAAGCCATCATGGGTAGAGGTATCAATACCATCTGAGGATCAATATCATGCCTTCTCTATTTGTGTCCCTATCTCTTCCATATCGTCCGCTCTATAATACTCCTATGTTACATTTAACAAAAATAAATAAGTAAAACATATAAAAAAATCAATAAAAAAAAAGGTATATCAAATTTAATAGTAATCTGAAAATCATCTTGATTATCTCATATGTGCTCACTCATATGTACATAGCCTCAATATCTAGCATATTCAATTTCTTCTTTCATAGGACAATGAACATAATTCTTTCATTACAGTGAAACAAATATAAAGTATAGTTTCAATAATACATATACATACAAATATAGCAATAGAATCATGATACAGCATTTTTCCTATGCATGATGTATGACATGATTAAAATCTCTTCTTTTTTGCACCCTATGTTTATTTGATGAAACCAAAGTATATAGATTCAATATATAATATTTATAAAACATAATAGAATTATAACTCATAGTAATATAAACTATTTTGCATATCTTCTGCTGAGCAAATGATTCTTGAAGACAAAGCTATCTATGAAAATACTGCCATGTCTCAGATAGCATGTGAGCTCTTCTCTTAAGTTCTTCTACCTTACAATACCTCTTTTAAGTTTAATCTCAAATATAAAAAATGATCAGTATACCAAAAAACTTAAAATTTATATACGTGCATATACACATATACATACATACATACATTTACACATATATACATAGACTTATATATGCATAGAAACACATACATGCATACATACACACACATACATATACATAGATATATAAATACACACACATACATACATATACACTCACATATACATAAGTGTGAAAATAGTCATGAATCACGATACATTAGTAGAGATGTAGGAAGATATTATTTATTTGTCACATCTATAGAGAGTAATAGAAACCAAAAGTCTAGATCCACATTCCATTTCATTAGATGTAACATTTATATGTGACTCTAGATCTAGAACTGTTGGTTTTCCATTTTCAGTGAACAAATCTCAACTAGGAAAGACGTAAAGCTCTCATTTTTTTTTTCTCTTAAAAATAACAATCTGAAATAAATAAAATTTTTTCATTATAATACTTTTAGAATTAATAAATTATAGTAAACACAAAAAAATACATACACACATACACATATACATGCATACACACACATACATAACACACAAACATACACATACATATACATATCCATAGGGGTAAGGGAAAATTGTCACTAGCAAAGAATATGTCCATATGGTATCCTTAGGAGTATTGGAGAGAGTTACAATCTGGCATCTTCTTGATCCTATGCATATATCCAAGAATGTTGGTTATTCATTATGGCAACATCTTCATAGATTAAAAGACACAATAACATCAAGAAATTATTTAAATAATAAAAAAACAAACCAAATTCAAGACCAATTTATGATAAAAATTGATAGGAAACAACTTATGAAACTGCTCTTTCGATACTTACAACAAAGGAGATGCAAACTATCAACAAAACGATTCATTCGATTTCAACACCTACAAGATATGTAGTATCTTTCCAAAACATGTTCGCTTTTGATGAGAAGGGCTTATTTTGGTTAAAGACACATGATTGGCATAACTTTTTGAATCATATTGATCTACCTCTTGCTATCAATGGGTATGCAACAAAAGGAGTATGAGATGTGATCTAACATCTTGGATTGCTTATAAGATAAATATCATACTTCTATTTTTAATACATAAGATTATCTAGTATCATTTCTTTACAAATGGATTTCTTTAAAATTTAATTAATGAGTAAAAATAAGAAGAAAACATCAAAAGACATTGAACAAGATTTCATTACACAAAAGAAACATCAATGCAGGGAGCTACTATGTCTGATGTAGTAAGAGCCTCCCACATCCATTCTTGATATTCAGGTTCATTTCATGATCCATCTTGTGGATGAAATAAAGGTTGCAGGAGTTATAAACACTCAATGGATGTTTTGGATAGATGGATTTATGGGCATATTAAAAGGTTATATGTGATAGAGAGAAAAAACAAAAGGATCTATGGCAAATGGATGGATGCTTGAGGAGTCCATGTACTATGTTAGTGAATAGTTTGAAAAACATTCATAAAGAAGCTCCACATGCAAGGACTAATGTGTCTTCTTCAAAATACAGAGATGAGGTATTATTAAGTAAGGGAGTTCCATTTCAAGTTATATTGCAAGAAAAAAGTGATATTTCTACCTTTATTCCATATAATGGCGAATGCATGCAAACATTTGTTAATAAGTATGAAAGAAAACCCAACTATTTGAAGCAAAAAATGGAGAAACAAAAGATATAGATGTAATCTCGATAGTAATGAGAATAAAAACATAACATCTTTCATGGATTGCCTATATACTTGTATGCAAGCAATCAATGCAAATAATGAACGAATCTGAGATGAGGAGAGGGAGTTAATGATAGGTTGTGAAAGAAAGGTAATTCAATTCCTAATATTCTATTTTTTCATATTTCGTTGTATTAGTTTCTGTTCTAATAATTTATTTACTATTGCAAGCATGAATCTCGACTAACACGTGGGCTTATGTATAGCATATCAAAATCAAAGTTCTTGATTCTTTGCATAAAATAAGAGGATTCTAGCATTACTGCTTCTTTCAAGCAATTATCATGTGCTATTTCAAAAGATACAAACCTTATAGATAGCAAACTTGGCTGCATAGAAACCCTTGTTGTTAACTACCAAATATCATTTTGTTTCTACAATTAGGTAAAAATTAATAATTTTTTGATGTTTTAGTTTTTTTCTTTAATCAGATAATACTGAAGTTTAGTTTTTTTTTAATATTTTGATAGGTTATTTTGATATGTTATTTTAAAGGTTGATTGGTTTCTAGCCGAGTATAAACATAATAACTCCACAATGACGAGGGCATTATGTTGGTTTTGGGCATTTGACTCTTCAAAAATAATGCGATTAAAAAGAGATCCATATATTCTTCCTAGACATATTCAAAAAAAAAAAATTTATAAAATCCCCGATGGTCATCCTTGGTGGCAAGTCATTCATGTTCCACCTAAAGGTCACTCATTGTTTCATAGTTTTATTCATAATGAGATTTAAGAAATTCATGTTGATGTTTAATCATAAATTATTGATTTATTAGCATCTCAAAGAGAAATTGGAATCATTCTACATGACAATGATAATAGACTACTTCATGAGAACAATAATACTCTACGTATTGATATGATAGATGATAAGGAGAAACGATCAGAAATTAATACTTGTCCATCCAAATATGGTGTTAGTTGTTCAAGAACACATTTAAAAATAGAAGAAATAACTGAAATCAATAAAGATAATGAAGATGAGACTATATTGATGTCTTTACAAAATGATGGTTATAATAAAAAACCCTAACTAGATCAGATAGTAGATCCCCCTCTATTCATTTGGAATACAAAATGAATCCCACCATAGAGATGGAGTATATGACTATAGATTAAAATATTATGCTTCAAAAAAGAGCTTACGTTTTGCCAAAGAGATCTATAGCTTTCTAACTCGAGTTAATGATCGATGATTTGACTCATTTAGATGGGTATCAAATAGTAGATTCCCCTTTATTCAAAATATGAAGTAAATCCAATCACATATATGAAAACATGTTCTTCTAAGTTTGAACATGAAGCTCCGGGATATGCATACAATTTTGTATATAACCTTATTTTAAAGGACAAAAATCTCACCCATTTATGTATGCATATGTATATGAGAGTGATATATGCATGTGTATGCACACACAGACAAACACACACACACACACACACACACACACACACACACACACACATATATATATATATATATATATATATATATATATATATATATATATATATATATATATATATATATATATATATATATATATATATATATATATATATATATATATATATATATAATGTGTGTATATACGATTAGAATGATATACGTGTATGTGTATCTACGTGATGTGTATGTATTTTCCTCTCTCTATCTATCTTTCTCTCTATATATATATGTGTGTGTGTGCGTCTATCTATGCATATATGCATATATATATATATATATATATATATATATATATATATATATATATATATATATATATATATATATATATATATATATATATATATATATATATATATATATATATATATATATATATGTGTGTGTGTGTGTGTGTGTGTGTGTGTGTGTATGTGTGTGTGTGTGTCTGTGATATGCATGTATATGTGTACATGTCTGTATGTATGCAGGTGTGTGTGATGTGTATATATCCACATGTGTATTTTATATATATTTATGTGTATCTTCATGATATATATATATATATATATATATATATATATATATATATATATATATATATATATATATATATATATATATATATATAATGGTCCTCATTAATTAGAGTAGCTATATATAGAGAGAGGCATAAGGTATGGAGGAGAGCCATCTCTCTAGGAGGTGTTGGAGTCTTTTCTCAAATGAATCGAGAGTGAACTCTACATTAGAGCATACTACATTTGTATATATGTATATTTGTAAACCCATTTCTTGTATATTTGTATACCTAGAATCCTATTATATTTACTCTTATTTGTTGTGACGCATGTGCACTTGAAGATGAGGTTATTGAAATCAGCATAAACAATGATAAGAAGAGGGGTAGACACAATGTTTCTTCTCTCCATGATATTGTTCCTTCTGTGAGTGATATTTTTGAAATTACATACACACACATACACACACACACACACACACACACACATATATATATATATATATATATATGTGTGTGTGTGTGTGTGTGTGTATATATATATGTATATATATATATATATATATATATATATATATATATATATATATATATATATATATATATATATATATATATATATATATATATATATATATATATATATATATATATATATGGTTGGGGATGTAAGGGTCATGTGAGCTTACCCCCATATTCATGTATATATATCATATATAGAGCATTGCCCAAGAGAGATTATTATGTGGGTTTCGAGGCTCCCACGCATGTCCGCGCATCTCTCCTCTCTTCTCTCTCGCTCCATCTCGTCCTTCCTGCTCTGGTTTTGCATACCAAAGCCCTTCATTAGTATCAGAGCATGTTGAAGGCTTGTGTGCAAGAAGCTTCAATGGAAGCTTATGTCAGAAGGGATAGAAGTGTAGGTCGGTATCTCTTGATAGCTATGCAGTATTTCGGTCATAACTCGAGCTAAGAAGCTCAGATTGATGTGTTTTAAAGTTCTCTGCATAGCTAACACTAAGGGCTACAACTTCCCAGAAGGGCAGAGAACTTGTTGCCGAGTTTTAGACTTCCGAAAATTTGAAAAATGCAGACTGCTGTAGAAAGCGAATCTACATTCACTATGACAGCAGGTTAGTTTTTGGATCATAACTTGAGTTATACAAGTCCAATTGAGACAATTCAACTTGGTATGCAAGATGTTCTGAATCTTCAACTCTAGCTCTATGTGATAATCATAAAGATTTGTATTCATCTTGTAATAGAATGTTGCTCGGCACAAGCTCATACATTTATTCATGTAAGTTCATAGGCTACTTGTTGAGGGATTCCTTGCCTACTATTAGCTATTGGTATTTGTGCCTCAAGTGATTGAAACACTTTATCATCGAATCAATTAGTGAATCAACAGTCATGGATGACATTATGGTATACTCTTTTTTGAGGTTTATGTCATCATGAGTGCGATCATGGATGTATAGTGGCATTGTGGTTTATATCTTGCTTTTGCCACTTGGTTACAGATATACTTTCCGATTGCACATACTTTTATGAGAGTTGACATTGGATCTTAGTTGGTACATGTATCTTTGTTTTCTTTGCAGGTACATGATCCGGATTGAAGCCTCAATTGCACACTTGTTTGTCACCTTGATTCGATATTCTATTAGCAAATGTTCATTGATTTGCTGTTGTGGATGGTGATTCCCACATGGTTATTTTGGTTCTAGAGTCCATTTTACAGAGGAGATGCTACCGAAATTTTATCGACTTTATGCTAGAAGAGAGCTCTAGTGGATCTTGAAGCTTATGTGATAGCTTTGGATCATTGTTTATCTCCATTCATTTGGACTTCATGAGAGGTTATTCGTGACAGGTTGGCCATCATGCAAGATTCATTCTTGAGTGGGAGATGCATCATCATTGTATTGGCATGTATTGCTATTACTTTTTGGCATATGTAGTTGCCATTATCCTTGCTTGGATCAGTGACAGGTGGCTACAGGTTACCCATTGTCCTTTTGCTATTGGTTATCTTGTTTGATTGCTCAGTTTACAGGAGATACTCTGTCGACTTTTTCCCAGGATTCTTTCACATCTATTTGGGAACTTTGGAGTCTTGGTGAGCATGCTTATGCTCATGGTTTTATATGCATGGTAGATGCATGGTTATGTGACATGTGGTTCACATGGTTTCTTCTCCGACGAGACAGTTATGATGTGAGTTATGCATATGGATATGCAGGCATGATCCTATTGAGGATAGAGTATTGTTTCTAGTCTCTTGTTACATTGATAGTCTATTGGATCGCCAACATGGTGTCTTCTCAGGATAATGGTACTGACTTTCCGAGATGGAAAGCTCAGATGTGGCATACATTGGTTCGTGTAGGGTTACATATGTATGTGCATAGAGATTCACACAGGCTTGTGGATTCTATATATGAGTCTGTTATGTATGAGGAGACGCGTAGTGCATTATGGCAGAGACTACATGATATGTATGTAAGTCCATTGACTCATGTGAGAGGTAGATTACATCAATGACTTCGATGTTGGCATTGTGGTCATGAGGGCCATATTCGACGATGTTGCTTCAGGTGGATGCGACGACGACGTCAGAGATATGCATGTGATGCAGGTGAGGTAGTAATTTCAGGAGAGTCTATGGCTATTGATTATGCTAATGATGGT
>CM035408.1:103007352-103232352 GCA_020310875.1 Ceratopteris richardii | reverse complement strand
TCTGTGTATGTATGCATGTGTGTGTACGTTAACATGTATGTATGAGTATGTGTGTCTATGAATGTGCATTTATATATTTGTATATGATTGTATGTGTGTGTATATGTGTATGTGTATATGTATGTGTGTGTATGCATATGTGTATGTATGTATGCATATGCATGTGTATACATGCATTTTGTATGCATGTGTATACATGCAATTTGTATGCATGTGATTGTATATGTGTGTGTGTATATGTATGTGTGTGTGTGTGTCTATATGCTTATGTATATATGTGTTTATGGGTATGTGTGTATATGTGTGTGTATGTATATGTGTTTGTATGTGTATGTGTGTATGTATATGTGTGTGTATGTGTATGTGTGTGTATGTATGTGTGTATGTATGTGTGTATGCATGTGTGTGTTTGTATATGTGTATGTATGTATGTGTCTATATATGGATGCATATGCATGTGTGTATGTATGTATGCATAAGTATGCGTGTATGCATGTGTGTATGCATGTATCCATGTGTATGTGTAAGCATGTATGTGTATGTATGCATGTGCGTCTATATGTGTGTATGTTTGTGTGTATATGTGTATGTGTGTGTGGGGTTGTTTGTGTGTGTATTTGTTTCTATATATATGCATATGCATGTATGCATGTGTATGTGTGTGTCTCTATATGTGTATGCATGTGTGTGTATGTATGCATATGTGTATGTATATGTGTGTATGAATATGTGTGTATGTATGCATGCATATCAATGTGTATGCATGTGTGTGTATGTATGCATATGTGTGTGTATGTGTGTATCTACATATGTATCCGCATGAGTGCATCTCCATTTTGTATCTAGGAGGCACTCCATTTCCCATTTATTTCCATTCTATATTGTATTTCCTTTGTATTTGGATACCTTGCCATGTCCTTCTATGAGTTGTATTCATTCTCCTTTCAGGGGAATTATCCCACATGAGATGTAGTTTGGAGCGCCCCTCCCAAATCTATATAAGGAGGGTCTCTCCCCCCATTTGTACTTGGTTAGAAGCTTGAAGAGCCTACTCCATGCTCTTGGCAAGCTCATTTCTAATCCACATGAGTTTACTCATTTCATGGTCTACTCATTTTGTGTCAAACACACACTCTTTGTTTTGTGAGTACACTCTTATCTTCATTTTGCTTCCGTGCATGTACTCTCTACATGGTATCAGAGCACTAGATGGAGATCTTGATAGTTTATTTGGCAGTGATTTTGGTGGTGGTGGTTCTTGAGTGTTGGTTGTCTTGCTTTCTCCTCATTGAGAGAAGCTTTTGCCATCAATTTTATGCTGTTTGGGTCTCATTTTGCCCATTTGCCCACACTTCCACCCTTATCATTTATCAATTTTAAACTCATTTTACACCTACTTTCCCACCCTCCCATTCTCATTGTGGTTCTCTTCATAACAGTTACTTTGCATTTGCTATCTTTTCAAATGTGTATGAACACTTAGGCATGTGTTTGTGTCTTTTTTATGGTCATTATGGACAGTTAAGTGAGCATCTCAAATCTCTGAAGCTTGATTGTATGTGTTGATTTTGCAAGCCGATGCCACATTCATAAACGAACTAGTGTCATTGAGGTCCACAAGCAAGGCATGTTTTTTGTCACTTATTAGGGCATACATAGTGAGATACTACTTTCTGTCCAGTTTATCTTCTCTTTCTCTCGGTCTGTTGATGGCATGTACAACCCATCTATGATGTGTGAATCACTATAGCTCTTCTTCTTTTTTAGATCGTCGGTGGCATGTAAAGCTCATCTATGATGTGTGAATTGCTATAGCCCTTCTTCATTTTTAGATCATCACTCTACCACAAGCTCTGGTTGACTCCATCGACGACATCTCATCCAAATATTTGATAGTGAGGAAAGGCATTATGAAGGCTTATGACCAACCAATGATTGCCCGCACACTAACACGATGGAGCAGCAGCGGATGAATAGAACTGTTGATATATTTAGGTAGTGATGTGTGTGAACACTCTAGGACCGTCGGGGCACTTTTTTCCCTCTTTAGGAGGTTTTTTTCCCCGGCTTGTATATACACCTATTGCCCTAATGGGCTACTTATCTTTGTACATTCTCTAGTAATACATTCAGTATTGTGTGTTTGTGCTCCAAGCTTCTTCTTCTTCCTTGAGCTGTTCAGGTGCTTCTGCAGACGTCTATCTCCAACAATTGGTATCAGAGCAGGTCGTTGCTTCATCTAGGGCACCGTCGACACTCCTCCGTTTGCAGTCTCAGAATTGCCCGAATTCTGGTGAGCATACTTAGCATGTTTCTGAGATCAAAATAGCTTCTCTTTGTGGTGCCGAAATCGGGATCTGAGCTCCTTTTGGCCTCTGAAGGCACTATCATAGCACTTGTGCAGGCTATTTCGTCTTTTTGAGCCAAAGGTATATACCAATTTCTGTTCTCTAGTTTAAGCATCTCAAAGTCTGCTATAGGTCTAGTAGAACTCGTCTGGGCAGTTCTGTTCAACTTTTTGAGATATAGTCGATTTTATGCATAAAAGTATTTTAGTCACCGGCCATGGCTGAAAGCAGTGATGTATTCTGTATGTTGGCTGTTGAGGATAAGTTGGATGGTACCAACTACCCATTATGGGCTTATATGATGCGACATGTATTAGTTGCAAAAGGATTGTGGAACATTGTGCAAGGTGTTGAAAGACGTCCTGTTACACCTCTGACTAAAGGTACTGCAGATACAGGTGCTAGAGGTGATGAAGATGGTGTCGAAGATGATATTCCGTAGATTCTTCTTCGTGCTGTTGTTTCTGCTGCACCTACTACAAAGCAGATTCGCTAGGATGGCAGAGATGCCCATGCACATGCATTGATAGCTTTGTCTGTCAAACGTGCCATTAATCCTCACATTCGCTCTTGCAAAATAGCTAAGGATGATTGGGATACAGTTACCACATTGTACCAAGCTAGGAATGAGGCTCGTGTTGCTTACCTCCGAAAAAAGTTGGAGAGTGAGCACATGAATGAAGGTGATTCTATGGACAGTTTCCTAACGAAGATGAAAGACTTGAAGGAACAATTGATTTCTGTTGATGATGTTATACCAGATAGCTCACTTGTGTAGACTGTTCGGAATGGTCTTCTTGATTCATATCAGAGTTTTTCTTCTACTCTTCGTTTGATGATGAAAGGCAATCCGAATGCCTTATCATTTGAGGAGTTAGTCTCATTTCTGTTGCAGGAAGATTAATCCAGGCAGAACAGGTCCATTGTGCGAGTTGCAGATCAAGCTTTCCTAGCTAGCCAAAAGGGCAAAGCAAAATGGAGCTCTTCAACTAGTAAGCAGAAATTTGCTAATTCTGCATATTCGAAGAAGGAACATAAAGATGAGAAGAAATCAGAAAAGCAGACATTGTTTTGTAAGTACTGTAAAGGGAATGATCATCATAAAGAACTATCCAAAATTGGCTGCTAAAGAGGCAAAGAAGAAAGAGGCTGGAATGGTTGTTGCAAAGGCCTCTACACCAAAACAGAGTCTAGAAATCTTGTGCAGGAAGAAGAATGGGCGTTTACTACTATCTACAGTTTTGACCCATCTTCTCGTGAGCAATGCATGTTTATAGTAGACTCAGATGTTTGGTATTTTGACAATGGGGCGACCAAACATATTACCTCGCAGCATAGTTTCTTTTCTTCACTCGAGCCTGCCCCTACAGGGAATACTGTTACATGCGCCAACAACTCCACTTATCCTGTTATGGGAGTTGGTAAGATCATTTTGACTACTACTGATGGTAGTTCTTTTACTTTGTCAGATGCTTTATTTGTGCCAGGGATCAAAAAGAACCTGTTATCAGTTTCTGCATTAGCCAAGGTTGGCTTGGTTGTGAAATTTGTTGATGACAGGTGTACAGTTCATGATCTGTCAAATGGCGATGTGATTATTGGTTCTGGCATTTTATGTCGTGGGTTGTATTAGCTCATAGACTATGAAAGATCTGTAAATGATTTGGCATGTGCAGTAAATGATTCGCAAACTATGTCAGATGCAAATCTTTGGCATACAAGCTTTGGTCATTTGAATTTTGGTAGATTGCTATGCCTACAGAAATCTGAAATGGTGTCCTCGTTGCCCAAACTTGACGTACCTAGAAAACATGTTTGTGAAGGCTGTATTTTGGGAAAAATGCAGCGTTCATCCTTTCCAAAAGATGGTTCAGTTCGGGCTACTCAAAAATTGCAACTTGTACATAGTGATGTCTGTGGTCCTATGCAGACACCTTCTTTTGGGAATTATCTTTACTTCGTGACTTTCATCGATGATTTTTCCAGGCATGCATGGGTATCCATTGAAGGCAAAGTCCGAAGTGTTCATGTGCTTCAAATAGTTTTTGGTTTTGTCTGAAAATCTGTCAACATGTAAAATTAGCACCCTCCATTCTGATCGAGGGGGGGGGGAATATATGTCTTCTGATTTAAATGCATTTCTGGCTGAACGTGGGATAAAACACCAGTGTATAGTGCCGTATACACCTCAACAAAATGGAGTTGCCGAATGGAATAACAGGTCTCTCATGGAGATGGCGAGGTATATGGTCAAGAGTCAGGCTTTATCTCATAGTTTCTGGCTTGAGGTTGTCATGTGTGCAGCATATGTACTGAACAGGTGTCCCACTAAAGTCTTGCAGCCTATCACTCCATATGAGGCTTGGCATGATCGCAAGCCATCTGTTGCTCATCTGCGTGTTTTTGGTTTTTTGGCATATGCACTAGTTCTTGAACAACATTGTAGAAAATTGGATGATAAGGTAGTAAAATGTATTTTTGTTGGGTACAATTCTAAAAGTAAAGGCTATCGTCTGTATCATTCACAGACTAAACGCATTGTGGTTAGCTGTGATGTTGTCTTTGTGGAAGATGCTATTCAACCATTGCTTTCATGTACTAAGGAGACATCTGTCACCTCCAAAGACATGTATGATACTTTGATGCCTCTTTTTATAGATGGACAGTCTAGTGCTGGTCCTAATGAGGCAACTTCTCAGCCTTTGCAGGTTTCATATGATGATGCAGATCATTCCATTCCTGATGCAGATTTACATGATGCACTTGTTGACGAGAGAGCTCATATTGAGCAGGCAAAAACTATGCCAAAATGGCTGGTGTAGACTTTGTGTGACAACAAATTAGATGCACATTTGTCATATCGTACTCGTTCAAGCTCTCATAGTGCCTCCTTTGCATCAGATTGCTATGGTATGGCTGAGTCTAGTCTCTGTGATGAGAATGAGCCTATTTCTTCTAATGAAGCACAAAATTCGGAAAATTGGGTGGCTGCTATGCAATCTGAATATGATGCTATAATGAAGAATGGTACATGGTCTTTATGTGACTTGCCTCCTCGCAAGAAGGCCATTGGCACTAAGTGGGTATACAAGATGAAGCGTAAACCTGATGGTACAGTTGACAGGTAAAAGGCTAGGCTTGTTGAAAGGGTTATGCACAAGAAAGAGGCATTGATTTTGATGAGACCTTTGCACCTACATGCCGTATGACTACTGTTCGGAGCATTTGTGCACTTGCAGCCGATCATAGTTGGAATGTACATCAGTTGGACATTAAAATAGCATTTCTGAATGGCGACTTGCATGAAGAAGTGTATGTTTTTCAGCCCCGTGGCTTTGTGCAAAAAGGGCATGAAAACCAGGTGTGCAGGTTAAAGAAGGCATTATATGGTTTAGAGCAAGCACCACGTGAATGGTATGAGAAGATACATGCCTATCTAATTGCACATGGTTTTGCGAAGAGTCCAACTGAAATCATCTTATATGTTAAGGATGCTAATGATGTGCTTCTAATCATTGTTGTCTATGTTGACGACATGCTGCTCACTGGTCCTATTGAGAAGCGTATTGCTGATTTTAAGGCTGATTTGCATGCTTCATTTGAGATGTCTGATTTGGGGCATTTGCATCACTATTTGGGCATTCAGTTTATGCAAGTTGATGGTGAAATGGCTTTGTGTCAAACGAAATATATTGACACATTATTGTAGCATTTTGGCCTTGAAGACTGTAAGCCAATTACCACTCCTATGGAGACAGGTTTACGATTGAGTCTTCATGATGCTAGAGATGCATTTGATGTTGTTCTCTATCAGTAGGCTATTGGATGCTTGATTTACTTATGCATTACTCGGCCAGATATTCAGTTTTTTGTCTCACAGATGAGCAGATTTATGCATTGCCTAGGAGTCAAGCATTGGTAGGCGGTTAAGCGCATCTTTCGCTACTTGAGTGGTGCTCGACTACTTGGGTTGTTTTATCCCAAGGGGGTATCACTACCGCCACATTTGCATGCTTTTTCTAACTCAGATTGGGCTGGTTGCTATGACACTCGTGTGTCCACTAGTGGTTTTTCCTTCATGCTTGGTAGCTCATGTATATCTTGGTTGAGCAAGAAGTAGCCTATTGTGGCCACTTCCGGTTGTGAGGCTGAGTATAGGGCAGCTTTCAAAGCGTCTGTTGATAGATTTGCATGCTTTTTCGGACTCTGATTGGGCTGGTTGCTATGACACTCGTGTGTCCACCAGTGCTTTTTGCTTCATGCTTGGTAGCTCATGTGTATCTTGGTTGAGCAAGAAGCAGCCTACTGTGGCCACTTCCAATTGTGAGGTTGAGTATAGGACAGCTTTCACAGCGATTGTTGAGTGTGTGTGGCTCAAACGCCTTATGGCTCATTTGGGTGTTGGTCAGTCTTCTGCCACCACCATCTTCACTGACAGTTAGAGCGCATCGGCAGTTGAGAGGAACCATGTGTTCCATGCTCACACTAAGCACATTGAGGTGCATTATCACTATGTCAGGGAGAGGTTCTCTGCTGGGGAGATTAGCTTGGCATATGTGCCCATGCAAGGGAACATTGCAAACCTTTTCACGAAGGCTCTGCCAAGGGAGAAGTTTGAAGCTTTCCGCAAAGATTTGGGCTTACTTCCTTTTTTGGAGTAATTTCCACATAGGTTGGCACTTCCTTATACATGAGTGCCAGCTACTTGTTCACCGCATCACTCCCAAGGGGGATTTGTTGATATATTTAGGTAGTGATGTGTGTGAACACTCTAGGACCGTCCGGGCACTTTTTTCCCTCTTTAGGAGGTTTTTTTCCCTCGGCTTGTATATATGCCTATTGCCCTAATGGGCTACTTATCTTTGTACATTCTCTAGTAATACATTCAGTATTGTGTGTTTGTGCTCCAAGCTTCTTCTTCTTCCTTGTGTTGTTTGCGTGCTTCTGCAGACGTCTATCTCCAACAAGAACTACACCCACAACATGAGGACGTGGGAGGACGAAGACAATGAAGAAAAAGAAGTTCTTTCTGTTCCATCTCCCCTTTAGGCCACCCAAAACATCATCGTCTTCAGTTCTAAATCCGGTGTGCTTAATGTCCTCCTCGGACAATGGTCTAAATCAATCGCCCAGTTAGGATATATGGATGCTAAGAATGGTCGATCTTTCGCGAGAATGTCGTAGCGGGCTGCGGGTGTGCAGGATCGTGCTTTTCTAACATAGAACTACTCCTGCTTCTACCTCCACACGCTTGTAGAAAATGGATAACGATCAGAGGGAACACCAAAGAACTACGTCAATAGCCTGTGTCGTAGAGGAATGAGGAGATAACAGAATGAGAGAGAGAAGTGAGAGAGAGAGGGATAGAGAGATAGAGAGAGAGAGAGGACAAGGTGTTCTCTGGAATCGTTGCCGAGTGCCTACTTCCATACCTTCGGGAGCATGCGCCATCGCCACCGCCTTGGTCATGAGTCTAGCTAAGCACTCCGATATGGTAAGGATGCCACACTAGTGAGAGATGTTCGACACCTATCACGTGGACAAAAGATGATTGCAGCGGCCAATCTACTTGCCCCATTGACAGGAGCAATTACAACCTTGGCCTGCCATTGACAAAGCGAGTTTAATTCTAGCCATGCAAACAAGGGGCGGGCGACTTCATTAGGGCCGCTTCTTTTGTGCATAAGTCCGCATCCAAGCATATGATTCATTGCATCTTGCAATGCGCCATTAGATTCATGCTCGCAATTTCTCACTGTTCACGTGATCATTTTCTAATGCAGCTGAAGCGCTATTGCCACATGTCATCTCGAGAGCCAATTTTGATTTTTTTTCCTTTTCTCTTGATTAGAGCCCAACTTTTTTCCCTTTGCATCATTCATGATGTCATTTTTTTAGCGATTTGGTGACTCACATTATTCACGCAGAACAATAAGATCACACACATTCTTAATGCATTAATATTTGGTCGGCTTTTGGTGAACACTATCGACGAATATTTTATGTGGCACTCTTCCGGACATTTACATTCCAAGTCTCGATATCCATTCTTTCTACTCTCTCCATACGATATTTTAGCATCCAAGTGACTACTTTGGCACTCAAAGAGTTGATTTGTATTTTTGTTCCAAGGGTTTTAACCCAAACTTTGGCACATTAGCACGCCATCCATTGTAGTTTCTAAGGGTACTTGGCCTCTCACTTAGCACTCATTTGGCACAATATTTTGGCACTAAATGCCTTATACTTTTTGTACCATCAAGCATCTAAGGAAAAGAAGATAGTGTGTGTTTGATTTGGGAGGCTATTCTAAGCCCCCAAAGTGTCTCTTACTACATTTGGGCTACTCTGAGCCCCTCTTATTGTGTCACATCAACTCATCACAGTGTTTCTGCAAGTGTAGGCCTAATCTAAGCCCCCCTCCCCCCAAGGATTTCCAGTGTGGTGCCAAGACGTTCAATTTCTTTCCAAAGTTTGCACTTTTTCAAGTATTATCTTAGCACACAAGTGCCCTCGAAAGTGTTTCTAAACACTTGATGCTGACTCTTGCAAAGCACCAACTCCGAAGTTTAAGTTCACTCCAACTTCATAATGTCAAATAGTGAAGCTAGCACATCATCTATCGCCAATTTTTTGCCGTCCTTCACACCCATATTCATGCCCAAGGATCAAAGATTAAATGGGAGAACTATAATCTTAGGAAAGATGTAGTGAGAGCATATTTGTACACCAACCTCTTTCACGATGTAGTAGACAGGTCTGAACCTGAGCCCTAATAAGGCTAGCAATCTAGAATCATGATATCTCTGGAATGTTAAGGATAAAAGGGCATTAGGCCAACTCTTACTAGAATGTGATGAACGGACCAAAGGGCACATCATGGCATGTAAAACATCAAAGGAAGCATGGGATACTTTAGCGACCTTATACAAAGATAAAACGCCCTGAAATATCTATGCTTAAGAAGTAGAATTCCATAGTCTAACTATTAGGCCGCAAGATACAATCACCAAATTCATAGCTCAATTTGAAGACTACCAATGTAAGTTAGAACTTTGTAGCTAGTAAATTTCCAGTGAAGATATTGCGATCAAGCTAAACAAACTACCTAGTTCATATGAAACCTTTGTAACAACCTTGTACAATTGAGAGAAAGTCCTAACATGGGAAGAGGTATGTCGCCTTTTGCTCCTTCATGACTCACGAGCTAAGTCAACCTCCTCCCAAGAAACTGCAATGAAAGCAAAAGGGCCCTTTAACAAAGGCAAAAATTCTAGTCATCATGCTAGCAATGGACTCAAGCCATCATCAACTACTTCCTCCAGGGAAGTATACTTGTAACTTCTATGGAAAAGTAGATTATTTAGAGAAATTCTCCTATAAGAAGAAACAAAATTCGAAGCCTTCTAGTTCCAAGCATTCATCCAAATCTTTACAACATAGGTCTCATTGTTGTAGGGAAGAACTCTTTATCTCTATGGAACCAAATGCACTAGTTATATCTATCTCCTCTCACAAATGGATGTTTGACAGCGGAGCAACCTTGCATATGTGTAAAGATAAGGATTCTTACCAAGAACTTGAAGAGGACTCAGGTGAAGTGTAGCTTGGAAAAAACAAAAGTCTACCTATAGAAGGGAAGGGCAAAGTACAGATCACCAACACTCAAATGGAATGCAAATCACTTTCAAATGTTATTTGTTCCCAATTTATGCATGAACTTACTTTCACTAAAAGCAATTATAGATCATAACAAATAGGTGTTGTTTGACAACACCTCTATCAAGGTCATTGATCCTCATGCAAAGGACATAATCGCCCAAGGCATTGAAGAGAAAGGTTTATATAAATTAACTTGTTTTCTATCCAAGGAATCCCTTTTGAGTTTGTAGCACCAAAGATATGGCCACACCTCCTACTTACCAATAATTTCTTCATCACATATAGTGAAAGGATTACTGAAGCTTAGACAACTAAATGATGTCTGTCATACTTGCACTTAAGGCAAGCAACAAAGGGCCCTAGATTCAAAGGAAGCATCAACAAGAGCTAAGAATCCTTTAGCCCTTATCCACATGGACCTTTGTGGACCAGTGAACACCCCGTCTCTCAGTGGATCACTCCACTTCTTTCTTTTAGTAGATGACCACTCCCGCTACATTTGGGTGTATTTCTTAAGATCAAAGGCAGACCCCTTTACTAAGTTTCCTGAATGGATCAACCAAGTGGAAAATGAAGCATCCAAGTCCATTAAGACCATTCCACCAGATGGAGGAGGTGAATTTATAAATCATGACTTTGACAACTTCTTTAAACAAAAAGGGATGAAATGACAAGTTACTCAACCGCACACTCCATCCTATAGACTATACGATCTCGAGAATCACTCCATTACAATGTCAAAACATGTTATCTTTAATGAAGCTTCAAGTTATTCCATGAAAGATCCAAGCACAACTCTCAGTCCATCCATATTCACTTCAAAGTGGGACATATTATTTTCAAAGCAAACATCACAAGCAGTTAATTCAAGTCATCCGAGAAGATCTCAATTACTTATGACAAGAGACACTGAGAACAAAGTCATTATGTCAATTATGCCTTGATGCATCAAATTCAGCAAATCCAATAACCTTCTAATTACAAAGAGGCTCAATGACAACCTAGGTGGGAAGTAGCTATGCAAGTTGAAATGGATGCAATAGAGAAGAACAAGACTTGGACTCTTGTACCTAAGCCCAGAAATCATCAAGTCATAGGAGTTTAAGTGGCTTTATAAAGTTAAGTACAAGTCAGATGGCACATTAGACAACTACAAAGCAAGGTTGGTAGCTTAGGGATACAAGCAACAACATGGCATTGACTATGAAGAAACCTTTGCTCCCACTGTAAGATTCACAAACATTAGAATCATTTTAGCACTAGGTTCTCACTTTAAGTGGATCATTTACTAGCGAGACGTCAAAAGTGCATTCCTCAATGGAGATCTTCAAGAAGAAGTATACATTGAACAACCTAAAGGATTCATGATCAAAGAAAAGCAAGATCAAGTATACAAATTCACAGTGCACTTTATGGACTCAATAAAGCTCCCAGAGCCTAGTATGAAAAGATTCAAAAATTCTTTGAAGATGATGGATTTCATAGAAGAAATGTTGATGCTAACTTGTACATCTATCAAAAGGAGTCCTTACTTGCCCTCATCATTCCTTATGTCATTGACTTTATCTTCATAGGCTTAGATGAAGAACACATCCAGTTCATCATCACACAGCTTCACCTTGAGTAGTCTATGACATATCTGGGACTACTTTACTACGTCTTGGGTATGGAAGTTTGGCAAAGAAGCAAAGGCATATTGCTACCACATGAGAAGTATTGCACTCATCTTCTTTCTAGATATAACATGGACTAGTGTCACTCAATATCTTCACCACTTGATCCAAACATCAAAGTCACACTAGAGGATTCATCATCACTTGTGGTTGTGCATACTTATCAACACCTTATTGGCTCATTACTCTACCTTGCCAACACTAGATGTAGCGTTTCCTCAATCACAATCGATCCCCAATCACAATCTTTCGATTACTCAAAAATAACAGTGGAGAGAAGAACGCAGAGATTGTACAAGGTAAAAGAAAATCTGATGCCGAAGAGTAGAACAAATATGACGCAAAGAAGGAAGAATTCTGATGTTATAGATGTGAATCAATGGTTACAGTAGCTTTGGACAATAGCTTCTTGACGAAGCCTCTACCTCCCGACCACCCCCGAACTATCACAATCGCATTCTCACTCGCACTCTCAATCACACTCTCACTCTCACTCTCAATCACACTCTCAATCACAAGGTAATTCTCAGATCTCTGTGTCTTCCGTGTTGATGCGCAGGCCTTCTTATCTTTTTCCGTTTGATCGCAGCCGTGCTCCCCAAAGAAGTGTGCGATCCACCAAATTTAGAAAAAGTCGAGTTTCTCCAAAACTTTCGCAAAAAGCCATGCGATCGTAGTGTACTTCCTTTCTTTAGCATACCTGTCAAAAATAGCAGAAAAACACCAGAAAGACATATCCGAAAACATACATAATTAGACATGGTGACACGTGAGCATGAGAATCTTGGATTCGAATAGAATTAGACAAGCCCTGGTTTTTTTTTCTTAACTGTTGGAAAAAATGGCACTTTTCAAAGCTGTGTAACTCAAAAACAATGAGGAATTAGGTTAAGCTTGTGAGAGACACTTTTATTCAATTTTTTGACCTGCATAATAGTGTTAGAGACGTTCCAGGTCCAAATCCACCTCCAAATGCCACTTTTGAGCCCTGCAAGGTTTAAAATTCTAGAGAGTAAAATCAAGGCATGTTCTTACAATGAACTAAACGTAGGACCCTGAACGAGGTACTTAGAACATGATTGACAAAAATCTCACACAGGCACTTTTATTCTCTTCTACTTGCTCTACCTTTCCCTCATACAGAGTTTTCCTTAATTCTTTCATCTTCACCTTCAAAATCCCACTCGAAAACATGATATGAAACTTGTCAACCCAAAATTTTTCCTACATGCATAAAATGACCTAATTATTCGTTCTAAGCATTATCCCCACAATGAAATTCAGAAAGTTCAAAATGAATTATTTCACTAGAAAAGAGGCCTATTACAATCCTTCCCCCCTTTAAGAACTCTGTCCTCAGAGTTGGAAAGAAGGATAATGTGTTAGAAAGTCATCTAGATTCACCCAACTCGAATCCTCTAGTGGGTATGAATGCCATTTCACCAAAATTTCTACTATAGATCTATTTCTAAGAAATCTTTCCTTCCTATCTAATATTATTTCCAGTTGAAGTTCAAAAGAGCCATTGTCTTTCAGCTTATAATTGTCCTGCAAAACATGAGCAACATTAGACACATAGATATTCACTCCAATTATCCTGCTTTTGATTCACATACATACGCAACATATCCTCAACTACCCTGTTAACCCTCTCGGTTTCCCCATCAGTTTGTGGATGGAAAGCTGTACTCATACGAAGTTGAGTTCCAATGGATTCAAATGTCGCTTTCCAGAAGTTTGAAGTAAATATAGAATCTCTATCAGAAATTATGCTTTTAGGCATTCCATGCAATCGAAATATTTCTTTTACAAAGATTCTTGCAACATTCAAAGCAGTATCAGTCTTTTTCATAGGAAAGAAGTATGCCATCTTGGTAAGGCGATCGACTACAACAAATATGGGATCATGCTTACTTCTGGTCATAGGTAGCTTAGTAATAAAGTCCATAGAAATAGACTCCCACTTCTGATTTGGAACATCCAAAGGTTGAAGCATTCCTGGCATCCTCTTAAACTCAGATTTCACCTATTGGCACTTCAAACATTCATTTACATATTTTCTAATATCCCGCTTTATACACGGCCAAAAGTAAAAATACTTTGTTTTAGCATATGTCCTTGAATAACCTGGATGTGCAGAAAAAGGTGCATCATGACAATCATGCACTATTTTAACTTTTAGTGGAGATTCAGAAGATAAGCATAACCGATTGTTACAATACAGTGTTCCATTCTGCAAATGAAATTTTTCCTCATACGTCCATCCCCTGTTCGCATTCAAAGCATTCAAAATAGGTGCATAAAAAGGATCCTCTTTTATCTCTTCTTAAATTTGATTGAGAAAATCAGAATTTTTTACAGAAACAAGATTACACAAAGGTCTCCGACTCAATGCATCAGCAACCTTATTTTCCTTACCAGCAAGATACTTAATGTCAAAATCATACTCGCTTAATAATTCAATGCAACACTTCTGCTTGTTGTTAAGTAATGGTTGAGTGAAGATGTATTTTAGACTTTGATGATCTGTTTTCAATTCAAACTTAACCCCTAACAATAGATGTCTCCAATGCTTAACCGCATGCACAACAACAAGCATTTCTAAATCATGAGTAGGATAGTTAAGTTCATGCTTTCTTAGTTTTCTGGACTCATATGTGACCACCCTGCCATCCTGTGAAATAACACATCCTATCTGACTACCACTTGCAACACATGCAACCACAAAAGGCTTTCCCATTTCTGGTATTTTCAAAACACAATTCTCAACGACTTTTTTTTTCAATGTTTCAACTGATTTTTGACAGGCATCACTCCACGCAAATCCTACATTCTTTTTAGTTAATTCGGTGAGGGGAGTAGCTATCTTAGAGAAATCCTTAATATGTGCTCTTTCATATTGTGCCAACCCAACAAAACTTCTAACATCCCTTACAGTCTTAGGAATCGGCCAATCAACTATTGTTTTTACTTTATCTTCATCTATAAGGATTCCTTGTTTTCATATTACTCTTCCTAGATACACAAGTTTATCCTTAGCAAAGAAACACTTACTCTTTTTCCCATACAATTTGTGTTCTCTAAGAGTTTGCAAAGTCTTCTTGAGATGTACCGCATGCTCTGAATCATCTTTAGAGTACACAAATATATCATCAAGGAAGACTAAGATGAATTCATCTAAGTAATCGTGAAAAATATTATTCATCAAGCACATAAATGTGGCACGAGCGTTTGTTAAACCAAAAGGTAGAACCGTTAACTCATAGTGACCATATCATGTTTGAAAAGCCGTCTTAGGGATATCCTCTGTTTTGATCCTAATTTGGTGATATCCAGATCTTAAGTCAATCTTTGTGAATACGGTCACTCCACTTAATTGACCTAATAAGTCATCTATGTGAGGGAGTGGATACTTATTCTTAATTGTTCTTTTATTCAACCCCCTATAGTCAATGCATAATCTGTAAGAGCCGTCTTTCTTTTCCTGAAATAAAACAGGTGCACCCCAAGGTGAGACACTCGGTTTTATTAAGCCTTTCTTCAAAAGATCATCTAACTGAATCTTAAGCTCCTTTAGTTCATCAATGTTAAATCTATAGGGTGCTCTAGAATATGGTTCACTCCCTGGATATAGGTCAATGGCGTGGTCAATCTGCCTAGGTGGGGGTATACCAGGCAAGTCTTCTGGAAATACATCGGCATATTCTTTCAAGAGATTTCCTATGTAATCTGGAATATCTTCGTCATTACCTTCCTGATGCAGATTGTTCACATACACTACAAATGTTTTGCAGCCATCACGTATACCTCTAACTATCTGCATAGCAAAAATAAGAGTAGGCTTAGGATTAAAGACATCACCTAGAATATGAATAGATTCATCATTTAGCTTCACAGTGATCGTTCTTTGTTCACAATTAATTGTCGCAGAATTTTTAACTAACCAATCCATGCCTATGATTACATCACTCTATTTCATCTCAATTACATGGAAGCTTCCAGAAAAGTGTCTATTAGAAAGAGTAAATTCAAGGTTTTCAACATATCCTTTCGTGTAGTGTAATCGTCCATTGGCCATCTCTACAGGTCTGGTTATCTGCATATTTAGGGCTATCCCTAGATTCTGTACCAATTTGAAAGATAGAAAACAATGGGTACTACCTGAATCGATCAAAAATCTGGTTTTAGCGCAGAAATCATACTAGGAATTGTGATTACAGAAACCTTTGGGAAAGAACTAACCACCTTGCAACGTAAAGTAGAGTCAGCGCACTTACCCCCATCATCTGCTTCCTCAATAATTGTACCCTCCTCGATGATGTTTATCACTTTTGATTGTGCGGGTCGAAGGACTGCCTTGTTCGGGCACTCATATGTCCGATGCCCTTGCTCCCCGCAACAAGAACACAGACCAAGTCTTTTTGCCCTCTCAATAAAATTAGGGTCCTATTGCCACTCAATTGGTTGACGCCTCCTTTGATTTTCCACCGGCCGAGCAGGGTTCTTACCTTGGTCGTTAGAAGATGGAGTTTTCTTTGAATTGTTCATGTTCATTGCAATAGGTCTTTGTGGCCTATGTCCCGTTGCAATGAATCTGCTTCTATTTGCCTTCTGCAAATTGAACTTCTCCATCTTCTCAAAGTTATCAGCCATCGCAACAGCATCAACAAAATCAATGCATCTAGATCCCTTGACTTGATAGCAAAGTTCCTCACGAAGTCCTTCAACAAATTTACTCTTTAGAGCATTACCACTAACCTCTAATGCATATTTATGAAGACGTAGGAACTTCTCTTTGTACTCATCAACAGATAAGCTATGCTTGTTACTTTCATGTTGTCGGAAATTGTAGAACTCCATCTTCTTCTCCATATGGTAGTGTGGAGAACAATAGCGTTTTTCAGCTTGTTCTCTAAATTCCTTCCATAGAACAAGACCAAAACGTGTTCGAGTCTGCATATATGACTTCCACCATAGCTTCGCGATCCCACGCAGATGCAGGATCCTAAATTTTGCCTTGGACTCTTCACTAAATTGTCGAAGGTCAAAGAAATCCTCTAGTTCTTCAATCTATGGTGTAGCTCAGTGATGAGTAGCACCTCCTTTAATGTCGATCCGGGAAGACATGAGGATGGTATGAAGACCTTGAGCAAGTGAAGGCACAAGTGGGTGAGTGAGAAGCACACCAACATGCACACACATACACACACACGCGCACACACGGTAAGACAAAGAGTGAGAAGCAATGGAGTTCTTTAGATTACTTTCAAAAAGCTCATACAAGTTTTGATCAATTATAAGCTAACCTGAAAAATGAGCTCTCTAGCTCTATTTATAGTTTTTTACTAGGTTTTGGCCGTGTCTAGACCTAGTGTCCAGCCTAGTTAAAAATTAGGTTCTCTACCCTATTTGGAGGTTCACACGAAGTCTAAAAAATGTGAAAATTGACAGGTAGGTACTTCTAAAGCTCCTCAAGCTCAAGGACTCCTTGGCTTGCACAAAATGGAGCTACAAAAATATGAAATGGTATTTACAATGGTTTTTAGTGATGAAAATCACTATTTTTGTAGGGGTTTCTATTAACATTTTGACATACATTTCCTGGAGCTCCCTACTTGCTCCTTCTCCTTGTGTGTCCACCTCTTTTATATGCGTTAGTGTCCTGAAAAAATATTGGCCTACTTGCCAGATCGTCGTTGACTGCTCTGTCTGCTTGTACTTTCTCTTCTCTATGACTCCCTTCGTAAGCTTCCTTGCCTTGTGAGTCCTTCAGTTCCAACACCCCCCCCCCCTCTCTTGCGTCTGTCGTCCTTGACAGACCTTTGTTGGGTGGGTCGTTGGATGTAGTACTCAACAACGTCTTTTGCTAAGTGATGTTCTGCAATCCGCAACCCTTTGGCCAAGTCCGTGAGTAGAGCATCCCAATCTACCGGCCCGGGAACCTCTGGATGTGGTATACGTAACTTTTCTGAATGGAGAGCTTGTTCCACTGCAAACAACTGCAATAAATGTGATGGTCTGGGAATGAATATCTCTGAATGATATTCCTAGAATCCCGTGACATACATTTCTTCAAACGTCTGTTTGAAGCAGGCTGGTAGATACTTGATACGCGCGTGCCATGCATATAAAACATTAATAGATGGTGTTGCGCTCATGTCGTAGACAAGGTCCTGATTACCTTCATTAAATCCAAGAGCTGACAGATGAGGTTCCTTGACATTCTTGAAGGTCCTGAAGGTGACCAACATGAGTTCAAAAATTTTAAGGCACATTTGGGGCATAACCTTCTTCGAAATACGGGGTAGTAGCATGGGTTGTATTTGATGTACAAAGGCATGTTATTCCATGTTCTTACCATCTCTGGGTAGGTTGCCAGTAGACGAATCCTCCACGTCGGTTGATCTATATTGCCCTGCTTGGCACTTGCTGGGATGTCGTCCGGTGCAAACTGTGTAGCCGAGGTTGGTTCTTTTGAGGTGTGGTGCTTGATTTTGGCATTGTAGTCCGCCATTAAGACACAAAAAGGAACATACAAATCGTGGGATGTGCCGATCCACCTATGATGGGAGAGGTTTTGAAAGTACTCTGATTTTATAACTACCTCTTCCAAGCGTGACATTGATGCTATCTGAACTGCCACTCTATCATCATGGGTTGTGGCCACTTTCTCTAACCTCTGCATCCATTCAGGAGCCTCTATCTCGATGGTGTCCATGCCCTCTTCTTTTTGCTTGCCCCCTGGTGCAGGCATGGGAACGTATGGGTCTTCGAAGGTTTCCTCTACTTCAATGGGTACTAAGTCTTTAGGTTCCGGTTCTACAAGTGGAGAGGGTTGACGCTCGTATTGCATGACTTTACTTCGTAATTCTCCTAGTTCTGCTTTGAGTTTTTTGACTTCTTCACACGTGTCAACTGCGGTGGAGACTTTGCTTGGTGACTCCTGCTAGGTTGCCAGTTGCTTGAGTAGGTCATCTCTTTCTCGTTCCAATGCTGCATGGGCCTCCAGTAGGTCGGCATGGGTTTCTAACACGAGTTGCATATTCTCTGAGGGAATGGCCTTGAATTTCTCTAGGTCGATTTCCTGCGAGGAACCCTCCATGGCTGCTTCCAAGTTTTCTTCATTCTATTTCTGCAGCCGTTTATTCTCTTCGAGTGCTGTAGACATGTGTTTTCGTAGGAGGGCTAGGTTGCGTCTAAGCTTGAGATTCTCCGTTATCTGGGAGTGTAGCAATTCATCCATATGTTGCCTTTCTTCTGCATCTGATTGGGGTGGATTGGCTACTAACTGTTCATGTTGTTCCTGTAAAGTGGCATACTGTTGTTGGAGTAGCCGATTTTCCCTTTCGAGATCAATGAATCGTAGCTGAAGTTCTTCATGGCTTCGAAAGAGTCGCGTATGTTGGTAGTTCTGTTGTAGTTGCGACATACACTGATACATATTATTAAATACATTATTAATAGGGGTGGATGCGGGAAGGGTGTTGAATGCAGAAGGGAAGGGAAAGGGGAAGGGGAATGGGAGTGTGGATGCGGTGCTGGAAAATGGTGAAGTGGGAGGTGGGGGAATGGGAGATGGTGGGTGTATGGGGGGAGGGAGAGGTGCGGAGGTGGGTGATATGTCCATAAGATCAACGGTGGATGCAGTAGTGGGAGTGATTGTGAAGATTGGAATTGTGGGTGCGGTGATATTGGTGAAAGTGTATAGTGGTGTGTGCAATTGTGAATACGAACTCCTCGGAAGTGTGATTGGGGGAATGAGATTTTCTGTGGCTGCAGTTAGAATTACTGTTTCAGTGTCCGTATAGACAAAACAAGTGGAGATAGGGTGTGTGGGTTGATTGCGGTCTGTGCTTTGGTATGGGTAGTGGACTCGGAGGCGGTGACAGTAGTGGTTACACTGGTAGTGGGTGGTGAATGTGGTGGAGTTGGAGGCAGGGGTGGCAAAGGGGGTGACGGAGGTGCACTTGATACATGGGTTTCCTCAGTATCATGGACAGTGTGTGCGGTGCCCGTGGTTGTGGATGTGCCTTGTGGTTCTGATACTAATACATTCATTTGCTTTCCTGATCGAGGGGGGCGTCTGCCGTATCGTCGCTCCGTTCTTTGTCATTGTGCCAGGGCGGTATGAACCGTCTCAGTTACTCCTAAAGCCTCAGATATCATGTCAAGAGTGGTGCGGTATTGCTCGTCTACGCCTTCCTCCTCAAGGATTTGATTCTTGAGGGCCTTGCCTGCTACTAGGGACAGTCTATGTTGCTCATGAACTCTGTTCATGGTATCATAGAGCTTCTTCAATGCCTTCGTATAAGCTGGAGCACCTTCAAGTACCTGTAGAGCTTCC
Organism: Ceratopteris richardii; assembly: GCA_020310875.1. Taxonomy (NCBI): domain Eukaryota; kingdom Viridiplantae; phylum Streptophyta; class Polypodiopsida; order Polypodiales; family Pteridaceae; genus Ceratopteris; species Ceratopteris richardii. Next base: position 103,212,325 of record CM035408.1, on the reverse strand, counting down.
TGATCATATTCCTGCTCTTCTTCCTCGGATTGTCCATCATGTTCCTCCTCTTGTTCTTCTTCTTCTTCACCCTCCACATCGACAACATCTGGTTGTCTGGGATGGGGTTGGTCTGTAGCAGTTTGTTGTCCACTAGCTTGTTCTGCCTCGACTTCTGCATTAACAGCCTCGATGATTCTGGCTACCTCCTCATCAGTTAGGTCTTCTAAAGTGAATCCGTGAGGGAACTCTAGGTCGGTTGGTACAGGTGGAAACACTAGATTTGGCCCATCAGTGTTGTGTCTTGGTAATCTGATAGTGAAGGGTTGTACCCGCCTTGGAAGTCGTGAAGTTGTCTCTGGTGCCAATGTCGCTCCGCGGGGTTGTGCACAGGGCATCTGAACTGCGCCTCTCATTTTCTTAGATGGTGGTCCTGCGGTTGATAGTCTACGTTGGAATTCTTGTACCTTGGTCCAATTTAATGCCCTCTGCACTGGCACATCATAAGCCAAACATCTATAGACAATCCTAGTGAGGGCACAACATCCATACAGTACAGACTTTTGTTTCTTATAACACCTTTGATGAGCCAAGTGGATTTGGTCGATAATCCAGTGGGGCATGTTGATTGTCAAATCAAAGGCATCAGCCAAGTATAGACTAAACCATATCTTCTTAGGTGGCATTGTGAACCTCTCTTGAGCGGGAAATGCAAAATGCTGCATGACCATTCGCAAGTGAATGGCAATTGTAGGTGTCATTGCCACCATGTCCTTTAATTTCGTCAGATTCTTGTTCTTCATATTGTCGGGGACCATCGTCTCTTTCTCCGTAGGAATGTGCATACCTTTCATGTCTAGAGCTTCCCTTACCAAGTTCATAGTCAACCTGAAACGATTCAGTTCATTGCCCCTTGTGAGAGATGGGAGGACAAAGGAGCTGTATCCCTTTTTGTCTTTGCTTAGAGTGAGGGTGCTAATCAAATAAGAGCACCTTAGAAAATCGAGCTTTGGCAATTGGAATTTGAACTAATCGTAGAGTCTCACCTTCTTCCATATAGGTTTCAATCCTTCATTATTCTGCAGTTTCTCAAATTCCTTGGTGAAAAAGTGATATCTGCCCCAACGCCCATTGAATTCTATCTCGGGCTCCCACATGTAAGTGCCTTCACCCAGGGGTCCTGCCACATCACTGAACCAATGTGAGTTTTTGCTCACCGGCATTGTGTGCCCCTGTGGAGGATTCTGAACCGGTATGGCGTGTAATGCCCTCAATGCCACTAGTCGTTCCTTCAATTCCTTCTCAACAGGAAGGCTTTCAATGTCCACGACTTGGGGGCTGGTGCCTGCCTGGGAGCTAGTTCCTGCCGTATCTGCCATGTTACTTCTTGCCTCCTGATTCTGTGAGAATATAGAAACAGGTGTTAACATTGTAAAGGACAAGATAGAACCATTTTTGTCCCCATTACAACATTAACATGAGGTTCGGGAGAGATTAGTAGGTTATTAAGTGCTCGGTGCTTGTGCGTGTAGTTAGGAATTGGGTAGACCTAGAAGCTAAGTGGAATGATGTCGTGAGAGAGTGATGTAGTTAGTAGGTGGGCATTACAACTGGGGTCTGGGGATTTATTACAAGTTTTAGGTTGCCAAATGCAGTGGATGGGTTTTGATCTTGATTTTGTGGAGACTCTGAAGAGTTTGATAGGGGTATCTACTTGAGAATGAGGCTTTTTAGGGACCCATTTACGAGTGATTCTACTTTTGTGCATGGAAGAATATGTGTCTGTGTGTGATGTGTAAGGCTGGGCATCAGATGTTCGAGTGAGTGAAACATGTTGTACCGGGTGTGGCCTCGGTGTAGCTATTTGAGCCCGCAAGCAAGCCTTAGGCACCCAGATTTGTCGTGATTGTGGGCTGGCCTTGATCGACTTCTTGGGTACCCAAATAGACTTCACTTTCGCAGAAGAATTTATGAAAGACTTCTTATTAGTGCCGTGTTGTTGACTACTAATAAGAGGTTTTGGCCGTGGGATTCGCCTGGTCGCAACAGGGTGTTTGCCTTTCCGCCTCCATACTTGTTTCAACGGCTGAAACAATCTGCTTTGCTCCTTTTTTTGGCCTCCAGTATAGATAGTGCTCTGCTTCCCCTGTATTTGATCTGCCATTGGTTGTTGCCTCCTTCTGGCCTTTCGAAAAGAAGGGAGTGCCGTCTTATCCTTGACTTCGTTGTTGAAACAATCCTCTTTCTGCATCATACAGTTTTGGACAAGAATAGCATTGTCAACTTCATGTGCACCCTTGGAAGGACCAGGAGTTCGTGCCTTACCTAATTCCTTGAGTGCCTCATTTTCCAATTCAACTGTAATTCGACTATGATTTACCCATACCTGAAGAAGTCCACTCCTTAGGTTTAGGTTGACCGCATGATCATAGATCCAGTCCTGACCCAAGACAAGAGGCTCAGTGAGGTCCTCATCTTGACACACTAGTACTTTGAGTCTCATTGCTTCGTCTTGAATATAGAGGGGAAGTTCCACCTCGCCCATGCAAGGGGTTTCCACACCTCCCAATCCTATGAGGTATGCTTCTATAGGATTGACAGTTAATTTCAACTCTTGAGAGTACGAAAATTTAACAGCACTAGTGGCTACACCTGAGTCAATCAAGGCTCTTACAGTCCTTGCACCCTTTCCTTGTCCTATATCTAAGGTTATAAAAGGACGTCGATCAATTATCCTATGGGAGCTGATATCTGAAACTTCACACATAGCCACGTGATATCCTTGATCTGCATATGCATTTGGCCTAGGTTGCTCTCTGCCTCGTCTTTTTAATTTCATTCTCCATATGCCCTCTAATGCTTCTGCTTGAGCTTCTTCTCGAATTCGCTTTTCTTCTTCTTTGCGTTTCTTAGCAGTATTGAGTCGACTTAGCATTTCCTCTGTGAGAGGTTCCTGATATAACTTGACTCTGCATCCGCTTATGTAGCTTGGGAGAACATCGCCTTCTAATGTGGCTAGTTGCACTGCTCCACTTGTTGAGATTCTATTAATGATCATGGGTCCGTAGCCTCTCTTCTCCAGTTCCTCGCATGTTGTTTCAACGTGTATACTAGTACTAGGTCGCCTGCCTTCAAACCTTTATCCTTAACGTGGGCATCAAAGTATGCCTTCTGTCGTTTCTTAGCTGCGTATATCCCTGCAGCTGCCCTAAGTCTTCTTTCTCCTAATCGTTCAAGGTCAAAAAGTTTAGAGGAGAGTTCATGACCCTTCCATTCATGCTCTTGTGCTACTTTCAATGTAGGTATTAAGAAATCCAATGGTAGCACTACATTTTGGCCAAATACCATCTGAAAGGGGGTGGCTTGGAGTACCGTTTTGTAGGCGAGTCGGTATGCCCAAACAGCATGGTGTAGCTGTTTGTCCCAATCAGAGCGTTTATTATTCACTAACTTCGTCAGTACATTGCATAAGATCTTATTTGTGCTTTCGGCTTGCCCATTAGCTTGAGGGTGATAGGGGGCAGACTTCTTATGTACTACCAAGAATTCTTGGAGCAGATTTTCAATAACTTCATTCAAGAAGTGAGTGCCTCTATCACTGACTAGCTCTATAGGTAACCCGTATTTGGTGAACACATTCTCAAATAAAAACTTAGCTGTTGTTTGAGCATCGTTCTTCGTTGTGGCTTTTACCTCTACCCACTTGATTAGATAGTCTGTCGCAACAATGATGTATTCAGCATGTGAACCCTTGGCTGGGGGATTAATAGGACCTACAAAGTCTATTCCCCACTTAGAGAATGCACGTCCACCCATCATAGGTTTCAGTGGCATCTCATCTTTGCGTATAGGAAACTGAGTTCTCTGACAAACATCAAACCGTTTCACATAGGTATGTGCATCCATGTGAAGGGTCGGCCACAAGAAACCCGCAAATAGTATTGCCTTGATCTCCCGATCTGGTCCAAAGTGTCCTCCTGCTACACCTTGGTGAGCAGTTTCCAAGATCTTGAGATATTCACTTTCATGGACACATAGTCTCAGATAACCATCTTTACCACGCTTGTATAGATTATCCCCAATGAGTGAGTAATCCTGGGCTTCTTGTTCTAAACTCCTTTTCCTAGCCAGAGTCATGTCTGGAGGGAATGTTTTCGTCCTCAGGAAGGATACTAGTGGTTCACTCCAATCTGGCACTATGGACACTTGATAAAGAGTGGCATGTTCCACAGGTGGTTTAGTGCAACAGATTGGGCATTCCTTGCACAACTTTTGGACATCAGCCTCCATAGTAGGCCAATGTACTCCGAGTCTCCTTAGTGTCTATAGGGTTCGTTGTTTTGAGTAGTGTTGCTCTAATGCACCTACATGTGCTAATTGCAACCATTTAGCATACTCATCCTCTTCCACACAACAAGCCAAGATCCCTTGATCTGTGTGCTTGTACATACTTCCTGCCATGATGTGATACTTTTGGGCTTTTACTACCTCTCTATCCTATGTGTTTATTACTGGGTGGTTAGGTCCGTATGTCAATATTGGCATTAATGACTTAGCCCACTGCGGCACCACTTCCAAGTTAAACAAGTAAGCATCAGGAAGGTCATCTGACACTCCTTGTGGGGCTTCTCCCGATGTGAGCCTAGATAGATGATCTGCTCTCAAGTGAGTCTTCCCTTTCCTTACCACAACCTCGACATCATATTCCATTAGTAAGAGAAACCATCTTACTAATCTTCCTGTATTGCATGGCTTGTTTACGAGATATAGCAGTGCCTGATGGTCAGTAAAAAATTTAAATTTATTTGCAAGCAAATAATGTCTAAACTTTTTAACTGCATATACCATGCCTAATCCTTCTCTCTCCATAGTGGTATAATTTCGTTCAGCTGCATTCAATTGTCTACTAGCATAGGCAATTGGGAGATCCATATTACCTTCACCAGTAGGTTGTGCGAGTACACATCAAATAGCATAATTGGAGGCATCCACATGAACATGGAATGGCTTGTTCCAATCTAGTGTGGTCAAGGTATGGGTCAGTCTAATGTTGGAATGAGCGCACAGATCATCAACATAGACTTCCAAATGCTTCCTCAAAAACTCTTTAAACACGTGACACATCAATCTTTGAAAGGTAGCAGGTGCATTAGTAAGCCCGAATGGCATTACCCGAAAGGCAAATATGCCCCACTCCGTGGCAAAAGCCGTCTTATGTTGATCTTCTGGAGCTATGGCTACTTGATTGTAGCCCGAAAATCCATCAAGGAAGCTGTACACTTCCTTGCCTGCTACTCTTTCTAAGAGATGCTCTGTGACAGGAAGCGGATAGTTATCTCGAACTGTGGCTGCATTGACCTTCTTTAAGTTAATGCATACACGCAGCTTTCCATTTTTCTTCGGCACCACTACGATGGGGGATACCCACTCAGTGTGCTCAATTTCATATATGAATCCAACTTCAACCAGTCTATCTATTTCCTCTTTGATCTTAGCCGCATAGTTGTCATTGTATGTGTATGGCTTTTGCTTAGAGGGCCTAGCATCTGAGGTCATGGGGATAGTGTGTGAGCATATGTCTGGATCAACACCCTTCAAATCCTTGTAACTCCAAGCGAATATATCTCTGTATTCTCTTACCAAGGCTATCAATTCGTGCTCTTCGTCTTCCATCAGGTCATGGCCTATGTACGTGCATCTCTCTTCTCCTTCTTCCACGGCTACCACTATTTTCTTGGTGGTTTCTTTGTTATCATAGGCCTCCCCTGATTTCGCCTCTCGTTTAGGCATTCTGATCATGACTCTCCTATCATCTATCTCATACTTCTTCAAATTTTCCGGGACCTCAAACAAAGATTCTTCCTCTTCTGGTGTGACTTCTCTCTTCTTTCTTTTCTTTCCTTCTTCCTTCGGGGTCACATGTGTGGCTAGTCTTACATCATTTGTAAACTCTCCATGCCTCTGGGGTTGAAATTCTACTTCATAGAAGTATTCTTCATCTGATGCAAAAGGTGGGTCCATAATGATTCACTCTAGATCGGAGTCACTTGCATCCTCAAATGCATCAAGGCTAGGTTCACACTCTTCTAACACTACCTCTCCCATGATTGGCTCTATGGAGAAGACTGAAATGTCATAGCCATCTTCATCAGAGTGAGGTGTCCATTGTTCTTCATTGATGGCTACATCCATGGTTGCTAAAATTTCTGCCCAGCCGTGGGGTTCAAATTCTTCATCAAGAAATACTACAGGTGCATAGGTTGGGTCTTGAATTGATCTATGGGTTTCTTTTGCACCTACCTCTCTGGCTTTTTCTCTTTTCTCTTCTTCTACTGCCACTTTGCACATCCATAAGTGGGTGTCTTCATGCATCCATGAGGATCCTGATCCTATGGAATGTACAGACTCCGTGTCATCCTTGGCTCTTTGGATAGGATTCCATTGGATAGGAGGTACATCTCTATGAGAGTAATCTTTGACATTGACTTTGGTCATAACACCTGAGTGTTGCAAATACAAGGAATTGGTTCCCCAATCCTGGACCACTTGCAGCTGTCGCATAAATGGTATTCCCAAAATCATCTCATAGGCATGATTCTTGCTGAAATCACAGATAGCAAATGTGTGCTCAAACTCTACACATGTTGTGAGAGTTATTCCTTCAAGTAGTCCTAAAGGCCTCTCTATGTGGCCATCAGCCATTTGCAATTTCATTCTCGTCGGCCTAAGTGCTGGCTTGCCCCAACGTTTCCATAGGGAAGTGGTAGCAATTGCAACACCTGCACCTGAATCTAGAATGGCCTTGGTGGTGTATCCTTGATGGGTGATGGGGAGATATGTGTTTCCCTCTTCGCCCTCACTCATGTCTCCTATCTTTTCCAATGTTATTTCTGGCATTGTTCTCTGGGATCCTACCTGGGAACGAGGTTTTGCTATTTCTGGTACTTGTTTGGCTACATGTTTCCATAGCTCTGGCCTTACTTTGAGAAGCTCTTCTAAGGTGAGGTTACACTATACTTTAGTGTTTTTCACCACCTCTATGTTCCTAGGTATGACTGAGTCCTCATTTCATACCATGACTGTGGGTGCTCTCATACAAGTAGACTTAGCTTCCCATGGGCCTGTGAAGTGGGGTAATTCTTGCAGAGAGTTAGACTCAAAGTCTAATCTTTCCTGATATTGGGTGCCCTCCTGCTCCTCATAAATGGATGGGATGTCTTGTGGGAATTGGTCGTGTGCATCATCCACAAGTTCAATAGGAGGAGGGACTTCACTCTCTTTAGCCCATTTGTCTTCTTGAATCTCTCGTAGGAATTCTAGTGTGAACCGATTCATAGAAGATGATGTGTCTAGCTCCATAGAGTTAGGCACATAGGCTTCCTGGGCAGGAAGACCTGCACTTTCACTTGCCTTGTCCTTGTGTTGAGAGGCGGGTTCCTTTTTTGAGTGTGCAATTAGCCTCTCTATCCTTTCTAACAGTCCATCAAAGTGCAACTGTGTCTTCGTTGAACTAGAGATGTTAAATAGGCGACTGGCTTCAAACATGGTTTGAGCCAAATCCACCATCTTAGCACAAATTTTGGTTCGTTCTAGCTCTAGTTCTGCTCTAGGGTAACACTTTTCATGATCAGTTACGTTTGGCCCTTCTTGGATTCTAGCCTGATATGCTTTAAGCATCATATTAAGGTCCTCGGGATTGGGATCTGCTAGGACTAATCCTACTCTTGGGGGTGGTGGAATTGTGTGAGGTGGGTTGGAAGGTGGAAGGTCGGATGGAGATGGGAATGGTGGAGGTGGGGTAGTGTGAGAGGGAGTTTGAGATGTGAGTTCAGTTATCCAGGCCTTTTTTTCTCTAAGGATTTCCTCGAGTTCACTCATCTTTTTTGCCCATTGCCTTTTCATCCTTTCATGACTATCTCTCCAAGCTCTAGTCCTTTTCTTTGTCGTGCTCTCTGTTTCACTAACATCTGAGCTCTTTTCCTGGCCTACCCCTTGGTTTTGCTGCAATGCCTGAGCTCTAGTGACTACTTGTACTGGTGCATTGGACGTCACACTTCCTGTAGAGTCTACTACTAACCCAATAACATTGATAGGAGTGATTTTCGGCATATTATCGGGATTCTTTGGGCAGTCTCGTAAGAGATGCTCCTTTCCACACTCTTGGCAATAGCCTTGGATCGTCACTGATTGGGGTTGTGTAGGTGGAGGCAAGGGACAATCATGAATGAGATGATCTCCCTCACATCTATAGCATGGTCCTCTAGGGAATGGGGGTTGCCTAGGTTGAGGTCTAGGGTTGGGGTTTGTATACATGACGTTTGTGTAATGTGACTCCCAACTAGGTTCATTTGGCTCTTCACTATAGTAGGACTCACCATGTTGAGGAGACTGCATGTAGTAGGCCTGGGGGCTATCAACATGTGTAGAATCAAAGCTATGGTCACTGGGATCACTTTCTGAAATTAATGGTGTTACTGGGACTATAGCTCTATTCAGGTTTTCTTTTGCAGTAGCATACTTTACTGGAATCACATTAGTAGGAGCAGGTGGTTGTTGTGCTAGCACTGGCTGGGGTCTTAGTTGGGCCTGATATTGAGGTTGGTATTTTTGCTGAGGCCTAGTATACTGTTGTGGTGGATATTGACTCTGGTATCTGCCTTGTTGAGGGTATGGCTGAGGGTACGTCTGCCTAACTGCTTGCTTATTGTAGGGGCAATCTTGCGCGGTGTGATTGGTGTATCTTTGTTCTATGGTGCAGTACTGGCTACTAGGATTGACTTGGGGTTGAGCCATAATGGGATAGACATTCGCCATATGGTCGCCTCCACAAGTATAGCATCTTTTCACAGGGGCAAACCTTGGGATTTGTTTGCTAGAGACACCTAGTTTCTGAGCTACTTTCTTTGCAAGTTCCTCAATTGATGTGGATTGCGTGGAAGAGAGGCTAGAGGCACTATCTGAATCTTTGTATATCTTGGAAAGCTCTAACTCCTCCCCTAGGTTATCCTCGATGTCAATGCACATGCGTACACACTCTTCTATGGTCCTAGGGTCCTTCAAGTACACATAAGATCTCAATTTGGTACTTAGCAATCCATCCAAGAATAAAGCCACTTGCTTAGCTGGTGTGGGTAGCTCCGAAACAGGGCATCTTTCAAGATATTGCCTAAATCTTCTTCCTGCAAGTCTCACGGTCTCTTGAGGGGTTTGCTTGAAGCTGTGAATCAATGAGGAGGTATTATGCCTTATGCCACTCTTAGAGAATTCAATAATGAAAGCCTCTAGGAGTTGATCTATGCTCCTGAACTGCCTCTCGTTTAGTGGTTGAAACCATGTCAGGGCAGTGTTCCTAAGGGTTAGACCAAAGGCATTGTACTGCGTGAACAGATCTTCAACTTGTTCAGCTATCAAGACTTGCCTAAACTCAGCCACATGATCGTATGGATCTCCAGTGCCATCGAAGTAGTTCTTCATAGACTTAACTAGTTGAGTCGGTCTCAAAGTTCTTGTGTGCTCTCTAGGTCGTGGTAGAGGGAACTCATCCGCATTTCGTTGATTCCTGGAAGCTCTAAGTACCTCAGGTTCTACTCTATTTGTTTCCGTCCTCGTTCTTTCTCTGCCCCCTGGGTTGGCAAAGCTTACTTCTGGCCTATCTCTACTTCTGTCTCTTTGAGTTCCATGAGCTTGGGATGTTCCAGCTCTAGGGTGACCATAGGACATGTTCGATCTTGGTTGGGGAAAAACGAATTCACCCTTCCAAGTATAAGCATGCCTGTCACGTTCTGTAACCACAAAGATCCTCTGTGAAGCGTGATCTAGGTAGGTCACTCTGCTTGGGCTATCTGGATCTTTAAACTCATAGATCATGATTGTTCATATATCATTTGGCCGATCAGATTTATACCTCTAAAAGGCTTCATCAGTCTCTCGGTTCAGGAGCAGATCTATACTTTTGTTGTCCTGGGGAACCCACTCGGGATTGAGGATTCTAGTAAGAACAGATTTCCCTCGAGGGGTCCTAGGTTCTACACCCATGTTTCCTTGCTCCAGGTCACCTAAATCCGCTTCTGAGATCACATTCCCAAATTTTTCTGTCCTATCTAGGTGACTGGTGACTACATATATTGTCCCTTCCTTGTCTAGGTATGCTCCGTTTTCAAACTTGACAGCTGGGTGCTCTAGTCATATGGATTGGTCAAGGTTTTTAATCTGGACCATTGATCTTCCTAGGCTATCCTCATAGATGCTAGCACCTAATCCATTGGTCCTAAGGTATTCCAGCTGCGTCTTGTAGGGGCCTTCCACCCTATACAGATATGGCACACCTGAACTTCCTGTAGGTCTGTCCATCCCTTGAGACATCTCTGATTCACTAGTCTCAGAGCTAGGGTAATGCGAGTGGTGACTCAACTGTTGGGCCCAAGACCTAGCAGTGTGGTTGACACTAGCCTCTGAGGACCTAAGGCTTTGTCTATCCCTTACTAGATGCCGTCCTGATCTAAGGTTCATAAGCCTAATTAAATAGCCCAAATTTTCCCAAGTACAACCTCGTTGCTGAGTTCTTTTGTATTAGTTACTTGATTCTTTTTTAGTTGATTACCGTGTTTATGGTCTTGTCTGATATCATGTCGTCAGGTGTACTTGAGTGTATTTCCGCACTTGAAGTTGATCGTTCCACGTTAAGTCTTTTCCTTTAAAGTTCTCGGTCACACACAGGTTATCTCTTGAACTTGATTTCTTAGATAGTCTTTGACTTGTCACGTGCCTATCATGTCCTAACTTACTCCTAGCACTACTAGAACTTAGCCTAAGCTAGGAATTGACAAAGGGAGTTGAGAATATTCCGACCTTTCTTGCTAATCCCTTGTTCTTTGGTGCTCAAGAACCTGATTCTCAAGCTTGCACAGAGCCCTTGCTTGGATGCTCTCAATTGCTCTCAATAGACCTGTATCAATCCCAAGATTAGATCAAGACTTAAATTCAAAGGACAAACAGATCACTTTCATGCATGTAATTCACAGACCAACTTGCCTTTTGCCTTTATGGAAAACAATCTCAAGGATCCTTTAGTTTTCCTACCCCGAGGTATGGTCAACTTCAAAATACCCTATCTAATAATCCTGATCACAGCAATTGGGTTTCGTATGAGAAAGTTATGCCAGTTCAGGGTTCTGGTGCTAAAATAGGGTTCAAACAGGCTGACAGATCACAGGATTTTTCTCAAAAACACATGTGTGGGGACCTCACAAATCACTAATGACTCTCTAATTATGCCCAAAATTCCCCAAGGACTTGGAAAAATTAACCCTAATTTTTTGGCCGAAAAGCCTGTCAATCGCGATCGACGGGTCTGTCAATCGCGATTGACAGAGGTGTCCGTCGGGGCCTGTCGGTCGCGATCCACACGTCAGTCGCGATTGATAGTGTCAATCGCGATCGACAGAGTTGGTCGTGAGGCCTGTCAATCGCGATCGATGGTGTCAATCGCGATCGACACTTTTTCCGAGTTTTTCGCCGTAAATTCAGTCAATCGGGGATGTGTCCGTCACGATGGACACGTGGCTACACGAAAAAGTCAATCAATCGTTGAAATTGAGTCGGTCGCGATTGATGGTGTCAATCACGACTGATAGAGGTATCGTTCGTTGCTGTCGATCGCGATCGACGGTGTCAATCGTGATTGACAGGGTCCTACGTGGCAGTCAATCGGTCGTGGGGTCTATCAGTCGCGATCGACAGGTCTGTCGGTCGCGATTGATAGAGTCTGTCGATCGTGGCTGTCGATCGTGATCGATGGTGTCAATCGTGATTGACAAAGAAACATGAAATTTTTCAACTGTTTTTAGTGATTTAGAATGTGCTCATCACGTAGATTATGGTGGTGCACTTTGTTTTACCAAATGGGCGTTTTTTTTGTCGATCGCGATCGATAGAGGTCGGCGACACACAAACAGTTTCCGAGTTTTTCGTACCTGCACAGTGTGCTGGAGGGGATGACACAATTGGATCCTGCAAGAAAACTCAACAAACATGCAAAAACACTGCACACAATACTGCTCTCTCGCTCTCTCTCACAAGTGGAATGAGGGAAATGAGGTGGAGAAGGTGATATGATTGAAAACTAAAAATTTTCGCGATGATGGAGATGGAGATCGGATAAGGTGAGGATGATGATGGTGATGATGGTGGTGAGGTAAGAAAAAGAAAAATAAGAAGAGTAAGGAAATTACCTACAACGCCAACGTCTCAAATCTACGTTTTACCATCACACGCTCGTCCTCAAAGCTCGATCCCCGGCAACGATGCCAAAATTTGGTGTAGCTCAGTGATGAGTAGCACCCCCTTTAATGTCAATCCGGGAAGACATGAGGATGGTATGAAGACCTTGAGCAAGTGAAGGCACAAGTGCGTGAGTGAGAAGCACACCAACATGCACACACATACACACACACGCGCACACATGGTAAGACAAAGAGTGAGAAGCAATGGAGTTCTTTAGATTACTTTCAAAAAGCTCATACAAGTTTTGATCAATTATAAGCTAACCTGAAAAATGAGCTCTCTAGCTCTATTTATAGTTTTTGACTAGGTTTTGGCTGTGTCCAGACCTAGTGTTCGGCCTAGTTAAAAATTAGGTTCTCTACCCTATTTGGAGGTTCAAACGACATCTAAAAAATGTGAAAACTGACAGGTATTTTCTAATCCTCCTCAAGCTCAAGGACTCCTTGGCTTGCACAAAATGGAGCTACAAAAATATGAAATGGTATTTACAATGGTTTTTAGTGATGAAAATCACTATTTTTGTAGGGGTTTCTATTAACATTTTGACATACATTTCCTGGAGCTCCCTACTTGCTCCTTCTCCTTGTGTGTCCACCTCTTTTATATGCATTAGTGTCTTGAAAAAATATTGGCCTACTTGCCAGATCGTCGTTGACTGCTCTGTCTGTTTGTACTTTCTCTTCTCTCTGACTCCCTTCGTAAGCTCCTTGCCTTGTGAGTCCTTCAGTTCATACACATGCCTCAAGATCTTTGCCACTCTTCTTCTCGCCATCAAAATCATTTAACTTTGCCTTCTTGAAGACTTGGTTAAGGGCAAACTCACCTGGTTCCATATCTTCAGAATTGCGTTTTTGTTTTTCACGAGGTACACTAGATGTTCCCGCACCTTCATCGATTTCATCGTTCAGCTCCACAAACAAATTTGTTGCTCCTTCTGGTTGCTTTCCCCCTCGTTCTTTGTGCAATTCACCAAGAAGCTTCTGAATAAGATCCTCTTGTTCACAAACCTTTTGTGTTAGACCTTCCATCATTCCCGCGGATTGATTCTGCTCTTATACCACTTGTTGCGTTTCCTCAATCACAATCTATCCCCAATCACAATCTTTTGATTACTCAGAAATAACAGTGGAGAGAAGAACGCAAAGATTGCACAAGGTAAAAGAAAATCTGATGCGGAAGAGTAGAACAAATATGACATAGAGAAGGAAGAATTTTGATATTATAGATGTGAATCAATGGTTACAGTAGCTTTGGACAATAGCTTCTTGACGAAGCCTCTACCTCCCGACCACCCCCGAGCTATCACAATCGCATTCTCACTCGCACTCTCAATCACACTCTCACTCTCACTCTCAATCACACTCTCAATCACAAGGTAATTCTCAGATTTCTGTGTCTTCCGTATTGATGCGCAGGCCTTCTTATCTTTTTCCGTTTGATCGCAGCCATGCTCCCCAAAGAAGTGTGCGATCCACCAAATTTAGAAAAAGTCGAGTTTCTCCAAAACTTTTGCAAAAAGCCATGCGATCATAGTGTACTTCCTTTCTTTAGCATACCTGTCAAAAATAGCAGAAAAACACCAAGAAGACATATCCGAAAACATACATAATTAGACATGGTGACGCGTGAGCATGAGAATCACGGATTTGAATAGAATTCGACAAGCCCTCTTTTTTTTTTTAATTGTTGGAAAAAATGGCACTTTTCAAAGCCCTGTAACTCAAAAACAATGAGGAATTAGGTTAAGCTTGTGAGAGACACTTTTATTCAATTTTTTGACCTGCACAATAGTGTTAGAGATGTTCGAGGTCCAAATCCACCTCCAAATGCCACTTTTGAGCCCTGCAAGGTTTAAAATTCTAGAGAGAGAGTAAAATCAAGGCATTTTCTTACAATGAACTAAACGTAGGACCCTGAACGAGGTACTTAGAACATGATTCACAAAAATCTCATAGGCACTTTTATTCTCTTCTACTTGCTCTACCTTTCCCTCATACAGAATTTTCCTTAATTCTTTCATCTTCACCTTCAAAATCCCACTAGAAAACATGATGCAATTAAGGTCTAGAGAGAGAATATGAAACTTGTCAACCCAAAATTTTTCCTACATGCATAAAATGACCTAATTATTCCTTCTAAGCATTATCCCCACAATGAAATTCAAAAGTTCAAAATGAATTATTTCACTAGAAAAGAGGCCTATTACAATTCTTCCCCCCCTTTAAGAACTCTGTCCTCAAGTTGGAAAGAAGGATAATGTGTTAGAAAGTCATCTAAATTCACCCAACTCAGAGACTACTTTGATACATTGCCCTCGCCCGACATCATGGACTTTGGCATAGAGGGGGCATCAAACTCGTTGGATATTCAAACTCCGATTGGGTTGGTGATCCTAGTTCTAGATGGTCTAGTTCTCGGTACATATTCTTGCTTGACTGAGGACCTATCTCTTGGGCAAGTAAGAAGCATCCTACAAATGCTTTATCATCCACAAAGGCCAAGTACCGAGCATCTAGCTTCACAACATGTGAGGCCATCTAGCTTCGATGTTTATTATATGACATTGGTGTTTTGCAGGTTACTCCAATATGCACCAGCACGGAGAGCCAATGAGCCTTGGCCATCACCAAGAATCTAGTGTTTGATGCTCATACAAAGCACATCGAGATCAAGTACCACTTCATCCGTGAGCTCATGTCTTAGGAGATTACTCTAAAGTAGGATACCTCTTAGAAGAACCTGGCAAACATGTTCATGAACGCTCTACCTCTAGCTCTGCTCTAGTGCTTGGTGGACCTCTACATCATTCAACCGCTCCAAAATAGAGCTGTAGAGGGGGTGTTGAGGACATGATAGCTGCTCTGTGCGTGTACTCTCTATAGTCCACAAGTACTAGTTATGGTTCATAAGATTCTTTAGATGTTTCCTACATTGGGATCTCAATTGTTTCATCCAACTTACATACTTGAGGAGGTGATGGTGGTCATCCCTATTGGAGAAGCCGAGCTTATAGCTCATGTACTTTCTTTAGTAACTCTACTAGTTTACTTAGTTCGGCAATGGTTATAATGTGCTTTTGCACTAGTTTCGGCAATGCTGCAAGTTGTTATCATGTGATGCTAATATATTTGCATTCTCTTCTGATATTATACAAATATTCTAATAGGGCTGCATACTCTTCCAATATTATCTAAATATTCTCACATGGAATGGCCTATAACTTAGATGAAGTGATTCGCATGTGACGTATGTTCTCTATAGTAGTATTAAGGTTATCTTGATTTTGTTGCAATAATCTCTTAGTAGCTGCAAGATGTCTTCAAAGTACTGTCTTATTGGATTGAAGTTTTGCATTGTGCTCCATTTGATCAAATACAAGACTCTCTACCATCCTTATGGATTCTTGGTCCATGTTCTGAATCTTTAACTCTAGCTCTATGTGATAATCATAAAGATTTGTATTCATCTTGTAATAGAATGTTGCTCAGAACAAGCTCATACATTTATTCATGTAAGTTCATAGACTACTTGTTGAGGGATTCCTTGCCTACTGTTAGCTATTGGTATTTGTGCCTCAAGTGATTGAAAAACTTTATCATCGAATCAATTAGTGAATCAACAGTCATGGATGCAATTCGTAAAGTAGGTAATTCAGGGGGAATGGGATTGAGGATGGGAAGAGTGAATGTTGTGGATAATGATGTTGGGACTAAGGGTGATGTAGGTGGAGGGGGGATTGGGGAAGGTTCAAATGTAGGGGGTGGGGGAGGTGTAGTAGGTGGTTAAATGTGCATTGCATGAGACAAGGATGTCTGATGTGGCAACCATAAAAACTAGTTTGGTGGGTGCCATGATTGTGGTGTCTCTAAAGAATCATGATGTTGCAATTGTTTTTTGACGGTATGAAGATCTATACCACCAAGATGCGTGCATTGATGGAAGGTCAAGAAAAAAAGTGAAGCCAAAGGTTGAAGAAAAGATGGGATTCAAGTTAGAGATGGTTATGATTTGATTAAGGATGACAAAGAGGAAAAATATGGCATTGACGGGTATGAAGCTACTATTGGTTGAGTGAGTGGTTGAAGTATTATGGTTTTTTGAATGGGAGGATGAACTATGATGGGTGTCGTAGGATACAATGGGTTGTTGATTGAGCAAAAGAGTTTGGATTGAGAAATAGGGATTCAGACTATGAAAGTGGGTACAACAAAGGTTGTGTCGGTAGTTAGCACTACTTCCTTTATCCTAGGGGTGAGTGAAGTGGGGTGTGGAGGATGGGTTTTTGTGGTTGGTTGAGTGCTTCTTTGATGGTGCAAGGCTCAGGTTGGGGGGTTCTAGTGGTTGATAAAATGTGGAGGTGCAAAAGAGTGTTGGTACAAGACAAGCCTACACACATTGGCTTGGAACCTTGGACTCATTGAAGATTAGCATGGACAAAGGATTATCAAGGCTTCACTTAAAGCAAAGCTCACATGAACATATGCTTATGTGTTCCTACCTTTTTACCCCTTGTAAAAGTCTAAGTGACTTATCATTTGTTTGTAATCACTTTAAGTCATCCACCTACTTCTAGAGTCGTGGAAATTTGAATGATGAGATGGAGAGAATATCTCCCTACTTTTAGAGGAGAGATTCAAGGGAGCCTAAGTTTGAATTTCAAATTCAAATGAAGATCAAACTCCTATAAAGGATGTAGTAAAAAGTCGCGGGTAAGACTCTCACTCTAGCTCTCTCCCCGAGGCAAAATTTCATTGTAACTCATTGTGTGTGAAGGTTACTCTATAGCCAACACCACAATACCTCATTTAGCTGTGCTTGGCAAGCTAATGAGACTGTACAAACACATTTATCAATAGAAGTATACATTCATCATCTCTGTTTTGTCTGAGTGTTCTACTTCAAGTCTGTCAACTTCAAAGGAGCATTACTCTCGATCTACTGAACCAAATCAAGAGATCTATAGCTCATTGGAACCAGCTCAAAGTCTACTACAAGCATACAAAATCTCAAAGGATTCCATTCAGTCATTTGGGAGAAAATCGAGTCGAAGTACACACTGGTATTTGTCTGCAGAGTTCCTGAAAAGTCGGGGTGATTATAATTTTGCTAAACTTATTTCTCAGTGCATAGTTTATCAATTGAAGTGATTCGACTTGTGATTGGTAGCTTACTAAGGTACATTAATACTCCCAAAAGGAATTGTTCCAATTTTAAGTGTGCTGGACACACTGAGTAAAAGTCTGAGCAGGTATCAATACAGGAATAGAAAGTTTTGCTTGATTTTTGAAGTACCAAGTTATCTGTTTTGGTTTGATCATTACCCAAACCATTTCCAAAGTACATATATGGTTTCTTTATGTCATTTGGAAGCTAAGCTAGTGTACTAAGTATATCTGAAGAGAAAAGAGGGCAGGTGTGAAGCAGGTTTTGCAGCACCAACTGATTTCCTGAGTGCATCCATCCATCACTCTCAACAGTGGTATCAGAGCATAGAAGGTAATCATGGGTGATGGTTTCCCTTCTTTCATTGACAAATTGGACAGAAACAACTATCAAGCTTGGTCATTGAGAATGAAGACCTATCTACAAGGGAGAAGTCTATTTGGATACATATCAGGAGATGAGGAGCTGCCCTCATTCAAGACTAGAGGACTACCTACAAAGGATGAGCATGAAAGACTCAACCAATGGTGTGCAAAGGATGCTTTGGCAAGGTCTTATCTCTTAAACTCTATATCTGACTTTCTTTTACCTCATGTAAGGAGCTGTAAGACTTCCCAAGAGACTTGGGAAACCTTGTCAAACTACTTTTCTTCCAACACAAGGGCTAGGAAGAATCAATTATGGATTGAGTTCACAACCCTTAGGAAGCAGCCCAAGCAATCAGTTTCAGAATATGTGACAAAGATCAAAGATGTGGCAGACCAACTAGCAAGCATTGGAGAGGAAATTGAAGAGGAGCAAATAGTCAGGCAAGTGACAAATGGACTCAAGGCAGATGATAAGTGGGAAAGTTTCACCACTGCAATGGACCTCTACATGGACATGCATACCCCTGATCTCACAACACTCATGGGCCAACTATTTACACATGAAGCAAAGTTCACCAAAGCTGGAGATCAATCAAAAGGTAATAACCCCTCTGCTCTCTATACTGATAAGAAAGTTAAAGATAAAGGCAAGAAGAAACAGGATGAAGAAGGGTCTACCTCTCAAGATAATTATGCAGGGAGAGGTAGGTCATCTAGAGGAAGAGGCAGAGGAGGTAAGCCAGGTAGGGGGAGACCCTACAACTCATCACCTTGCAACATCTGTGGGTTGTCCAATCATACCACAGATGAATGCTACAAGAACTACAAAAATCAGAGAGGAAGAGGCTACTCAAGAGGTGGATACTCTCAAGGGAGAGGCAGATTCAACCAACATCAAAGCTACAATGGGTACAACAACCAATACAACAACAACTACAACAACAACCACAATGGAAACTACCAAAGTGGATTCAGAAATAGAAGAGACTACAACAACTACACTGAGGAGCAGGATGACTCCTTATTGATCATGAATATGACCTCCAAGATAGGTACAAATGATGATCATTTATTTTACATTGACTCAGGATGTTCTAATCATGTAGCTGGCAATGTGGCATTACTTTCTGATTTGGAAGAGCCCAAGGGCAAACATCAGGTACAAACAGGTGATGAAACTAAACACTCTGTTGTCAAAATTGGAAATGTGAAGACATGTGATGGTAATCAGAACCTATTAAGCAGGGTACTCTATGTACCAACAATAACTAAGAATTTAATGACTGTTGGTCAGATTGTGGAGAAAGGTTTGCAGGTCAGATTCACACAACATGGAGCATATGTGGAGGACCCAAAACAAGGATTCAGAAGAATAGCCAAAGGGGAGAAATCAGGTAGACTATTTACATTTGAGCTAGAAGATACAAAAAACATTGCTTTGTATAATTACAAGGATCAGACACTTTCAGAGTTAGAGATATGGCATAAAAGATTAGGGCACATAGGTGAAAGGACTCTTAAGCAAATGTGCAGGGATCAATGTGTGCTTGGGATACCTAATGTATCCAAGCAACACATGATTTACAAATGTGGATCATGTCAATTTGGTAAATCTCACAGATTACCCTACTCAAGGAAAGGTTTCATGCATGAAGACTACCTAGACTTGGTACACACAGATGTTTGGGGACCTAGCAAGGACCCTTCCATTTCTGGTTCAAGATATTATGTGTCTTTTATTGATGACTATAGCAGGTGGACCATTCTATACTTTATGAAGCATAAAGATGAAGTGTTTAATTGTTTCAAGAGGTATCTTGCACTTGTTGAGAATCAAACAGGTAGAAGCTTGAAGAGGCTAAGATCAGATGGTGGAGGAGAGTACTTCTCCAATGAGTTTGAAGATTTCTTGCAGGAAAGAGGCATCAAGAGGGAGATCACTACAAGGTACTCACCTGAACAAAATGGGGTAGCAGAAAGAAGGAATAGACTTATAGTGGAAACAGCTAGGTCTATGCTCAATGAGAAAAAGTTGCCAAATTACTTATGGGCAGAGAGTGTATCCACTGCCACTTATCTCATCAATAGGTTGCCATCCAAATCACTTGATGGCATGACACCATATGAAGCATGGCATGGTAAGAGACCCTCTCTGGATCATTGCAAAATCTTTGGATGTGTAGCATATGTACATATTCCCTCACAGGTAAGAGGAAAGCTAGACCCAAAGGCAGAAAAATGTATCTTCATTGGTTATGATTTGAACCAAAAGGGATACAGATTCTACAACCCCACAAACAAAGGGTTCAAGGTAAGCAGAGATGTCATATTTGATGAAAATGACTCATGGTATGAGAATGAATGCAGGAAAGTGATACCCTATGACATGGAGGAAGATTTTCCAAAGCTTACCAAGGAAGAGCCAACTCAGCAAGAAGACTCAAGCTCAGATGATGATACAATAAACCTTGAAGAGTTCAAGGCTTGGAAATCCAAAGGAAAGATGAAGATGAAGCAATTAGAGGATAAGCCAGAAACTTCTACTCAAGCAATGAGGAGATCTCAGAGAGAGAAGAAGAAGCCTATCAGATTTGGGTATGACACATCACTTGTAACTAAACATTCTGTATATCTTGCAAAAGACTTGTTGAATGAAGAACCAGGTACCTATGAAGAAGCAATTACAAAGCCAGAATGGAGAGAAGCCATGGATGAGGAGATAGAAGCCCTCAAAGAGAGTGATACTTGGGACTTGGTACCCAAGAAGGACACTATGAAGGTAATAGGATCCAGATGGATCTACAAATTGAAGAAGAATTCAGATGGAACAATTAACAGGTACAAAGCTGGGTTGGTAGCCAAGGGTTTTGCACAAACCCAAGGCATTGATTATGAGGAGACATTTTCTCCTGTGGCCAAGATGCCAACTATCAGAGTTTTGGTGAGTGTAGCTGCATCCAAGAATTGGAACATGTACCAATTGGATGTGAAGAATGCATTCTTGAATGGATGGATATCTGAAGAAGTCTACATGTCACAACCACCTGGCTATGAAGATCCAAAAAAGGTACATTATGTTTGTAAATTGAAGAAGGCTCTGTATGGTTTGAAGCAGGCACCTAGAGCATGGAACTACAGATTGACCACCTACCTCCAAGACCAAGGATTTGTGATGAGCAAAGCAGACACTTCTCTATTCATAAAGAGAAGTAGTACAGAGGTAATCTACTTGTGTGTTTATGTTGATGACATCATCATTACAGGTAATGATGTCAATGGGATTAGACACATCAAAGGACAAATGATGAAAGAATTCAAGATTAGTGATCTTGGATTACTAAAATATTTTCTAGGTCTTGAATTGATCTACACAAATTCAGGTATCTACATTACTCAAAAGAAGTATGTACAGGATATGGTCAAGAAGTTTGGTTTACAGGATGCTAAGGTATCTACTACTCCAATGGAGGTTAATCAAAAGCTAAGTGCTCATGAAGGAGAAGAAATCAAAGACATTACAGGATACCAAAGTATAGTGGGTAGCTTAAACTATGCTACCTTGACAAGAATTGACATAGCATATGGAGTAAGTGTGCTTAGTCAATTCATGCACAAACCTAGAGTACCTCACCTAGAGGAAGCAAAGAAGATCTTGAAGTATTTGAAGGGAACACAAAGTCATGGTTTGTATTTTCCTTATACATCAGATATTGACATTAAGGTTTACTCAGATGCAGATTGGGCAGGATGCAAGGATGATAGGAGAAGCACCTCAGGTTATATTTGTTTTGCATGGGATAAGCCCATCTCTTGGTCAGCTAAGAAGCAACCTACAGTGGCATTGTCATCCACTGAAGCAGAGTATAGAGGGCTTGCAAATGCTACTCAAGAAGCTATCTGGTTGAAGCTTCTATATACAGAGTTAGGTCTATTCACAAGACCACCTATCATATTTGGAGATAACACTAGCTCTCTTCACCTTGCAGCAAACCCAATTTATCATGCCAGAACAAAGCACATAGAGGTTCATTACCATTATGTGAGAGAGAAATTGCTAAGTAAAGATATACAATTGACATATGTATCTACTAATATGCAATGTGCAGATTTACTTACAAAGGCATTGGATGGAAACAAGTTATGCAGATTCAAATCTATGATTGGATTGCAGGAAGTAATTGAAGAATGAAGAAGAAGACTTAAGCCAAAGTGTTTGGCTTGAGGGGGAGCTGTTGGTACAAGACAAGCCTACACACATTGGCTTGGAACCTTGGACTCATTGAAGATTAGCATGGACAAAGGATTATCAAGGCTTCACTTAAAGCAAAGCTCACATGAACATATGCTTATGTGTTCCTACCTTTTTACCCCTTGTAAAAGTCTAAGTGACTTATCATTTGTTTGTGATCACTTTAAGTCATCCACCTACTTCTAGAGTCATGGAAATTTGAATGATGAGATGGAGAGAATATCTCCCTACTTTTAGAGGAGAGATTCAAGGGAGCCTAAGTTTGAATTTCAAATTCAAATGAAGATCAAACTCCTATAAAGGATGTAGTAAAAAGTCGCGGGTAAGACTCTCACTCTAGCTCTCTCCCCGAGGCAAAATTTCATTGTAACTCATTGTGTGTGAAGGTTACTCTATAGCCAACACCACAATACCTCATTTAGCTGTGCTTGGCAAGCTAATGAGACTGTACAAACACATTTATCAATAGAAGTATACATTCATCATCTCTGTTTTGTCTGAGTGTTCTACTTCAAGTCTGTCAACGTCAAAGGAGCATTACTCTGGATCTACTAACCCAATCAAGAGATCTATAGCTCATTGGAACCAGCTCAAAGTCTACTACAAGCATACAAAATCTCAAAGGATTCCATTCAGTCATTTGGGAGAAAATCGAGTCGAAGTACACACTGGTATTTGTCTGCAGAGTTCCTGAAAAGTCGGGGGTGATTATAATTTTGCTAAACTTATTTCTCAGTGCATAGTTTATCAATTGAAGTGATTCCACTTATGATTGGTAGCTTACTAAGGTACATTAATACTCCCAAAAGGAATTGTTCCAATTTTAAGTGTGCTGGACACACTGAGTAAAAGTCTGAGCAGGTATCAATACAGGAATACAAAGTTTTGCTTGATTTTTGAAGTACCAAGTTATCTGTTTTGGTTTGATCATTACCCAAACCATTTCCAAAGTACATATATGGTTTCTTTATGTCATTTGGAAGCTAAGCTAGTGTACTAAGTATATCTGAAGAGAAAAGAGGGCAGGTGTGAAGCAGGTTTTGCAGCACCAACTGATTTCCTAAGTGCATCCATCCATCACTCTCAACAAAGAGGAGGGGTTTTTACATGGGTCTGACATTCAAATGAATGGTTGCAACTATGTCTAATGGAGTGGATTTGGTAGTGACCTTGGTTGTGATCAAAACAAATGTGCCTACCTCTGCTGAAGTGATTGGTATCCAGATGTTCTTACCTGATGGTGGTGGATGCATCTTTCATTGTACTAGATGCAAGGTCTTTGTAATGTATGATCAATCCCTTCAATGATATTATAGGTCTCAATTAAAACTCATAATGACTCAATGAGTTGTTGGTCTCCTCCATCTTCAAGGATTTTCTCCATGAGTATGTGAGTTCTTTTCAATGAACGTTTTCCTCTAGCCTGGATACTCTCCATCGTCTGTCATAGTCCTCTAAGTTGGGTTGTGTAGGTAGGTGCTTCCTTCTCTTCTTTTCTCCATTCTCATGCTGCTCTCGTATCTCTTATTGTTCTTCTTCCTTATGTTGATGTTGTTGTTCATTTTGTATGGCTATTTCTTAATCTCTTTCATATTTTGTCTCCAATCCTATGTTTACATATGTCAATGTATTAGTCTTCTTGTGCTCATTGGCTTAGCTTTGAGTTTGAGCTAATACTACCATGTTTGACTTTGGAACTCCCTTGCCCATGTTCCTTATAATAGGAGTACCGAATAGCACTAGTTGCTGCTCTTGAATCAATTCATGATCTGACCATATTAGAGGTCGTGCATTGTGTTAACATACCTAAAATAAATGGACTTCGATCAAGGATGCTTGAAGAGTGGTTTCTCTTAGTATGGCATGTAGCCATGTGGTATCTATGATCTTTTGAGTAAGGATTATAATTTTTGTTCCTTGGCTCGTCTATGCCTTGTCTTCTCAATTTCATATTTTTAATGCATTCTAAGGCTTCTACCTACACTTCTTCTCCTATCGTAATCTTTTTATTTTTGCACTTCTTATCCATGATAAGTCATTTCAGCATTGCTTCTATGAAAGGCCTCTTGTGGTGGTAAGCTTACCCTTTCCTTACCACTATTTTGAGCATTTGGTGTAGTTCAAGTCTTTGTTTTAGCTATGATTTGCTCTAACCTCTCTAAAAGTCCTTTGAAATGTAACTATGGTTTGGCTAAGTTTGACTAATTGAAAAGGCAGTTTGCATCAAACATTTCTTCAAATGATTCTATCATTTTCGCACAAATTTTACTCCTTTCAGTTTTTAGATCCACTTAGGGATAAGATCTATCTAACTCAGCCATGTTTTTCCATTCTTGAATTCAATTTTGATATGCCTTGACCATGATGTCCAATCCTTTTAAAGTAGGATCCATGAAGATACATCTTACTCTCGGTTGTGGTGGAATGGATGGCGGTATTAGATGAAGTGGGTTGAATGGTGGTGTTTTCTAAGAGGGCATTTGATATGCGAGTTCAAATATTGTTTTTTTTTCACTAAGTCTTTCATCAACTTCCTCTAGCCACTAGACAAGCATTTGGATTGTGTTATCTAATTCCTCATCAGACATGTCAACATATGCATACATGATAGCAACTAAGAAATCAGGCAATACTTTTGTTGCCATAAGATTCATTATGAGATTAAGTGTCATCTTTCACTCTCTAGTACAATCCATAATATCTTTACGTATGAAAAATGGATTAGAATATATACATACATACATACATATATATATATATATATATATATATATATATATATATATATATATATATATATATATATATATATATATATATACACACACACACACACACACACACACACACACACACACATATATATATATATATATATATATATATATATATATATATATATATATATATATATATATATATATATATATATATATATATATATATATGTGTGTGTGTGTGTGTGTGTGTGTGTGTGTGTGTGCGTGCCTATGTGTGTGATGTGTATGTATATATGTATGTATGTACGTGTATGCATGCATGATATATACTTGTGTGTTGATGCATAAATGTGTATGTGTGTATATGTGTATGTCCATATGCATGTGTATGTGTGTATCCATTAATGTGTATGTAAGTGTATGCGTGTATGCATGTGTATGTGTGTTTACATGTGTATGCATGTATGCATATGTTTGTGTGTATTTGTGTGTATGTATGTGTGTGTATGTGTATGCATATGTGTATGTTTGTGTATGTATATATATAGATATATGTGACTGTATGTGTGTATCCACATGTGTCTGTATTTTTATGTGTGTATGTATGTGTTTGTGTATGTGTATGTGTATGTGTATGTGGATGTGTATGTGTATGTGTATGTGTATGTCTATGTGTATGTGTATGTGTATGTGTATGTGTATGTGTATGTATGCATATGTGCATCTATGTATGCATATGTATGTGTATGTATGCATGTGAGTGAAGTGTGTGTATGTTTGTATGTATATGTGCATGTCTATGTATCTCTTTGTGTGTGTAGGTACATGTGTGTTTATCGGTTTGTATGTATATGGGAATGTGTATGTGTATATGTGTTTATGCATGTGTATGTATATGTATATGTGAGTGTATGTGTGTGTATGTGTGTATGTGTGTATGTGAGTGTGTATGTGTGTGTATGCATGTATCTATGTATTTATGCATATGCATGTGTGTCTATATGTGTATCTCTATGTGTGTGTGACTCTGTACATGTGTATGTGTTTCTCTATGTCTGTGCATGTATATCTGTGTATATGTATGTGTATATGTGTATGCATTTGTGTGTATTTGTATGTGTGTATGCATGTGTATGTATGGGTATGCATGTGTGTATGCATGTGTATCTATATGTGTTTATGTATGCATGTATATGCATATGTGTATGTACGTGTATCTGTTTGTATGTATGAATGCATATGCATATGTATGCATGTGTGTATTTATGTATGCATGTGTATCCATGTGCGTGTATGTATCCATGTGCGTGTATGTATCCACGTAACTATATGTGTGTGTATATATGGGTATGTATATATATGTGTGTCTATGTGTTTGTATGTATATGTATGTGTATGTGTGTGTGGCATGTCTATGTGTATGTATATACCTGTGTGTGTATGTGTATGTGTGTGTGTGTCTATGTGTGTGTATGCACGTGTATCTGTGTATGTATGCATATGTATGTATGTTTACATGTATGTATGTGTATGTGTGTCTATGCATGTGCATTAATATATGTGTATATGATTGTATGTGTGTGTATATGTGTATGTGCATATGTATGTGTGTGTATGCATATGTGTATGTATCTATGCATATGCATGTGTATACATGCAATTTGTATGCATGTGATTGTATATGTGTGTGTGTATATGTATATGTGTGTGTGTGTGTGTGTCTATATGCTTATGTATATATGTGTTTATGGGTATGTGTTTATATGTGTGTCTATGTGTGTGTATGTATATGTGTTTGTATGTGTATGTGTGTATGTATATGTGTGTGTATGTGTATGTGTATGTGTATGTGTATGTGTATGTGTGTGTATGTATGTGTGTATGCATGTGTGTGTTTGTATATGTGTATGTATGTATGTGTCTATATATGGATGCATATGCATGTGTGTATGTATGTATGCATAAGTATGTGTAAGCATGTATGTGTATGTATGCATGTGAGTCTATATGTGTGTATGTTTGTGTGTATATGTGTATGTGTGCATGGTGTTGTTTGTGTGTGTATGTGTTTCTATGTATATGCATATGTAGGTATGCATGTGTATGTGTGTGTCTGTATATGTGTATGCATGTGTGTGTATGTATGCATATGTGTATGTATATGTGTGTATCAATATGTGTCTATGTATGCATGCATATGCATGTGTATGCATGTGTGTGTATGTATGCATATGTGTGTGTATGTGTGTATCTACATATGTATCCGCATGAGTGCATCTCCATTTTCTATCTAGGAGGCACTCCAGTTCCCATTTATTTCCATTCTATATTGTATTTCTTTTGTATTTGGATACCTTGCCATGTCCATCTACGAGTTGTATTCATTCTCCTTTCAGCGGAATTATCCCACATGAGATGTAGTTTGGAGCGCGCCTCCCAAATCTATATAAGGAGGGTCTCTCCCCCCATTTGTACTTGGTTAGAATCTTGAAGAGCCTACTCCATGCTCTTGGCAAGCTCATTTCTAATCCACATGAGTTTACCCATTTCATGGTCTACTTATTTTGTGTCAAACACACACTCTATGTTTTGTGAGTACACTCTTGTTTTCATTTTGCTTCCGTGCATGTACTCTCTACATGGTATCAGAGCACTAGATGGAGATCTTCGCGGTGCATTTGGCAGTGGTTTTGGTGGTGGTGGTGCTTGAGTGTTGGTTGTCTTGCTTTCTCCTCATTGAGAGAAGCTTTTGCCATCAATTTTATGTTGTTTGGATCTCATTTTGCCCATTTGCCCATGCTTCCACCCTTATCATTTATCAATTTTAAACTCATTTTACACCTACTTTCCCACCCTCCCATTCTCATTGTGGTTCTTTTCATAACAGTTATTTTGCATCTACTATCTTTTCAAATGTGTATGAACACTTAGGCATCTATTTGTGTCTTGTTGATGGTCATTATGGACAGTTAAGTGAGCATTTCAAATCTCTGAAGCTTGACTGTATGTGTTGATTTTACAAGCCGATGCCACATTCACAAACGAGCTAGTGTCATTGAGGTCCACAGGTAAGGCATGTTTTTTGTCACTTATCAGGGCATACATAGTGAGAGACTACTTTCTGTCCAGTTTATCTTCTCCTTCTCTCGGTCTGCTGATGGCATGTACAACCCATCTATGATGTGTGAATCACTATAGCCCTTCTTCTTTTTTAGATCATCGATGGAATGTAAAACTCATCTATGGTGTATGAATTGCTATAGCCCTTCTTCATTTTTAGATCATCACTCAACCACAAGCTCTTGGTGACTCCATCGACGGCATCCCATCCAAATATTTGATAGTGAGGAAAGGCATTATGAAGGCCTATGACCAACCAATGATTGCCCACACACTAAGACGATGGAGCAGCAACGGATGAACAAAATTACACCCAAAACATGAGGACGTGGGAGGACGAAGACAACGAAGAAAAAGAAGTTCTTTCTGTTCCATCTCCCCTTTAGGCCACCCAAAACATCATCATCTTCAATTCTAAAGCCGGTCTGCTTAATGTCCTCCTCGGACAATTGTCTAAATCAATCGCCCAGTTAGGATATATGGATGCTAAGAATGGTTGATCTTTCGTGAGAATGTCGTAGCGGGCTGCGGGTGTGCAGGATCGTGTTTTTCTAACATAGAAATACTCTTGCTTCTACCTCCACACGCTTGTAGAAAATGGATAACGATCAGAGGGAACAGCAAAGAACTACGTCAATAGCCTGTGTCGTAGAGGAATGAGGAGATAAGAGAATGAGAGATAGAGAGAGAGAGTGAGAGAGAGAGATAGAGAGATAGAGAGAGAGTGAGAGGACAAGGTGTTCTCTGGAATCGTTGCCGAGTGCCTACTTCCATACCTTCAGGAGCATGCACCATCGCCACCGCCTTGCTCATGAGTCTAGCTAAGCACTCCAATATGGTAAGGATGCCACACTAGTGAGAGATGTTCGACACCTTCAGGAGCATGCACCTTCGCCACCGCCTTGCTCATGAGTCTAGCTAAGCACTCCAATATGGTAAGGTCAAAAGATGATTGGAGTGGCCAATCTACTTGCCCATTCACAGGAGCTATTACAACCTTGGACTGCCATTGACAAAGTGAGTTTAATTCTGGCCATGCAAACAAGGGGCGGGCGACTTCATTAGGGCTGCTTCTTTTTTTTGAGTAAAACAGAAGAAGTTAAAATGAATGCTGGAAAATAAAATTACAAGAGAGGGGAAACTAGTGGGGAATGTAACAAAGAGAACCCTAGTAGGACCCAATCCTTCAGCAACAGAGCATCAATACAATCCTTCAGGGATTACAAAAACCGTTGGTTGGTGTACAAATCCAGAAAATGGATCATTTCTAATCTAGTAACAGAGTAGCTCTTCAAAAGTTTCATTCTCTAAGACGTACAAGTGTTATTCTTGAAAATATAAGGAGGGTTGACTGACAAATGTGATACATCAGGGGCATAGGAGAGACAAAGCTTCATTATTCTCCTAATACCCATCATACAAGAGAAGAAATGATTCTTGGGTTTAAGACTAAGAAGTTTAGAATTTTTGTGTCTCCAGATTGTCCACAAAGTGTGGGCTCTAATCAGTTGCCATAATACAATATCCATTCTATTATCTTCTCCAAGGAGAAACTCCCTTTTTCCAGGGGGTTTTAAACCTATCGAATTGCAATAAAAGCTGATCCCTTGCCAGAATTTTTGAGCAGCTTTACAGTTGTAGAATAAATGATCAAATCCTCTGTATCTCCACAATGACAACAGTTTCCAACATCAATTTTAAATTCTTTAGCTTTACTTCCTATCCAAACTCCTTTGTGAATTATCATCCACAACAGGAAGGAATGTTTGAAATTCAAAGGGAAGGACCAGATACATTGGAACCTGTACTTCCATTGGTGATGGGTCGAGGAGATGTCCCATTTCTTATTCATCTTCAAGGATATATTCCTGATGTTATCTTTTGAGTTTCTAAAACTGTAGTAAATATCTTTGGCCATTCATGAAGATGAACCTGCTTCTTCCACAGATTATCCTTCAGCGTGGATGAAAATAAAATTATTCTGTATGGTTTTACAATAATTCCTCTTTTATTTTGCAAGAGTCCATGTGGTTTGGTCCGCTTAATCTAATATCAACTCTCTGTCAAGAACAAGTGCAGGAAGCATGGGTTTGATAACTCGAAGAGTCTTATCAGGAATGAAGTTCTGATGGAGGATATTAGGGCCGCTTCTTTTGTGCACAAATCTGCATCCAAGCATATGATTCATTGCATCTTGCAATGTGCCATTAGATTCATTGCCCGCAATTTCTCACTGTTCACATGATCATTTTCTAATGTAGTTGAAGTGTTATTGCCACATGTCATCTCGAATGCCAATTTTGATTTTTTTCCTTTTCTCTTGATTAGAGCCTAACTTTTTTCCCTTTGCATCACTCATGATGTCATTTTGTTAGGGATTTGGTGATTCACATTATTCAATGAGAACAATAAGATCACACGCAACCTTAATGCATTAATATTTGATCAGCTTTCTTGTGAACACTATCGACGAATATTTTATGTGGCACTCTTTCGGACATTTACATTCCAAGTCTCGATATCCATTCCTTCTACTCTCTCCTTACGATAATTTAGCATCCAAGTGATTACTTTGGAACTCAAAGAGTTGATTTGTATTTTTGTTCCAAGGGTTTTAACCCAAACTTTGGCACATTAGCAGGCCATCCATTGTAGTTTCAAAGGGTACTTGGCCTCTCACTTAGCACTCATTTGGCACAATATTTTGGCACTAAGTGCCTTATACTTTTTGTACCATCAAGCATCTAAGGAAAAGAAGATAGTGTGTGTTTGATTTGGGAGGCTATTGTAAGCCCCCAAAGTGTCTCTTAGTGCATTTGGGCTACTCTGAGCCCCTCTGATTGTGTCGCATCGACTCATCATAGTGTTTCTGCAAGTGTAGGGCTAATCTAAGCCCCCCTCCCCCCAAGGATTTCCAGTGTGGTGTTCAATTTCTTTCCAAAGTTTGCGCTTTTTCAAGTATTATCTTAGCACACAAGTGCCCTTGAAAGTGTTTCTAAACACTTGATGCTAACTCTTTCAAAGCACCAACTCCGAAGTATAAGTTCACTCCAACTTCATAATGTCAAAGAGTGAAGCTAGCACATCATCTATGGCCAATTTTTTGCCGTCCTTCACACCCATATTCATGCCCAAGGATCAAAGATTAAATGCGAGAACTATAATCTTAGGAAAGATGTAATGAGAGCATATTTGTACACAAACCTCCTTCACGATGTCGTAGACAGGTCCGAACTTGAGCCCTAATAAGGCTAGCAATCTAGAATCATGGCATCTCTGGAATGTTAAGGATAAAAGGGCATTAGGCCAACTCTTACTAGAATGTGATAAACTGACCAAAGAGCACATCACGGCATGTAAAACATCCAAGGAAGCATGGGATACTTTAGCGACCTTATATGAAGATAAAACGCCTTAAAATATCTATGCTTAAGAAGTAGAATTCCATAGTCTAACTATTAGGCCGCAAGATACAATCACCAAAGTCATAGCTCAATTTGAAGACTACCAATGTAAGTTAGAACTTTGCAGCTAGTAAATTTCCAATGAATATATTGCGATCAAGCTAAACAAACTACCTAGTTCATATGAAACCTTTGTAACAACCTTGTACAATCGATCTAGGTCCACTCATGAATGGAGCTTTGACAACGGAGCAACCTCGCATATGTGTAAAGATAAGGATTCTTTCCAAGAACTTGAAGAGCACTCAGGTGAAGTATAGCTTGGAAAAAACAAAAGTCTACCTATAGAAGGGAAGGGCAAAGTACAGATCACCAACACTCAAATGGAATTCAAACCACTTTCAAATGTGTTATTTGTTCCCAATTTATGCATGAACTTATTTTCAGTAAAAGCAATTAGAGATCATAACAAATAGGTGTTGTTTGATAACACCTCTCTCAAGGTCATTGATCCTCATGCAAAAGACATAATTGCCCAAGGCATTGAAGAGAAAGGTTTATATAAATTATCTTGTTTTCTATCCAAGGAATCCCTTTTAAGTTTGTAGCACTAAAGATATGGCCACACCTCCTACTTACCAAGAATTTCTTCATCACATATAGTGAAAGGATTACTGAAGCTTAGGCAACTAAATGATGTATGCCACGCATGCACTTAAGGCAAGCAACATAGGGCCCTAGATTCAAAGGAAGCATGAACAAGAGCTAAGAACCCTTTAGCCCTTATCCGCATGGACCTCTGTGGACCAATGAACACCCCATCTCTCAGTGGATCACTCCACTTCTTTCTTTTAGTAGATGACCACTCCCGCTACATTTGGGTGTATTTCTTAAGATCAAAGGCAGACACCTTTACTAAGTTTTGTGAATGGATCACCCAAGTGGAAAATGAAGCATCTAATTCCATTAAGACCATTCGACCAGATGGAGGAGGTGAATTTATAAATCATCACTTTGAAAACTTCTTTAAGCAAAAAGGGATGAAATGACAAGTTACTCAACTGCACACTCCATCCTATAGACTATACGATCTTGAGAATCACTCCATTACAATTTCAAAAGATGTTATCTTTAATGAAGCTTCAAGTTATTCCACGAAAGATCCAAACACAACTCTCAGTCCACCCATCTCCAATTCAAAGTGGGACATAGTCTTTTCAAAGCAAACATCAGAAGCAATTAATTCAAGTCATCCGAGAAGATCTCAAATACTTATTGACAAGAGACAACAAGAACAAAGTCATTATGTCAATTATGCCTTGATGCATCAAATTCAACATATCCAAGAACCTTCTAATTACAAAGAGGCTCAACGACAACCTGAGTGGGAAGTACCTATGCAAGTTGAAATGGATGCAAGAACCCTCTACCTCTAGTTCTGCTCTAGTGCTTGGTGGACCTCTACATCATTCAACTGCTCCAAAATAGAGCTATAGAGGGGGTGTTGAGGACATGATAGCTGCTCCGTGCGTGTACTCTCTACAGTCCCCAAGTACTAGTTGTGGTTCATAAGATTCTTTAGATGTTTCCTACATTGGGATCTCAAGTGTTTCGTCCAACTTTCATACTTGAGGAGGTGATGGTCATCCCTATTGGAGAAGCCGAGCTTATAGCTGATGTACTTTCTTTAGTAACTCTACTAGTTTACTTAGTTCGCCAATGGTTATAATGTGCTTTTGCACTAGTTGTGGCAATGCTGCAAGTTGTTATCATGTGATGCTAATATATTTGCATTCTCTTCTGATATTATACAAATATTCTAATAGGGTTGCATACTCTTCCAATATTATCTAAATCTTCTCTCATGGAATGGCCTATAACTTAGATGAAATGATTGGCATGTGAGGTATGTTCTCTATGGTAGTATTAAGGTTGTCTTGATTTTGTTGCGATAATCTCTTATTCTCTTCGTGTGTAGCTGCGAAGTACTGTCTTATTGGATTGAAGTTCTGCATTGCGCTCCATTTGGAAATGTACATGACTCTCTACCATCCTCATGGATTCTTTGTTGTAAAGTAGGTAATGCAAGGGGAATGGGATTAAGGATGGCAAGAGTGAATGTTGTGGATAATGATGTTGGGACTAAGGGTGATGTAGGTGGAGGGGGGATTGGGGAAGGTGGAAATGTAGGGGGTGGGGGAGGTCTAGTAGGTGGTTAAATGTGCATTGCATGAGACAAGGATGTGTGATGTGGCAACCATAAAAACTAGTTTGGTGGG
The DNA here is from genome assembly GCA_020310875.1 of Ceratopteris richardii. NCBI lineage: Eukaryota > Viridiplantae > Streptophyta > Polypodiopsida > Polypodiales > Pteridaceae > Ceratopteris > Ceratopteris richardii. Next base: position 103,178,761 of record CM035408.1, on the reverse strand, counting down.
TGCCATGCTTGTGGTGTCTCTAAATAATTGTGATGTTGCAAATGTTTTTTGATGTTCTGAAGATCTATACCACCAAGACATTAGTTGTCAGCATTGATGGAAGGTCAAGAAAAAAAGTGAAGCCAATGGTTGAAGAAAAGATGGGATTCAAGTTAGAGATAGTTATGATTTGATTAAGGATGAGAAAGAGGAAGAATATGGCATTGACAGGTATGAAGCTACTATTGGTTGAGTGAGTGGTTGAACTATTATGGTTTTTTGAATGGCACAATGAACTATGATGGGTGTCGTACGATACAATGGGTTGTTGATTGAGCAGAAGAGTTTAGATTGAGAAATAGGGATTCAGAATATAAAAGTGGGTACAACTAGGGTTGTGTCATTAGTTAGCACTACTTCCTTTATCCTCGGGGTGAGTGAAGTGGGGTGCGGAGGATGGGTTTTTGTGGTTGGGTGAGTGCTTCTTTGATGGTGCAAGGCTCAGGTTGGGGGGTTCTAGTGGTTGATAAAATGTGGAGGTGCAAAAGAGGAGGGGTTTTTACATGGGTCTGACATTCAAATGAATGGTTGCTACTATGGCTAATGGAGTGGATTTGGTAGTGACCTTGGTTGTGATCAAAACAAATGTAGCTACCTCTACTGAAGTGGTTGGTATCCAGATGTTCTTACCTGATCACGGTGGATGCATCTTTCATTGTACTAGATGCAAGGTCTTTGTAATGTATGATCAATCGCTTCAAAGATATTATAGGTCTCAATTAAAACTCATAATGACTCAATGGGTTGTTGGTCTCCTCCATCTTCAAGGATTTTCTCCATGAGTATGTGAGTTCTTTTCATTGAACGTTTTCCTCTAGCCTGGATACTCTCCATCGTTTGTCATAGTCCTCTAAGTTGTGTTGTGTAGGTAGGTGCTTCCTTCTCTACTTTTCTCCATTCTCATCCTGCTCTTGTATCTCTTATTGTTCTTCTTCCTTATGTTGATGTTGTTTTTCCTCTTGCGTGGCTATTTCTTAATCTCTTTCATATTTTTATCCAATCCTATGTTTACATATGTCAAATCAACCTTATGAAGGAGGTGCTCAAAGTTAAAAGTACCTAATTCTTCTAACGTGATAGGTACTTGGAACTCAAACTCAGGAGGCAAGGGAGGACTCCTTGGTAGTGTAGTGGACACTCCATCTATGTTGCAACAAGGAAGTGAGATCTTGAAGGGTTGAACCACTCTTTCCCATGTTAATGAAATGTGTGGATTCATAGTTTCAACTTATGGTTATCCACAAGGAAGGTTTCCTCTCATCTTCTTTGGCTAGGGTGCAAGATCTTTCTAACTTTTGTATAGGTAAAGCCTCGACCATGTTAGGATAGAAACTTGAAGCGAATGTGTGCTACGGTGCAAGGTCCATTGAACATATGCTTGCAGAACCATTATCTATTTGTTACATGAAGTGGTCTTGTCAAGGAAAAGAAAATTGTTGTATGCACATCCCTATGTGGTACCAAAATGTTCATGGTCATGGTTTCCATATCCTTTAGCTTCCTTATATTCATGTTTCTCATATTTTATGGTATTAGACTCTCCTTATCTGAGGAAATGCATGCCTTGCATGTTGCACGCCTCTCGTACTAAGTTCAAGTTGAGCTTGAACTTCTCCATTTCATTGTTACATAATAGGGAAAGAATCACAAAAGCTATTGGTACATATTTAAATGTACTTGGTTGTAGAGTGCAAATGAAATAGTATCACCACATATAATATTGTCTGCCTTGTGGTTCACTAAAATAGCTTTCCAGCCACACTCTCTGCCAAATGGCTTGGAGCTTTGATGTGTTCTTGAGTTGCTCGAGTTCACTGGTGAAGAAGTGGTATTTGCCCCAAACATTATTGAATTCACATTTTGGCTCCCATATGTATGTTGCATCTCCAACGGGTACAACTAACTAATTAAACCAATGTGAATGGGTATTTGACCATTCTCTTTGACATGTAGGGGGATCATTAATTAGAATGACTCTCAATTGCATGAATTCTATTAGTTTCTCAGTGGGAGGTCCTGAAATTGGGAGGTTAGGCATGTCCATAGGTTTGGGGTTGGGTCCTACTTCAGCCATGGCTTACTAATTCGAGTGATGCACTTTGCCAATTTGCTAGAATAAGAAAAACATATTACTATTTTTTAAGAACCCTGATGAGGCCTTGTTTCCTTTACAATACCAACGTGTTTCCCTTGATGTGTGTGTTGTGGAGTTCGTTATTGTGTGAGTGACGAGTGTGTGATGTAGTGAGAGGGTGAGTTCGCGCAAGGCCTAGATGCATACTCCAGAAATGCATTAGGTGGAAATTCTTATAATAGTGTACATGTATATTACTTGTTTGGTTCAGATGGTAATTTACAATGCTTGACTTTTGAAAACTCCCTTATGGGATTAAAAGATTGGCCTTTAGGTTTATACATGGTTCTTGATGATGAATCTACTTGGTTATGGGACGTTTTAGGGACCTATTTCCAAGCTAGTCTAGGAAAGACTTTACATGATGTCTCAATAAAAATAGCTTTTTGTCTACATTTTTGGGAGTTTGTGATGGACTATTTCTGATTAGAAATTAAGAGCTCATGTGTAGAGGGCTTAGATCACAAGTAGGTCTTAGGCACCCAAATATGTGTGTTATTGTGGTGAGCCTTCATCAACTACTTTAGAACCCAAATACTAAGTATTTTTCAACATGAGTGTTGTTGGTCTACAACGTGATTCTATGGCTTTCTCATCTGCTTCACAAGTAGTAGTTTTGAGCATACGGGGCAATCGATTTATCATCATTTTGTATCCAAATCTTCTTTATTCTTCTTGTGCTCCTTGGCTTAGCTTTGAGTTGGAGCTCCTACTACCATGTTTGACTTTAGTCTTCTTGTGCTCCTTGGTCTGCTCAATGTATTAGTCTTCTTGTGCTCATTGGCTTAGCTTTGTGTTCGAGCTAATACTACCATGTTTGACTTTGGAATAAAAAGGAGATCCACCACCTTTTGAGCTCTTTCTTTTACAGTTGAATTCTTCTACAAGCTTTGAACACATACAACATCTTTTTCTCCAAGATTAGTCTTAGAAGAAATAAACGCGTGTGTAAGACCTAGATAAGTGACCATGCAAATCTCTAAATTTTATGTGAGAGGTGAATGCCATAATAAAACTTGAAGAAGTCGATGCCTTAGGTTCACATTGACTACATGATCATAGATCAAGTGTATACCCAAGATGAGAGGCTTTGCTAGATGTGAATCATGGCATACTAACAACGTTACAATAATAGGGCCATTGTGAATTCATATGGGAAGTTCTCCCTTTCCCATGAAAGAGGTTTCCACACCTCCTACTCCTACAAGGTAAGCCTCAACAAGATTCATTAGTAAATCCCAGTCCTTACAATAGAAGTACTGAATAGCACTTTTTGTTGCTCTTGAATGAATTCATGATCTGACCATATTAGAGGTCGTGCATTGTGTTAACATACCTAAAATAAATGGACTTCGATCAAGGATGCTTGAAGAGTAGTTTCTCTTAGTATGGCATGTAGCCATGTGGTATCTACGGTCTTCTGAATAAGAATTATAATTTTTGTTCCTTGGCTTGTCTATGCCTTGTCTTCTCCATTTCATATTTTTAATGCATTCTAAGGCTTCTACCTACACTTCTTCTCCTATCCTAATCTTTTTTTTTGCACTTCTTATCCATGATAAGTCATTTCAGCATTGCTTCTATGAAAGGCCTCTTGTGGTGGTAAGCTTACCCTTTCCTTACCACTATTTTGAGCATTTGGTGTAGTTAAAGTCTTGGTTTTACCTATGAACTGCTCTAACCTCTCTAAAAGTCCTTTGAAATGTAACTATGGTTTGGCTAAGTTTGACTAATTGAAAAGGCAGTTTGCATCAAACATTGCTTCAAATGATTCTACCATTTTCGGAGAAATTTTACTCCTTTCAATTTTCAGATCCACTCAGGGATAAGATCTATCTAGCTCAGCCATGTTTTTCCCTTCTTGAATTCAGGTTTGATATGCCTTGACCATCATGTCCAATCCTTTTAAAGTAGGATCCATGAAGATAGGTCTTACTCTTCGTTGTGGTGGAATGGATGGCGGTATAGATGAAGTGGGTTGAATGGTGGTGTTTTGTAAGAGGGCATTTGATATGTGAGTTCAAATATTGTTTTTTTTTCACTAAGGCTTTTATCTAATTCTCTCAATTTTCTAGCCCATTGTTATTTCATACTCTCTCAGTTCTCCTTCCAAGATCTTGTTCTCTTTCTTTTTGTGTTCTCTAAGTCTCTAGCCTCTGAATTCTTTTCCTACTCTATGGCGAAGGAATTTTGTAGAGCCTATGCTCTACAACTACCTGTAGAGGGGAGATATTAGTGACAGTTCTTTTAGTTTCTACTACCAATTCAATGAAATTGATTGGACTAATCTTCTACATGTTCGCTGAAGTTTTTGGACAATCTCTGAGGAGATGTTCGTTGCGATAATTAGAGAAAAATCCTTGGATCACCATGAGTCGAGGTTGTCGTAATGGAGATAGTAGACAATCACGAATGAAGTGAAATCCTTCACATCTGTGGCATGATCCTCTAGAGGATTTGAGGTCTCGTTTGACTCAAATGGGGCATAGGTTTTGGATGAAGTAAAAAAAAAAGGGATGCTTTATGACACATCCAATGAAACCCTAAAATTTGATAAGTAAAGTTGAGAAGGAAGTAAGGCTATTCATCATGGTGCTAAGACCACCCTCATCACATACAATCTATTTGACATTTGGTAGCAAGGAAATAGCTCAAGCACATTTGTGGCACAACTAGAGTATAATGATGTGGACCTCTCTCTAACTCCCTAGCCTCTGAATTCTTTTCCTACTCTATGGCTAAGGAATTTTGTAGAGCCTATGCTCTAGCGACTACCTGTAGAGGGGAGATATTAGTGCCACTTATTTAAGTTTCTACTACCAATTCAATGAAATTGATTGGACTAATCTTCTACATGTTCGCTGAAGTTTTTGGACAATCTCTGAGGAGATGTTCGTTGCGATAATTAGAGAAAAATCCTTGGATCACCATGGGTCGAGGTTGCCATAATGGAGATAGTAGACAATCACGAATGAAGTGAAATACTTCACATCTGTGGCATGGTCCTCTAGGGGATTTGAGGTCTTATTTGACTCAAATGGGGCATAGGGTTTGAATGAAGTTGAAAAAAAGGGATGCTTTGTGACACATCCAATGCAACCCTAAAATTTGATAAGTAAAGTTGAGAAGGAAGTAAGGCTATTCCCCATGGCGCTAAGACCACCCTCATCACATACAATCTATTTGACATTTGGTAGCAAGCAAATAGCTCAAGCACATTTGTCGCACAACTAGAGTATGATGATGTGGACCTCTCTATAACTCCCTAGCCTCAGAATTCTTTCCCTACTCTATGGCTAAGGAATTTTGTAGAGCCTATGCTCTAGCGACTACCTGTAGAGGGGAGATATTAGTGACACTTCTTTCAGTTTCTACTACCAATCTCAATGAAATTGATTGGACTAATCTTCTACATGTTCGCTGAAGTTTTTGGGCAATCTGTGAGGAGATGTTCATTGCGATAATTAGAGAAAATCCTTGGATCACCATGGGTCGAGGTTGCCGTAATGGAGATAGTAGACAATTACAAATGAAGTGAAATCCTTCACATCTGTGGCATGGTCTTCTAGGGGATTTGATGTCTCATTTGACTCAAATGGGGCATAGGGTTTGGATGAAGTTAAAAAAAAAAAGGATGCTTTGTGACACATCCAATGCAACCCTAAAATTTGATAAGTAAAGTTGAGGAGGAAGTAAGGCTATTCCCCATGGTGCTAAGACCACCCTCATCACATACAATTTATTTGACATTTGGTAGCAAGCAAATAGCTCAAGCACATTTGTGGCACAACTAGATTATAATGATGTGGACTATGGAAATTTTTGAAGGGAGCAAGGCTTCCATCCAAGAAGAGTACAGAAACGAGTAGATTGTTGATTGTACCTCATTCACTACAACATATCGAGGGTATACCGAGGCTGCTACTGAGGCAAATGAATTGGTGTGATTTTTCGCGACATCGGTGTTACAGTCGGTATAGGCGTCCGAAAGAAAGCGTCGGTATAGGCGCCGGTATATGCGTCGGTATAAGCGTCGGTATAAGCGCCGGTATAAGCGCCAGTATATGCGCCGATATATGCGCCGATATGTCCGACGCGCATACCGACGTCCATACTGACGTCCCCGCTGGGTGTACCGGCGCGTATACCAATGACCATACTGGAGCTACCGATGCGTATACCGACGACCATACCTGCACAAATTTTTTTGCGTAGAGTGTGTTGTCTTTTGCTACAGCATGATGTTGTTTAGCAAAAGACAATACACTTTGCCCAACTGAGTACATGTGTTATGTACTCTAATGGCAACCAAAACATAAACTTATATGAGAAAAAATGAACAATGATTCATGTATAGAAATTCGTATATTCCATAAATGAAAATGTACAAAAGTGTGGCAAAGCACTTCCATATAGGAATCGAATACAAAATTATGGTACATCATTGACACATAGGAGTGTAATACAAAACTGTGGCAATTACTGAATGACCGAATTCGATAGAGCAGAGTGGTCATATACGCTGATGCATTGACTTCCCTGCCGCATCCATTACTGGAGCTCCATTACGGATATGATATATCTTCGATTCATCATGATCATGTGCATCCCAAGGTGTACGTGGAGATCCCATCTGATGCAATATGAAGATCTCATCTCATCCAATGTATATATATGCATGCTTAAGCTTGTATACATATGCATTCATGTATACATATGCATATGCATTCATGTATGCATATGCTTGCTTGTATGCATATGCATGCTTAAGCTTGTATACATATGCATTCATGAATACATATGCATTCATGTATGTATGCATTCATGTATGCATATACATATGCATATGCTTGCTTGTATATGTATACATATGCATATGCATATGCATATGCTTGCTTATATATCTATAAATGTATACATATACATATACATATGCTTGCTTGTATACATACATGTACATATACATATGCATATGCTTAAGCTTGTATACATATGCATTCATATATACATATGCATATGCATATGCATACATGTATACATATACATATGCATATGCTTGCTTGTATACATACATGTACATATACATATGCATATGCTTGCTTGTATACATGCATATCCATCATGCATATGCATGCATGTATGCATATGCATATGCATATGCATGCATGCATGTATATGCATACATAAACAAAAATATAAAGAAAGAAAACAAAAAATATAAAAATTCCTGTATGTATGCATATGCATGCCTGTATGTATGCATATGCATGCATGTATGTATGCATATGCATGCATGTATGTATGCATATGCATGCATGCATGTATGCATATGCATATACCTCATGCATGCATGCATATGCATTCATGTATGCATATGCATATCCCTCATGCATATGCATATGCATACATGTATACATATACATATGCATATGCTTGCTTGTATACATACATGTACATATACATATGCATATGCTTGCTTGAATACATGCATATCCATCATGCATCCATGCATGCATATGCATGCATGCATGCATATGCATTCCTGTATGTAAAGAAAGATATGCATATGCATGCATGTATGCATATGCATTCATGTATGCATATATAAAACTTAGAAAACAAAAATATAAAAATTCATGCATATGCATATGCATAAATGTATACATATACATATGCATATGCATAAATGTATACATATACATATGCATATGCATGCATGCATGTATGCATATGCATGCATGCATGTATGCATATGCATGCATGTATGCATATGCATATCCCTCATCTATGCATATGCATGCATGCATGTATGCATATGCATGCATGCATGTATGAATATGCATATCCCTCATGCATGCATGCATGCATGCATATATGCATATGCATTCATGTATGCATATATAAAAATTAGAAAAAAAAAATATAAAAATTCATGTATGCATATGCATGCATGCATGCATGCATGCATGTATGCATATGCATATCCCTCATGCATGTATGTATGCATATGCATGCATGCATGTATGCATATGCATATCCCTCATGCATGCATGGGTATGCATTCATGTATGCATATGCAAGCATGCATGTATGCATATGCATGCATGCATGTATGCATATGCATGCATGCATGTATGCATATGCATGCATGTATTCATATGCATGCATGTATGCATATGCATATCCCTCATGCATGCATGCATATGCATATCCCTCATGCATGCATGCATATGCATTCATGTATGCATATGCATGCACGTATGTATGCATATGCATGCACGTATGTATGCATATGCATGCATATGCATGCACGTATGTATGCATATGCATGCATGTATGCATATGCATATCCCTCATGCATGCATGCATGCATATGCATGCATGTATGCATATGCATTCATGTATGCATATATAAAAATTAGAAAACAAAAATATAGAAATTCATGTATGCATATGCATGCATGCATGTATGCATGCATGTATGTATGCATATGCATGCATGTATGCATATGCATATCCCTCATGCATGCATGCATGCATATGCATATCCCTCATCCATGCATGCATGCATATGCATTCATGTATGCATATGCATGCATGTATGCATATGCATGCATGCATGTATGCATATGCATGCATGTATGCATATGCATATCCCTCATGCATGCATGCATGCATGCATATGCACGCATGTATGCATATGCACGCATGCATGCATATGCATGCATGCATGCATATGCATTCATGTATGCATATGCATGCATGTATGTATGCATATGCATGCATGTATGTATGCGTATGCATGCATGTATGTATGCGTATGCATGCATGTATGCATATGCATATCCCTCCTCTCTCTCTCTCAAACAAAAAAAAAGAGAGAAGATATTAGAAAACAAAAATGTAAAGAAAGATAAAAGAGTGATATATGTCTTACTCACATTGATGTAATTTTTGAATCAAGGTTGTCAAAATCCACTTGAAGTTCTCCTTCGTTGAATTTCCAAAGATTTGATCTCAAAAATCTCTTGCGAAACTTAAGAGAGAAGATATTAGAAAAGCAAAAACATAAAGAAAGAAAACAGAGTGATACAATATGTGCGATCTACTTACCAAAGCGTCAGATCTATAAAAATAGAGGTGTGTTTAGAGAGAGAGAGAGGGAAGGAGAGGCAAAGAGAGAGAGAGAATTGTTTGAATTACGGTGGTCAAAATCCACTTGAAGTTCTTCTTTGACGAATTTCCAAAGATTTGATCCCAAAATATCTTGCAAGACCAAACAAAGAACATATTAGTAAAGAAAAAACATAGAAAAAGAAAAAAGAGTGCTACAATATGTGAGATCTACTTACCAGAACTTCAAATCTATAAAGATAGAGGTCTGTTTAAAGAGAGAGAGAGAGAGGGAGAGAGAAAGAGGGAGAGAGAGGGAGAGAGAGTGAGAGAGAGAGAGGGAGAGAGAGAGAGAGATAGTGAGAGAGAGGGAGAAAGAGAGAGAGAGAGAGGGAGAGAGAGAGAGAGAGAGGGAGAGAGAGAGAGAGAGGGAAGGGAGGGAGAGAGGGAGAGAGAGAGAGGATGACAAACAGAGATCTGTTGTTGGCGCGCGCAAACCGGAAAGGAGAAGATCTAGATTCAAAACGCTTAGAATGACGAATTTCGCGTTCGGGCTTAGTTAAAAAGAGAGCGTCGGTATAAGCATCGGTATAAGCGTCGGTAGTTCCAGCAGAGTATCGATGCATATACGGACGCTTATACCGACGCTTTGTTTTCGAGGCAAAGTCGCTTTCCCAAATTGTCCGAGGGGTATACCAATATCGACACTTACCCGTCGATACACTGACCGTTGGTATTCCATCGATATGTTGTAGTGATTCACACCAATGAATGGGGACCAAACAAGGAGCGTTGGTTGTAGGAGATAGGTATTATGTCATTTTTGGTGATGAATATGCAAGAATCAAATGGCAACATTGCATGAAGTAAAAGGCTAAAATTCCATATCACTTAAAGCTTTTAAAGTACTTGCCAAAAAGGAGATGAAGTACATAAAGATCCTTAGATCAGATCGAGGCAAAGAAAACTTCTCCAAGGATTTTTTTTTTTGAGTTTTAGAGTCACAACAAAAGCAATGGGCAATATACATGTATATATAGGCCTAAAGAAATAGGGTTATAGGAAGCTAAAAATATAGCATATAACTAGAGTATCTAGATTGATGCTTAATGACATGAATGTGCCTTGTTGCTATTGGATAGATGCAATCAGTACAACCATGTATATCACAAATGGGTATCTCACTTCATGTGTTCATGCTTTATGTCCATATGAAGAACTATGGCAAGAAACGGAGCCTATCGCATAACAATATTGTTGGTTGTGTATGTTATGTGCATGTTCTGTTGTACTTTATGGAATCATGCAAGCTTAAATGGAATTTTAATGTTTTAAAGGTCTAAAAGGTTTTAATGTGGTTGTCTTTGATCTAGTAGGTGAAGAAGCATGAGGGCGTGGATACAAGTGGATGCGCGTAAATAAATAGATTCAAAGACTAAATCAAAGAATTCTAGAATAGTTATATTTAGGTTTATCTTGATATAGAATTAGTGGTTCCCTTTAGAAAGTGATGCCTTTTGTAAATAAAGTAGTTTTTCCTAAAAGATGCTTCTAAAAGCAACGGCTCTCATGTAAAATAGACTTTAGTTCTGCATTTCATCATGAAAGTAATGGTCAAAGTGAAGCTACAAATAGTACTATTTTGGATTTATTACGTTGTTTCTCTTTAGATAATCCAAGTAATTGGGATGAAAAACTCCCTTTACTTTAGTTTTCAAATAATAACACCCCACACACTACTACTTGTCGTGCACCATATGAAATTGTTTATGGAAGAAAGCTTCCCACTCCCATGAGTCTCACTCAAACTGACATTCCTCTGGCTGATTTTTTGCACAATATCATATTTCTACACCTGCTGAAGTGCATGAGCATATTAGGAAGAGTCAAGAACGTTACATAGTATTAATAAGAAGCACATAGCCAAACAATTTAATGAAAATGATTTAGTTTGGTTATGAATCATTAAAAGGCGTTTAAAAACTATCTCTCAACATCCTAAGGTAAAGTTTGCCCCGTGGTATCATGGACCTTTTCGCACTATTGAGAAAATAAATGAAACTTCTTTTGGATTAGATATACCTTCTAATTGGGGTATACATAATTCTTTCCATATACGTTTGTTGAAATCTTTTCAAGGTACTTTACAACTCCCGCCTATTTTAGATGATCCTCCTTTACTTGAAGAGGATGCATAAATATTGATTCTCGAAAAAGTAATAGATTATGACGTTACCACTACACCAATCGGTAAGCAATATCATAGGTATTTAGTCAAATATAAAACTCACTCACTTGAGGAATCACAATGGATACATAAGACCTCCTTATCACCTCACTATGATTATTTAATTTCTGCATAGCATTCCCAATTACATTAAACTTTCAGGGTTTCAAAGTACAAATTCAATTATCAAGAATTTTAAATTATAAGAAATAATAGAACATCATAATAAATGAGTAGATAGAGTTGGGAAAACTATACACACAAAGACAGATGCAGATTGAGAGATATAAAACTCAAATTCTCAAATTCGCAAGAGTAATGAAACTATACAAATGGTGTTTTATCTTTTTAAGATTCTACTTTTGTCTCATTTAGCATTTTCTATGAATGCAACATCTCCTTTCTTTCCACCACTCAATGTCTTGAGTGGTAGCTCCTCGCACTAAATTCTTCAAAAATAAAAGTTTAAGCACTGATTTGAGCTCAAAGAGTAGTGATCAAACCATAAGACTTTGGTGGACAAATTTGAAGAAGGTGTCAAACTAGCTCCTTGTTTGACTTTTGTACACCTACTTGTGTTGTTAAATCTTGAAGATTCTTTAGGGCTCTCATAATTGCTTTTGAGCATAATAGGTGCCTTACAAATTAGGCTACCATGGATCAATTTTGTCACTTGAGGATGGATTATTGAGTATATCTAACATAAATAACTTTCCCACTTCAAAGAACACCTAAAAGTAATTGGGTCATTGTCAAATTACTCCTAAATTTACTTAGCACTTTTTCTCCATCTACATATGTATGGGTCCAAGTCATGAGTGCAATTCCACAATGCGGTATCTGTTCCTAAGTTTGCCTAGAGTAGTAGCAAGGTATTATTGTTGGAGATAGATGTTTGCGGAAGCACGCGAACAACCCAAGGAAGAAGAAGCTTGGAGCACAAGCACCAGAGAATGTACAAAGATTAGTAGCCCATTAGGGTAATAGGCGTATATACAAGCCGGGGGAAAAAACCTCCTAAAGAGGGAAAAAAGTGCCCCGGCGGTCCTAGTGTGTTCACACACATCAGTACCTAAATATATCAACAAATCCACCCTGGGAGTGATGCGGTGAACAAGTAGCTGGCACTCATGTATAAGGAAGTGCCAAGCTATGTGGAAATCACTCCACAAAAGGAAGTAACCCCAAAGCTTTGCGGAAAGCTTCAAACTTCTCCCTAGGTAGAGCCTTCATGAAAAGGTCTGCAATGTTCTCCTACGTGGGCACATATGCCAAGCTAATCTCCCCAGCAGAGAACCTCTCCCTAACATAGTGATAATGCACCTCAATGTGCTTAGTGTGAGCATGGAACAGAGGGTTCCTCACAACTACCAATGCGCTCTGATTGTCAGTGAAGATGGTGGTGGCAAAAAACTGGCCAACACCCAAATCAGCCATAAGGCATCTGAGCCACACACACTCAACAGTCGCTGTGAAAGCTGCCCTATACTCAGCCTCATAATTGGAAGTGGCCATAGTAGGTTGCTTCTTGGTCAACCAAGATATACATGAGCTACGAAGCATGAAGCAAAAACCACTAGTGGACACACGAGTGTCATAGCAACCAGCCCAATCTGAGTCAGAAAAAGCATGCAAATCTGGCGGTAGTGATCCCCCCTTGGGATAAAACAACCCAAGTAGCCGAGTACCACTCAAGTAGCGAAAGATGCGCTTAGCCGCCTTCCAATGCGTGACTCCTAGGCAATGCATAAACCTGCTCATCTGTGAGACAGCAAACTGAATATCTGGCCGAGTAATGCATAAGTAAATCAAGCATCCAACAGCCTGCTGATAAAGAACAACATCAAATGCATCTCCAGCATCATGAAGTCTCAATCGTAAACGTGTCTCCATAGGAGTGGCAATAGGCTTACAGTCTTCAAGGCCAAAACGCTGCAATAGTGTGTCAATATATTTCGTTTGACACAAAGCCATTCCACCATCAACTTGCATAAACTGAATGCCCAAATAGTGATGCAAATGCCCCAAATCAGACATCTCAAATGAGGCATGCAAATCAGCCTTGAAATCAGCAATATGCTTCTCAATAGACCAGTGAGCAACATGTCATCAACATAGACAACAATGATCAGAAGCACATCATTAGCACGCTCAACATATAAGGTGCTTTCAGTTGGGCTATTCACAAAACCATGTGCAACCAGATAGGCATGTATCTTCTCATACCAAGCACGTGGTGCTTGCTTTAAACCATATAATCCCTTCTTTAACCTACAGACCTGATTTTCATGCCCTTTCTGCACAAAGCCACGGGGCTGAAAAACATACACTTCTTCATGCAAGTCACCATTCACAAAAGCTGTTTTAATGTCCAACTGATGTACATTCCAACCATGATGGGCTGCAAGTGCACAAATGCTCCGAACAATAGTCATACGGCATGTAGGTGCAAAGGCCTCATCAAAATCAATGCCTCTTTCCAGCGCATAACCCTTTGCAACAAGCCTAGCTTTATACCTGTCAACTGTACCATCAGGTTTACGCTTCAGCTTGTATACCCACTTAGTGCCAATGGCCTTCTTGCCAGGAGGCAAGTCACATAAAGACCATGTACCATTCTTCATTATAGCATCATATTCAGATTGCATGGCAGCCATCCAATTTTCTGAATTCTGTGCTTCATCAAAAGAAACAGGCTCATTCTCATCACAGAGACTAGACGCAGCCATAGCATAGCAATGTGATGCAAAGGAGGCACTATGAGATCCTAAACAAGTACGATATGACAAAGGTGCATCTAATTTGCTGTCACGCAAAGTCTGCACCAGCAATTTTGGCATAGTTTTTGCCTGCTCAATATCAGCTCTCTCATCAACAAGTGCATCATGTAAATCTGCATCAGAAATAGAATGATCTGCATCATCATATGAAACCTGCAAAGGCTGAGAAGTTGCCTCATTAGGACTAGCACTAGACTGTCCACCTGTAAAAAGAGGCATCAACGTATCATACATGTCTTTGGAGCTAACAGATGTCTCCTTAGTACATGAAAGCAATGGCTGAATAGCATCTTCCACAAAGACATCACGGCTAACTAGAGTGCGTTTAGTCTCTGGATGATACAGACGATAGCCATTACTTTCAGAATTGTACCCAACAAAAATACATTTTACTGCCTTATCATCCAATTTTCTGTGATGTTGTTCAGGCATTAATGCATATGCCAAACAACCAAAAACACGTAGATGAGCAACAGATGGCTTGCGGTCATGCCAAGCCTCATATGGAGTGATAGACTGGTGCGCTTTAGTGGGACACCTGTTCAGTACATATGTTGCACACATGATAGCCTCAAGCCAGAAAGTATGTGGTAAAGCCTGACTCTTGACCATGCACCTCGCCATCTCCATGAGTGACCTGTTCTCTCGTTCAGCAAATCCATTCTATTGAGGTGTATATGGCACTGTACACTGGTGTTTTATCCCATGTTCAGCCAGAAATGCATTAAAATCAGAAGACATATATTCCACCCCCTCGATCAGAACGGAGAGTGCCCATTTTACATGCTGACGGATTTTCAGCCAGAACCAAAAACTGTTTAAAGCACATGAACACTTCGGACTTTTCTTTGAGTGGATATACCCATGCATGCCTGGAAAAATCATCAATGAAATTCATGAAGTAAAGGTAATTCCCAAAAGAGGGTGTCTGCATAGGACCACAGACATCACTATGTACAAGCTGCAATTTTTGCGTAGCCCAAACTGAACCATCTTTTGGAAAGGAGGAATGCTGCATTTTGCCCAAAATACAGCCTTCACATACATGTTTTCCAGGTGCCTCAAGTTTGGGCAAAGAAGACACCATATCAGATTTTTGCAGGCGTAGCAAACTAGCAAAATTCAGATGACCAAAGCGTGCATGCCAAAGCTTTGCATCTGACATAGCCTGAGAATCATGAAATGCACATGCCGAATCATTCACAGATCTTTCATAGTCTATGAGCTTATACAACCCACGACACAAAATGCCAGAAGCAATAATCACATCACCATTTGATAGATCATGAACTGTACACTTGCCATCAACGAATTTCACAACCAAGCCAATCTTGGCTAATGCAGAAACTGATAACAGATTCTTCTTGATCCCTGGCACAAATAAAGCATCTGACAAGGTGAAAGAACTACCATCAGCAGTAGTTAGAATGATCTTACCAACTCCCATAACAGGATAAGAGGAGTTGTTGGCGCATGTGACACTATTCCCTGTAGGGGCAGGCTCAAGTCAAGAGAAGAAACTGCGCTGCAAGGTAATATGTTTGGTCGCCCCACTGTCAAAGTACCAAACATCTGAGTCCACTGCAGACATGCACTCCTCATGAGAAGATGGGTCAAAACTGCAAACAGTAGTAAACGCCCATTCTTCTTCCTGCACAAGATTAGCAGACTCTGTTTTTGGTGTAGAGGCTTCTGCAACAACCATTCAAGCCTCCTTTTTCTTTGCCTCTTTTGCAGCCAGTTTTGGACAGTTCTTTATGATATGATCATTCCCTTTACAGTACTTGCAAAACAATTTCTGCTTGTCTGATTTCTTCTCATCTTTATCCTGGTTCTTCGAATGTGCAGCATTTGCAGATTTTTGCTTACTAGTAGAAGAGCTCCATTTTCCTTTACCCTTCTGACTAGCCAGGAAAGCTTCATCTGCAACACGCATAATGGACCTGTTCTGCTTGGACTGATCTTCCTGCAATAGAAGAGAGACTAACTCCTCAAATGATAAGGCATTCGGATTGCCTTTCATCATCAACCGAAGAGTAGAAGCAAAACTCTGAAATGAATCAGGAAGACCATTCAGAACGGTCTGCACAAGTGAGCTATCTGGTATAACCTCATGAGCAGAAATCAACTGTTCCTTCAAATCTTTGATCTTCGTTAGGAAACTGTCCATAGAATCACCTTCATTCATGTGCTCACTCTCCAACTGTTTTCGACAGTAAGCAACACGAGCCTCATTCCTAGCTTGGTACAATGTGGTAAGTGTATCCCAAGCATCCCTAGCTGTTCTAAAAGAGCGAATATGAGGAATAATGGCACGTTTGACAGACAAAGCTATCAATGCATGTGTCTGGGCATCTCTGCCATCCCAACAAATTTGCTTTGCAGTAGGTGCAACATAAACAGTAGCACGAATAGGAATATGTGAAATATCATCTTTGATACCATCTTCATCAGCTCCAGCACCTGTATTTGCAGTACGTGTCGTTACAGGTGTAACAAGACGTCTTTCAACACCCTGCACAATGTTCCACAATCCTTTTGCAACCAAAACATGTCGCATCATATAAGCCCATAATGGGTAGTTGGTACCATCCAACTTATCGTCAACAGCCAACATACGGAATACATCACTGCTTTTAGCCATGGCCTGTGACTAAAATACCTTGATGCACAAAATTGACTGTATCTCAAAAATTTGAACAGAACTACCCAGACGAGTTCTGCGAGACTTGTAGCAGACTTCGAGATGCTTAAACTAGCGAAAAGAAACTGGTATATACCTTTGGCACAAAAAGAAGAAATACCCTGCACAAGCGCTGTGATAATGCGTTCGAAGGCCGAAACGAGCTCACATCGGGATTTGGGCACCACATAGGGAAGTTGTTTTGATCTCGAAAACACGCTGAGTATGCTCACCAAAATTCGTGCGATTCCAAGACTGCAAACGGAGGAGTGTCGATGGTGCCCTAGATGAAGCGACGACCTGCTCTGATACCAATTGTTGGAGATAGATGTCTGCGGAAGCACGCGAACAACCCAAGGAAGAAGAAGAAGCTTGGAGGACAAACACACAATACTCAATGTATTACCAGAGAATGTACAAAGATTAGTAGCCCATTAGGGTAATAGGCATATATACAAGTCGGGGAAAAAAAACCTCCTAAAGAGGGAAAAAGTGCCCCGACGGTCCTAGTCTGTTCACACACATCACTACCTAAATATATCAACAATTAGAAGCAAAACAATTGCTACGTTATCCCTTTCTGTAGCTTATACTTCTATAAAAGGTAACCATTGCTCATTGTTTGTATGGAATGCACTAATTCTCCAACGCATTCTCTTAGTTGTATCTTGCTCTAACATGATCCACTTGAGGTGATTACACTTGTGTTTTCTTTCATGTATAGTGATTGAAGCCCCCATATTCATCTAATAGTAGATCAAATGCATATTAATTGCATGTTTTTTTCTCCAATTGAGTGAGGTTTCAAACGAGGATGCACCACACTGCACTCTCCTTCTCGAGAGCTCCAGGATGATATCCTCGGAGTAGAAAATGGAGCTCCCAAGGACGCACATGGTACTTTGCAACCAGGCTGCAGAATATAGAGGAAAACATAGAACACATGGAGTACGAAGACAGAATTCTTAGGTCTTACAAATGCAGTCAAACTTATAGTCTTTGACTGATCAGGCCACTATGTGTTTTATTAAAGAGCATATACAAACAAGTGCCCGATGGCCATTTGGTAACAATCTCCCACTAACGGCCAATATGGCCAAAGTAAATATGGGAGAGAAAATAAAGAATGATAAAGAATACTTGAGTGTCAGTATACAAACTATACCTCCCATCTGATGGGCATGTTACACAATATACAAGTGAGTGTATAAGATCATGAATCAAGTAACCCCCATCAAGTGACAATAGTGTCAAAAGCTATCTTGTGGTAGATCTTTAGTCAAAGCATTTGTAGCATTATCTTGAGTGTGAACCTTCTCAAGAATAATGTGATCAGTGGCTAAACAATCTCTAATGAAGTGATACCTCACCTCAATGTGCTTGGTCTTTGCATGATAGACCGGATTCTTAGCCAAAGCAATGGCACTCTAACTATCACTCAGCAAAGGAGGTACATGTTGAGGTAAACACATATCACAAGCAGGAGGAGAAAGCCATAATGCTTCCTTAAATGCCTCACTTGCTGCAACATACTCTACTTCTATGGTGGAAACAGCTCTACATTCTTGAAGACGAGATCTCTAATAGATAGCACCTCCAACAAAATGAAAAATATACCCTGATATAGATTTATGATTGTTCTAGCCTAAGCATAAGCACCACCTCCTTTACTTGTCAATCCGCGGAGATGTGAGGACTGGTATGAAGACCATGAGCGAGTGAAGGGACAAGTGCATGAGTGAAAGCACACAAGCATACACACACATATATACACACACACACACGGTAAGAGCAAAGAGAGAAACAATAGAAAGCTTCTATTACCAAGAACTCTCTTACAAAGCTTCAATCTACAAATGCTCACTCTCTAACTAATTAACCTCAAAAATGAGCTCTCTAGCTCTTTTTATAGTTTTTCGAGTAGTTTTGGCCCTATCCATACCTAGCGTTTAGCCTAGTTCCAAATTAGGTTCCTGGGCTTATTTGAGGGCTCTAACGGAGTCTACAAAATATGAAAATTGGTAGGATGATGCCTCTAATGCTCCTCAAGCTCAAGCACTCCTTGCCTTGAACAAAATAGAGTTATAAGAAGGTGAAATGATATTTACAATGGTTTGAGTGATAAAAATCACTGTTTTTGTAGGGGATTCTTTTGAAAACTTGTTATACACTTCTTGGAGCTCCGTACTTTCTCCTTCTTCTTGCGTGTCTAATTCTTTGATAGGTTCTTGTGTCTCGTTCTTGACTTTGAGTGCTAACAATTGTCTACACAACCAGCATAGTTAGAATCTTCTATGTAACCAATAGTGGATGCTTTCCCTCTACCTAAGCATAGACACTTGTCCTTAGCACCACTCATATATCTTAAAATCATATTTACCGCTTCCCAATGTCTCTTGCTAGGATTAGACATATGTCTGCTCACAACTCCCCTTGCAAATGCAATGTTTGGAGTTTAGTTAGATTTCCTTGCATGTTATTAGAGAAAGAGCATATTCATATTTATGTAGGAAAGAAGTTGATCTAAAATAAGCTAAAGATGAAAGATGTCTCTTGAAAATCCTAAATCTTTGTTTATAATAGTATTTAAGATAGATTGCTTTATGAAAAAGGTACAAATTTTTCTTCAAGATGAGAGGAACTGATGCTTAAAACAACTCAATACATCCACTTCCACTTCATATTGATGCTTGTTTGTTTTCTTTCTTGTTGTCAATGTTGCTTGTTTATTTGCATATATATTGCCTATTTGTTCATGCATATTCATCTTGCGTGTTTCAATTCTTTCTTTCATGCAAATTTTGCTTCATGTCACGTTGCCTACTCATTCATGCATATGATCAATTTTTCCTTCCATGTTTCTTATGTTGCCTATAAAAGAATTTGATGCCTCAAACATTTTGTTTTTCATAGATACTAGAGTGGCGCTTCCGGAGGAATCCCAGGTTTTGTGGGGGCGAATGTCATCAAGATTTTCTCTCCTCTCTCACTCATGAAGGCCTACAGGAAACACATTCGGTGAAGTTAGCCAAAATTCCTTGAGACGCCCAAGATGCATCAAGGATGTCATAGGGAATTCACATGGAAACTTTGGAAGAAATCAAGCAAATCTAGGGTAGCGGTCAAAGCTGGTCAAACTTTGGAAATTAGGGAAAAAATTTCAATATCTCCAAATCACATGAAAATTCATGCATTTGTAAAGCCTAACAAAGGCACTCTATAGCCCAAATTTCACATGTAAATGGCTTTTCTAGCACGTTCATATGCCATGTGCATTTTGTAAAAATGTAATTTTTCCATTAGGACCTTAAAAAATTTTGTATAGGAAATTTTGTCAGCCATATGGTTTGGCATGTATAAAGATCATATATGGATACACATTTGTACAAATTTTCAAGGCTAGCAAAGCTTCCTAGACACCTTAGTGCCACCTTGCAAGCTTCCAAATGTAGTCAAACTTGTATAAGGGAGATTCAGATGGGGGTTTTTTCTGCATATTCTTAAAGGAGACCTTTCAAAACATAGCCCTACAAATTTTCATCTTCATCAAATGATATTTCAAGGGTAAAAGAGCACAAAATCTAGTTTTCAAGGTCATCGCAGTTTCCTAGAATAAGAAAATTGAAGGCTTGAAGGGCGACCACATGGAAAACAATGATTGAACCATGTTGTACGGTCAAGATGAGCTCATATTCAAGGGTGGAGATGCATTAAAGCATAAATCAAGGAGGATCCACGAGTTTTTTCATCAGATAAGTCTTTTTTTATGATCAAAGATCAATAATGCAAAGTTTCTCCAAAAATAATGGCTTATCTTATCCAAATTGATGTCAGCACTGATTCGATGGTCCATATCAGCCCTAGATCCAATGGTGGAGAATGAAGGTGCCTATTTTCCTCCCCTTTGCCCTAGATATCATATAAAGAACCAATCCTAACCATCCATTTGATAAATCCAATGGTTGTAATCAAAAGAAGCTGATCTGCGGGTTGAGAGTTGATTTCTCTAAATCCAAGGGCCCCAATTCATTCAAAAAACTATATAAACCTCCCTCCAAACTCCTATAGCAACATTGTTAGGCATCCATAGGGCCCTTGCTAGCACATGGTTTCCTTGAGACGATCATCCTCAATTGAGTATGTGAGGATCCAAGGTGGGCTAGTAAGAGCATAGTTCCTAGATTCAATTTTTCTACTTCCTCTCTAGGATAGGCTCATAAACCCAGTTTCTCTTTCTTTGCTCACCCTCAGTGGAGCGCATGAGTGAGTTAGAGCTCGTTTTATGTGTCCCACCTTTGACCAGTAGTATGCTTAGCTTGACGTTTCACAACATTCATGTATATTTTTTATCATAACAAGATCTTCTAATTCATGTCTCATGTCTCCTATCTCTTTGTGTCTTCTGTGTTTTTACATGTCACCTTCTATCTCTTTCTATGTGTGAGAAGGCTCTGCGGTATTGCGTTGAACCAGTGAGGATGATCCATTAAGGTTGAGAGAATAATTTTCTTTTCATTCATAAATCATGACCCACATGCGTTCATACCACCCAAAAACACCCATGCATATGTTTTAGTTTTGAAAGTGTATAAGAAACTCCATTCTTGGACCATTCTTCCTTTCGAGACTGATGCATGTGTGTGGTTTTAGTTTTTTTTTCTCATCATGCATTCATTCCATTCAAAGGAACCTATGAATGTGAATTATATTTGAAAAATTTTTAAGAAGCTCCATATTTTTGGACCATTCTTCCTTTCGGAATTGATTCATGTGAATGGTTTCTTTTGTCCTCATCATTCATGTTCATGTGATTATCTTGTGTTCATATGTTTGCCTTTCTCTAATCAAATCATAACATCTCTTCCCCCCATACCCAACTTCATCTTCACCTTCCCATTCTTTTATTACATAAACCTTCCAACACTCACTAGCTTCATACACTCTACGTGTGCCACGACCGGACCCGATCCACCCGGATTGCGATCACCTCCACAGCGCACGTGTACTTTTACAGTCCCCAGTACCGGTTGTGGTGCATAAGCTTCTTCAGATGTTTCCTGCATTGGGATCTCAATTGTTTCATCCAACTTTCATACTTGAGGAGGTGATGGTGGTCATCCCTAATGGAGAAGCTGAGCTTATAGCTCATGTACATTAGGGATGCTTATAATGTGCTTTTGCAATGGTTATAATGTGCTTTTGCACTAGTTGTGGAAATGATGTGAATTGTTATCATGTGATGCTAATATATTTGCATTCTCTTCTGATATTATACAAATATTCTAATAGGGTTGCATACTCTTACAATATTATCTAAATATTCTCACATGGAATGGCCTATAACTTAGATGACGTGATTGGCATGTGAGGTATGTTCTCTATAGCAGCATTAAGGTTGTTTTGATTTTGTTGCTATAATCTCTTATTCTCTTCTTGTGTAGCTGCAAGATGTCTTCGAAGTAATGTCTTATTAGATTGATGTTTTGCATTGTTCTCCATTTGGACATGTACATGACTGTCTACTATCTTCATGGATTCTTGGTCCATGTTCTGAATATTGGACTCCAGCTTTGTGTGATAATCATAAAGATTTGTATTGATCTTGTAATAGAATGTTGTTTGGAAAAAGCTCATACATTTATTCATGTAAGTTCATAGACTACTTGTTGAGGGATTCCTTGCCTACTATATGCTATTGGTATTTGTGCCTCAAGTGATTGAAATAGTTTATCATCGAATCAATTAGTGAATCAACAGTCATGGATGCAATTTGTAAAGTAGGTAATGCAGGGGGAAAGGGAGTGGGGATGGGAAGAGTGAATGTTGTGGATAAAGATGTTGGGACTAAGGGTGATGTAGATGGAGGGGGGAATTGGGGAAGGTGGAAATGTAGGGGGTGGGGGAGGTGCTAGTAGGAGGTTAAATGTCCATTGCATCAGACAAGGACGTGTGATGTGGCAACCATAAAAACTAGTTTGGTGGGTGCCATGATTGTGGTTTCTCTAAACAATTATGATGTTGGAAATGCTTTTTGATATTGTGAAGATCTATCCCACCAAGAAGTTAGTTGCGTGCATTGATGGAAGGTCAAGGGAAAAAAGTAAAGCCAAAGGTTGGAGAAAAGATGGGATTGAAGTTAGAGATGGCTTTGATTTAATTAAGGATGAGAAAGGGGAAGATTATGGCATTGATGGGTCTGAAGCTAGTATTGGATGAGTGGTTGAACTATTATGATTTGTTGAATGGCAGGATGAACTATGATGGGTGCAGTATGATACAATGGGTTGTTGATGGAGCAGAAGAGTTTGGATTGAGAAATAGGGTTTCAGAATATAAAAGTGGGTACAACCATGGTTTTGTCGGTAGTAAGAACTACTTCCTTTATCCTAGGGGTGAGTGAAGTGGGGTGTGAAGTATGGGTTTTTGTGGTTGGGTGAGTGCTTCCTTGATGGTGCAAGGCACATGTTGGGGGTTTTCTAGTGGTTGATAAAATGTGGAGGTGCAAAGGAGGAGGGGTTTTTACATGGGTCTCGACATTCAAATGAATGGTTGCTACTATGGCTAATGGAGTGGATTTGGTAGTGACCTTGTTGTGATCAAAGCAAATGTGGCTACCGCTGAAGTGATTGGTATCCAAATGTTCTTACGTGATCGTGGTGGATTCATCTCTTATTGTACTAGGTGCAAGGTCTTTGTAATGTATGATCAATCGCTTCAATGATATTATAGGTCTCAATTAAAACTCATAATGATTCAATGACTTGTTGGTCTCCTCTATCTTCAAGGATTTTTCCCATGAGTAACTGAGTTCTTTTCACTGAACGTTTTCCTCTAGCCTGGATGCTCTCCATCGTTTTTCATAGTCCTCTAAGTTGGGTTGTGTAGGTAGGTGCTTCCTTCTCTTCTTCTTCTTCATTCTCATCCTCCTCTTGTATCTCTCATTGTTATTCTTCCTTATGTTGATGTTGTTGTTCCTCGTGCCTAGCTATTTGTTAATCTCTTTTGTATTTTGTCTCCAATCCTATGTTTACATATGTCAAATCAACCTCATGAAGAAGTTGCTCAAATTCAAAAGTACCTAATTCCTCTAACATGATAGGTGCTTGGAACTCAAACTCAGGAGGCAAGCGAGGAGTCCTTGGTTGTGCAATGGACACTCCATCTATGCTACATTAGGGAAGTCAGATCTTGAAGGGTTGAACCACTCTTTCCCATGTTAATGAAATGTGTGGATTCATAGTTTCACCTTATGGTTATCGACAAGGAAGATTTCCTCTCATCTTCTTTGGATAGGGTGCAAGATCTTTCTAACTTTTGTATAGGTGAAGCCTCAACCATGTTAGGATAGAAACTTGTAGAGAATGTGTGCTATGGTGCAAGATCCATTGAATATAGGCTTGCAGAACCATTATTTGTTTGTTACATGAAGTTGCTCAATTATCTTGATAGGGAGGCTGATTCTTAGCCTAGTAGACTCGCCTAAGTATAAACTAAAACATATTTGCTTGCATGGCTTAGTAAAGCGGTCTTGTCAAGTAAAAGCAACTTGCTGCATGCACATCCCTATGTGGTACCAAAATGTTCATGGTCATGGTTTCCATATCCTTTAGCTTCCTTATATTCATGTTTCTCATATTTTATGGTAGTAGACTCTCCTTATCTGAGCGAATATGCATGCCTTGCATGTTGCAGGCCTCGCATACTAGGTTCAAGTTGAGCTTGAACTTCTTCATTTAATTGTTACATAATAGGGAAAGAATCACAAAGGCTATTGGTACATATTTAAATGTACTTGGTTGTAGAGTGCAAATCAAATAGTATCACCACATATAATATTGCCTGCCTAGTGGTTCACTAAAATAGCTTTCCAGCCACACTCTATACCAAATGGCTTGGAGCTTTGATGTCTTCTTGAGCTTCTCGAGTTCACAGGTGAAGAAGTGGTATTTTCCCCAAACATTATTTAATTCACATTTTGGCTCCCATATGTATGCGGGATCTCCAATGGGTACAACTAACTCATTAAACCAATGTGAATGGGTATTTACCCATTCTCTTTGACATGTAGGGGGATCATCCAACGGTTTCTCAGTGGGAGGTCCTGAAATGGGGAGGTTAGGGATATCAAGAGGTTTGGGTTTGGGTCATACTTCAGCCATGGCTTACTAATTCGAGTGATGCACTTTGCCAATTTGTTGGAATAAGAAAAGCATATTACTATTTTTTAAGAACCCTGATGAGGCCTTGTTTCCTTTACAATACCAACATGTTTCCCTTGATCCATGTGTTGTGGATTTAGTTATTGTGTGAGTGATGAGTGTGTGATGTAGTGAGAGGGTGAGTTCGTGCAAGGCCTAGATGCATACTCAAGAAATGCATTAGGTGGACATGCTTATAATAGTGTACATGTATATTACTTGTTTGGTTCAGGTGGTAATTTACAATGCTTAACTCTCAAAAACTCCCTTGTGGGATTAAAAGATTGGCCTTTAGGTTTATACATGGTTCTTGATGATGAATCTACTTGGTTATGGGACGTTGTAGGGACCTATTTCCAAGCAAGTCTAGGAAAGACTTGACATAATGTCTCAATTACAAAAGCTTTTTGTCTACATTTTGGGGGGTATGTGATGGACTATGTCTGATTAGAAATTTAGAGCTCATGTGTAGATGGATGAGCTCACAAGTAGGTCTTAGGCACCCAAATATGTGTGTTATTGTGGTGAGCCTTCATCAAATACTTTAGAACCCGAATACTTTTTTCAACATGAGTGTTGTTGGTCTACAACTTGATTCTATGGCTTTCTCATATGCTTCACAAGTAGTAGTTTTGAGCCTATTGGGCAATTGATTTATCATCCTTTTCTATCCAAATCTACTTTATTCTTCTTGTGCTCCTTGGCTTAGCTTTGAGTTTGAGCTACTACTACCATGTTTAACTATAGTCTTCTTGTACTCCTTGGTCTACTCAATGTATTAGTCTTCTTATGCTCATTGGCTTAGCTTTGAGTTTGAGCTAATACCACCATTTTTGAATTTGGAATAAAATGGAGATCCACCACCTTTTGAGCTCTTTCTTTGACAGTTGAATTCTTGGACACATACAACATCTTTTTCTCCAAGATTAGTCTTAGAAGAAATAAACGCATGTGTAAGACCTAGATAAGTGACCATGCAAATCTCTAAATTTTATGTGAGAGGTGATTTCCATACTGAAACCTAAAGAAGTTGACTCCTTAGGTTTACGTTGACTACATGATCATAGATCAAGTGTATACCCAAGATGAGAGGCTTTGTCAGATGTGAATCAAGAGCGTTACATAGTATTAATAAGAAGCACATAACCAAAAAATTTAATGAAAATGATTTAGTTTGGTTATGAATCATTAAAAGGCATTTAGAAACTATCTCTCAACATAAGGTAAAACTTGCCGCAGGGTATTATGGACCTTTTCGCATTATTGATAAAATAAATGAAACTTCTTTTGGATTAGATATACCTTCTAATTGGGGTATACATAATTCTTTCCATATACGTTTGTTGAAATCTTTCAAGGTACTTTGCCACTCCTGCCTATTTTAGATGATCCTCCTTTACTTGAAGAGGATGCGCAAATAGTGATTCCAAAAAAAGTAATAGATTATGACGTTACCACTACACGAACTGGTAAGCAATATCATAGGTATTTAGTCAAATATAAAAATCACTCACTTGAGGAATCACAATGGATACATAAGACCTCCTTATCACCTCACTATGATCATTTAATTTCTTCATATCATTCCCAATTACATTAAACTTTGAGGTTTCCGATTCCATGCATGTGTTTTACATGGTTCATGCTTAATACTGTTCAGTGATGGGATATGCAAATGATCATCCATGTTGTATTTTATGGAATCATGGAAGCTTAAATGGATTTTTAGTGTTTTAAATCTCCAGAAGGTTTTAATGTGGTTGTGTTTGATCTAGCAGGTGAAGAAGCATGAGGGCATGGATACAAGTGGATGCACGTAAATAAATAAATTTGAAGACTAAATCGAAGACTTCTAGAATAGTTATATTTAGGTTTATCTTGATGTAAAAGTAGTGGTTCGCTTTCGAAAGCATGCCTTTTGTAAATAAAGTAGTTTTTCCTAAAAGACGATTCTAAAAGCGACGGCCCTCATGTGACTTCTATTTTCATGATGTAATAGAAATAAACCTATAAATATGTGTATTCTGAGAGACTTATCCATCAAAGTACACGGGGGGAGATTGAACCGAATATTGCATCGATTGTTTCTTTATTTCTGATTCCTATTTCTTCTTCTTTCTACCTGTGTGTGTGCATGCATTGAAGGACATGATAACATGTTCCTTAGTTGAGGCATAAACTTGAAGTGAAAGCCAGAAGCTATATATTCATTTCATATTCAAGCGTTAAATAGAGTTTGAGATCCTATGATCCTAGAACAAAAGAGTTAAAGGTGTCTAAAGTAGTACTTCAAATTTGAGGACATTAGTAGAATTTCGCAACACATCACCATGGTAAGGAATACTGGGGAGAAATTTTTCTTCAACCGAGGAAGAGTCGGCAAGAAGCAAGGGCAAAGGAAAAGAGGATTATTAAGACAATCCATTGCTATACATGGATAGAATTAGTGAAGAAGACATTGAAGGTAGAGAATTGAGTTATAATCAAAAGAAAGAAAGAAAAAGTCCCATTACAACCACCAATAGATAAGAAGCTCTATAAGGGAAATGTCTCTAATTGGAGGTTAAGTTTTGAGTCTTTCACTATGAAACATTATGGATACATGGTGAAGGAGTTGATTTGAGGGGTCCAATTGTTTTGAGGATGAAGAAAATCATGAAGAATGGAATCAATTCATGCAAGAAGAAGTCAGAGCATTGAAGGAAAACAAAAATTTTCCATTTGTGACAAAGACCAAGGACATGAAGGTGATAGGCAAAAAATCAGTATACAAGATCAAAAGGCTAGTGTAACAAGGGGAGGTATAACAATAGGCTAGTGGCCAAGGGTTTTGCGCCACTTCATTTGAGAGAAGTTGTTTACAAAATTTGTCTAGGTAGAGCATTTGACTATTAGATTGCTTTACATACATCTTTAGAAAAGGGTTGGAAGGAAAACATCTATTGAAATTCTAGAGAAGCATTAATATGATAGATTTAAGTTGAAAAATTTAAGCGGCATCTTAAAATTCAAGTTGTAAACCCTAGCTCAAAGCTCAAAGTTGTTGATAAGAAGTAAAAGTATCATCCAAGGGTTTCAAAAGTACAAATTCAATTATCGAGAATTTTAAATTATAAGAAATAATAGAACATCATAATAAATGAGTAGATAGAGTTGGGAAAACTATACACACAAAGAGAGATGCAGATTGAGAGGTATAAAACTCAAATTCTCAAATTTGCAAGAGTAATGCAACTATAAAAATGGTGTTTTATCTTTTTAAGATTCTACTTTTGTCTCATTTAGCATTTTGTATGAATGCAGCATCTCCTTTCTTTCCACCACTCAATGTCTTGAGTGGTAGCTCCTTGCAATAAATTCTTTAAAAATAAAAGTTTGAGCTCAAAGAGTAGCTACCAAACCATAAGGCTTTGGTGGACAAATTTGAAGAAGGTGTCAAGCTAGCTCCTTGTTTGACTTTTGTACACCTACTTGTGTTGTTTAATCTTGAAGATTCTTAACGGCTCTCATAATCACTTTTGAGCATAATGGGTGCCTTAGAAATTAGGCTACCATGGATCAATTTTGTCACTTGAGGATGGATTATTGAGTATATCTAACATAAATAACTTTCCCACTTCAAAGACCACCTAAAAGTAATTGGGTCATTGTCAAATTACTCCTAAATTTACTAAGCACTTTTTCTCCATCTACATATGTGTGGATCCAAGTCATGAGTGCAATTCCACAATGCCTTATTTGTTCCTAAGTTTGCTTAGAGTGGTAGCAAGGTATTACAAGCCAAAAAATTGCTACGTTATCCCTTTTTCTAGCTTATACTTCTATTATAAGTAACCATTGCTCATTGTTTGTATGGAATGCACTAATTCTCCAACGCATTCTCTTAGTTGTATCTTGCTCTAACATGATCGACTTGAGGTGATTACACTTGTGTTTTCTTTCATGTATAGTGATTGAAGCCCCATATTCATCTAATAGTAGATCAAATGCATATTAATCACATGTTTTTTCTCCAATTGAGTGAGGTTTCAAAGGAGGATGCACCACACTGTGCTCTCCTTCTCAAGAGTTCCACGATGATATCCTCGGAGTAGAAAATGGAGCTCCTAAGGATGCACACGATACTATGCACCTAAGCTATAGAATACACAGGAAAACACAGAACACAATGAGCATGAAGATAGACTTCTAAGGTCTTACAAATGTAGTTGAACTTATAGTCTTTGATTGATGAGACCACTATATGTTTTATTAAAAAACATATACAAAGAACTGCCCAATGGCCATTTGGTAACAATCTCCCATTAACGGCCAATATGGCAGAAGTAAATATGGGACAAAAAATAAATAATGATAAAGAATACTTGAGTGTCAGTATACAAACTATACCTCCCATGTGATGGGCATGTTACACAATATGCAAGTGAGTGTATAAGATCATGAATCAAGTAACCCCCATCAAGTGACAATAGTGTCAAAAGCTATCTTGTGGTAGAGCTTTAGTCAAAGCATTTGCAACATTATCTTGAGTGTGAACCTTCTCAAGAATAATGTGATCAGTGGCTAAACAATCTCTAATGAAGTGATACCTCACCTCAATGTGCTTGGTCTTTGCATGATAGACCAGATTCTTAGACAAAGCAATGGCACTTTGACTATCACTAAGCAAAGCAGGTACATGCTGAGGTAAACCCATATCACAAGTAGGAGGAGAAAGCCATAATGTTTTCTTACATGCCTCACTTGCTGCAAGATACTCTACTTCTATGGTGGAAGCAGCTATACATTCTTGAAGACGAGATCTCCAAAAGATAGCACCTCCAAAAAAATGAGAAATGTACCCTGATGTAGCTTTATGATTGTTGTAGCCCAAGCATAAGCAGGACCTCCTTTACTTGTCAATCTACGGAGATGTGAGGACTGATATGAAGACCATGAGCGAGTGAAGGGACAAGTGCATGAGTGAAAGAACACAAGCATGCACACACGTATACACACACACGCGAAGGGTAAGAGCAAAGAGAGGAACAATGGAAAGCTTCTATTATCAAGAACTCTCTTACAAAGCTTCAATCTACAAAAAGCTCACTCTCTATCTAGCTAACCTCAAAAATGAGCTCTCTAGCTCTTTTTATAGTTTTTCGAGTATTTTTGCCCTATCCGTACCTAGTGTATGGCCTAGTTCCAAATTAGGTTCCTGGGCTTATTTGAGGGCTCTAACGGAGTCTAAGAAATATGAAAATTGGTAGGATGATACCTCTAATGCTCCTCAAACTCAAGGAATCCTTGGCTTGAACAAAATAGAGTTATAAGAAGGTGAAATGATATTTACAATGGTTTGAGTGATGAAAATAAGTGTTTTTGTAGGAGATTCTTCTGAAAATTTGATATACACTTTTTGGAGCTCCCTACTTTCTCCTTCTTGTGTGTCCACTTCTTTGACAAGTTCTTGTGTCTCGTTCTTGACCTTGAGTGCTAGCAAGTGTCTACCCAACCAGCATAGTTAGAATCTGTGTATCCAATAGTGGATGCTTTCCCTCTACCTTAGCATAGACACTTGTCCTTAGCACCACTCATATATCTTAAAATCATCTTTACCGCTTCCCAATGTCTCTTGCTAGGATAAGGCATATAACTGCTGACAACTCCCACTGCAAATGCAATGTCTGGTCTCGAAGCTACCATAGTATACATGAGACTACCAACAAGAGACTGATAGGGAATTTGGGTCGTGAATTCCTTTTCCTCATCTTATTTGTGGAAATCATCCTTGCTCAATTTAACATATGTGGGTAGAGGTGTAGTCAATGCCTTTCCACCCTACATATTTAACCTATGAAGTACTTTGGATATGTACCCACTTTGAGACAAGTATATGTAGCTTTTACTCCTATCACGAGTAGCACCTGCCAAGAATATGTTTGGCTTCCCCCAAATCCTTCATATCAAATGTCTGACTCAACTTCTTTTTGAGAATTGACAAGTCATAAGAGGACTTCCCAGTAATCAACATATCATAGATATAAAATATCAAGCATATCAAGTTGCCATCTAAACATCTCTTTGTGTAGACACAATGATCCTCATTGCTTTGAGAATAGCCTTGAGACTTCATAAAAGCATCAAAATTTTGGTACCATTGTCTTGGGGACTGTTTAAGTCCATACAAGCTCTTCTTGAGCTTACAACTTAGATTTTCCTTGTGAAGAACTATATAACCTTCTTGTTGTTCCATATAGATCACATATATAAGATCTCAATGCAAGAAAGTAGTTTTCACATCCATTTGGGCTATCTCTAAGTCCTCCATTGCAACGAATCCAAGCAACATGCACACTGTAGTCATCCTGACCACTAGAGAGAAGATTTCCTCAAAATCAACACCATGTTGTTGCTTAAAACCCTTTGCAAGAAGTCATGCTTTATACTTTGGAGTAGCACTATCTTGGTGAATTTCAGATTATATACCCATTGACATGGTAAAGCTTTCCTGCCCTTTGGCAAAGGTACTAAATCCCAAGTACCATTCTTGTGAATAGAATCCAACTCAATCTTCATGGCATGCTCCCACTTGACATGATTCTCTATCTGCATAGCCTCTTTGTAGCAAGGAGGCTCACTGGCATCTGCTAGCGTAACAAAATCTAAACATGGAACATATCTATCAGGTGGATGTGAGACACATGTAGAGCATCTCAATGGTTGCTAAATAGGAACATGTGCAGACTATCACATTCTCTTGAGCATCCCTATGTGTAGCATTTTTATGCATGCTAATTGGAGGACTCGTATCCTCAAACACCACTCTTCTCACTTCAACCTCCTTAATGGGTTGTTCATGCATCTTAGACTCAATGAAAATGACCTCACTACTACTGATGACTGACTCTATTTCAGGATCCCATAGTGATATCCAAATTGTCCTTCTCCACCATATCCAAGAAAAATACATTTCTTTGACTTATGGTCCAACTTTTATCTAAGATTCTTGGGTATATGAACATATGCATGACACCCAAAAACTCGAAGATGATCATATTATGGTGGCTTCCCTATCAAATCATAATATGGTGGCTTCCCTATCCATAAATTTTGTACCACTTTTGTACTAGGTGAAAAGTTATTCACATGAACTATAGTCAATACTACTTCTCCCCAAAAGCCTTGTGAGAGGTTTGCATGATGCAACGTAGAAACTACTCTATCTTGAATAGTTCTATTCATCCTCTCAGCTACACCATTTCGTATAAAGGTATAAGGAGCTATAAACTCTCAAAGAATCCCTCTAGAGTAATAGAAAAGGCTGAATTCATGTGAGATATACTCACCCCCATTATCTGAATGTAAAGCCTTAAGTTTATTTCCTTTTTCAATCTCAACTGAAGCAAACCATTTTCGGAAAGTAGGATATATCTGATCCTTCGATTTGATAGGATATACCCAAACTTTTCTACTAGCATCATCTATGAAAGTGACAAAGTAAACAGAACACCTAAGGACCTAGTGGGCATAGGACTACACACATCTGTATGAACAAGATCTAAAGTCTGAATTGAAGGGTCACTATGCACATTTCTAGTTTGCTTTCCATATTGAGAATGCTCACAAAATGAAAAATCGGAGAAAGATTACACAAGTAAGTAGCCAAAATGAGAAAAATTTTCCATTCCACTATGAGATATATGGCCCAAAGGACCATGCCAAATATAGGCCATAGGTTTTTTAGTAATAGCTAACAAGTGTTCTTTCTAAAAATACGAATAAAGGATCAAGTGAGCCAACTTTGCTTCCTTTTGCAATAACCATATGGCCCTTTTATATACGAAAAGACTGAGCATACAAGACCACCTTGTAACCAAGGTCATCAAGTTGATGAACTAACCTCAAACTACATGATAACTGAGGTACATGGCATACATTATGCATAGTAAATTTTGAATCATCAAAGAACTGCACAACCACATCTCCAATCCCCACAAGGTCACACTCATAAGAGTCACCAAGTCTCACAGTACCTAGAGACTTTGCTGAAGTACTTTGATGGCGATGCACCACAGTGCGCTCTCCTTCTTGACGAGGATATGCTTGGAGTAGAAAACTGAGCTCGTAAGGCCGCATGCAGTACTCCACAGAATAGGCAGAAAACACAGTACACAGGGAGCACGAAGAGAGACTTCTTAGGTCTTGCAAATGCGGTCGAATTTACAGTGTGTGACTGACCACGTCATTATATGTTTTATTAAAGAACATATACAAAGAAGTGTCCGGTGGCAATTTGGCCTTTCACATGGACACTAACGGTAACAATCTCCCACTAAAGGCCAATATGGCTAGAGTAACTATGGGAGAAAAATAAAGGATGATAAAGAGTACCTGAGTGTAAGTATACAAACTATACCTCCCACCTGATGGGCATGTTACACAGTATACAAGTGAGTGGGTAAGATAAAGAATCAAGTAACCCCCATCAAGTGACAATAGTGTCGAAAGCTATCCTGTGGTCGAGCTCTAGTCAAAGCATCTGCAACATTATCTCGAGTGTGAAACTTCTCAAGAATAATGCTCTCCGTGGCTAAGCAATCTCTAATGAAGTGATACCTCACCTCAATGTGCTTGGTCTTTGCATGATAGACCAGATTCGTAGCCAAAGCAATGGCACTCTGGCTATCACTGAGCAAGTGAGGTACATGCTGAGGTAAACCCATATCAAAAGGAAGACAAGAAAGCCACAATGCTTCCTAACATGCCTGACTTGCTGCAACATACTCTACTTCTGTGGTGGAAACAACTGTACACTCTTGAAGACGAGATCTCCAACAGATAGCACCTCCAGCAAAATGAAAAATGTACCCTGATGTAGACTTACGATTGTCTGCACAACGAGCATAGTCCGAATCTGTGTAACCAATAATGGATGCTTTCCCTCTACCTAAGCATAGACACTTGTCCTTAGTGCCACTCAGATATCTCAAAATCATCTTGAACGCTTCCCAATGTTTCTTTCCAGGATTAGACATATATCTGCTCACACCTCCCACTACAAATGCAATGTCCGGTCTCATAGCTACGATAGCATACATGAGACTACCAACAGCGGGCTGATAGGGAATTTTGGTCATGAATTCCTTTTCCTCATCTGATTTGGGGAAGTCATTCTTGCTCAATTTAACATATGTGGTTAAAGGTGTACTCAATGCCTTTCCACCCTGCATATTGAACCGGTGAAGTACTTTGGATATGTACTCACTTTGAGACAAGTATATGCATCTGTTAGTCGGCCGTCGGATTGGCAATTGTAAAAACTGAATCTTTTTCTCGTTCGCACGTACGAAAGGTTGTTACAAGATGTTTGTAATCTTTATATAAAGGAATGAAAAAGAGGCGCTCGGTGACGACCAGTGGGTTCACCAGACTGTCTGTCTGGGTGATTGAGCTGCACGTTACTCTAGTGTGTGTTTGCGTCATTTTGAGTACCTTGTTCTCCTCTCTACCTTGTTGTTATCAATACATGTTCGGTTGGTGAATTACCAAAGACATCCAGAAGATCGCCAGACTGTTCGTCTGGGCGAGTCATTTTGCGAAGTTTCTGTTGTGATTGTTCTGCTAATTACACGTATTTTGTATTGTGTGTTTGAGAATCCTGAATCCTTCTGCGTCTGCTATCCTCCTTGAGTATCTATATCTCGTCGGTAAGGATTAAGTTAGTGTTATTGTCTCTATTGTTACAGTACTTTGTGTTCGGGATAGTTCTTGAGTTAATCAAGTAATTCTGCATTACTGTACTGACTAGTTCTTGCGCTGTACGCTGAAGAGAGCATTAGCTAGTCTGTGTTCGATAAACCTTGAAAGAGTTTGATTGCGTACTGTAAGATTGTGAGTGTAACAGATTCTTGATAGAGTTCTTGAGCATTAGTATCTTGCTGTGTGTGAAGTGGTTAGTTTCGGAAAATCAAGAACACGGCCTCTGTCTAACAGACCCCTTCCACTCCCAAGAACCCAAGTAGATGTTTAAACGCGCTTCTGACAGTCAGTTTTGCGTTTAACATTGGCGCTGTCTATGGGAAGGTGGCATCAAGAGTGTTGCCAGCTAACTGTGGGAAAGTGACACCAGATTGTTGTCATTTGTCTGTGCGAATGTGGCATCAAGAGTGCTCGTTGATTGATTGTGAAACTCGTCATAGACTGTGAATCGACCGTAAAGAAGGATAGTACGCAAAGTATTGCAAACATAGTATATGCCGGTTACTCGTTCCGATGAATCATACCCGAAGCATAGAAGAAACCAATAGTCTTGGGCGATACCTAATTTGCTAAGGACGCCCCCAAGAAGTAGAAGCGCAGATAAGTCTAACCCAGCTATCAAGGAATTGAAGAATGCCAGTAGTGATTCCGGTAGTATTCCGGTAGAATGTACTGTGTTTGTGGCAGATTCCGGTGCAATTTCGACACAGTCTGTCGAAGAAATAGTAACT
The DNA here is from genome assembly GCA_020310875.1 of Ceratopteris richardii. NCBI lineage: Eukaryota > Viridiplantae > Streptophyta > Polypodiopsida > Polypodiales > Pteridaceae > Ceratopteris > Ceratopteris richardii. The sequence goes on along the minus strand of CM035408.1, from coordinate 103,143,115 downwards.
CTAGAGTCTACCAGGACAAAGCCTGAAGTTAATTTAACACCATTGGGTCAAGATTCGAATTTGTCTGCGGATAGAAACGTCTTGGCCAAAGAAATCAATGAAGGTGAAAAAGCACCTTGTTTTGTTGAAAATTCGACACCTTCCGGTGTTATTTCGGTACCAGTTGCTGAGAGTTCACAGTTTTCCGATGACGGTTTACCATTTCTTGGTGAATCTTCAGTCCAATCACCGCCATTTGGAGTAAGTCTTCCTACCTTTGATATCAAGGAGGAAGGTAGCTTATTCGAAGTAGAAATCCGAAACCTACTGAACAATATTATCAAGCCGCAAAGTGCACAGGCTGACGATACAGATTCCAAAAGTTCAGATATTCAGCCTCGGGATATAGAAGATAGTCACAATATAGCCACCAGCACGATGAGTGGGCAACAACAACAACAACAACAACAACAACAGCAGCAAGAACAACAACATCTATTTCCACCACGGCCGACTCCAACAGGAGTAAGGTACACTAAATTCAGTGGATTTCTAGGTGATGACCCAGACGCTCATGTACGCATATTTGAGATAAGTTACGTAGTGCTCAATCATCCACTTGATCCGGCATATAAAGCTATTGTATTCCAATCTACATTGGTTAATGAAGTAGCCAGGTGGCTTACAGAATATGATATTAACCATTTCGGCACCTATGAAACGGTAAGGGATGTATTTTTGCAGAGATTCACGCTAAGAAGAATCCAGCCGAAATTTTCGATTACCTGCAAAACAATAGACAGAAGATGAATCAAAGAGTGCAGGAATATGCCACCCTATTCAGAACTCATTTGAGGCAATTACCACCAGCACATGCCAACCTACCGGATGATGTCATCACTCAATGGTTTGACTCTGCAACTTAAACAGATTATGATCATATGTTTTGTGGGAGCTATGACACTAGATGCGGTGATTGCAATGGCTTTGCAGTTAGAAAACAAGGTAGGAGGATTTAGAGAAGACCTAGAATGGTTAAAAGCAAGTAAAAATGTTGCAAAAGATCCAAAAAGAGAGATGTACTGCACCAAGTGCAAGAATTCAGGGCATACCAGTGCCACTTGTGCCCTCAACCAATTGTTTTGTGCTATCTGTAATACGACAGGACATTCCACCGAAAATTGCGCATACAACGCCAAAGTACAGGGAACAGCAACAGTAAATGCAATCATACAAGGACCAAGGCAGCCTGCCAATCACTATGTACTTCCTCAAATGAGAAACAACCAGTAGCAAGGCTACCAAAATTATCGAGGACAGAGAAATAATAACTACAATGCAAACCGCTAGCAGACAGGTCCATCCTAAGAAGGTAATGCTTTGTCACCCCCTCGTTGTCATTTCTGTGGTGAATTAGGACACATTCGAAGATTCTGTAAAGATGTAGTAGAATATGATCAGAGGAAGAAAGAACGTCAGAATCTGATGAAAAATATGGTTCATATCACACTAATAGAAACACATGCTACAGTATTTCAAACCAGATCTGGTAGGCCGTTACATCCAGGAGCCGAAATATTTGAACCAGGCATCCAAGAAGAGCAAAGAACATATGACAAGGCTAGTCAGTGGACCACCACAGAACCTCCAATATTCCCAGATCCTATTCCGGTGACACAAGTCCCACTGTCAAAGGAAACTGCACAGGAGCAAGAGTCAATTCCAGTAACCGACGCATCGTCTTCAGAATCAGTGGAGGGTACAAGTCAAGTAAATCAAGCCTGGGAAATTATATCCAAAGCGTCCATTACCCTTCCTCTTGGACAGTTACTTGCACTAGTACCAGGAGTCCATCAACCATTCCAGCAACAGTTTCGTACTGAATCTGCCTGCATTCCAGCAACGGCAACAGTACAACCAGAAACTACCTCTACGGTGGTTCATTCGGTCCCATTGATTACGGTATGGTACAAAAATCATAAAATTGATCAAGTACTAATTGATGGAGGGTCTGGTGTAAACATTGCTACTGCCGCACTATGTAAAAAGTTAGGATGGACGAGAATTGAACCTGTCCAGTTTTTTGTAAGGATGCTTGATCAGTCCAGAGTCCACCCAGTGAGATTAGTACGAGATGTGCCTATAACTTTGAAAGGCACCATATTTAAGATGACTTTTGTCGTCTTAGAACTACCAGAGTCTAGCTTGGATTATAATCTTCTTTTCGGCCATCCTTGGCTGAAACAAGCTAAGGTTATACAGGATTGGTCTGCACAAGAACTCACTTTGAAAGACAATAATCGTAAATATACTGTACAATTAGATGCTATACAGCCTTGTGAATTACATGCGAGACCTTATTTTGCAGAACCAGTTCATATGTTAGATGGTTTGTCAGACAATGAAGAAGAAGAGTTTTTGAAGAATAATATTAATTTGATCTCCCTAGGAGCTGTTGATCTACAATCTGTTGTAGATAATTGGAATCCGACAGTTTGTACGGTGATGCCTGTGATTGAAGAAGACAAGAAAGAAGATATTGTTGCTATAGATGATGCTGATCTACAACAACTGTTAAAACCAGCTGATGTTACAGAGAAGTCTCGACAGTTCTATGTTCCAAAAAATCAGTTGATCGCCTATAATTTAGGAGATGAAGAAAATCTGCATCCTATCAAGATAAAGGAAAGCTTACCTGAAGAATTTCAAGCAGATCTGATCCAGTTACTTCGTGAGTTCGCTGATGTTTTTGCATGGGATTACAAAGATATGAAGGGTCTTAACCCCTGCATTTATCAACATAGGGTTATGCTGAAGCTGGAAGCAAAACCAATCAGACAATCCAGCTACCGGATGAATTCAAATTACGCAGCAAAGGTAAAGGCAGAGCTTGATAGGTTACTAAAAGTCGGATTCATTGTACTAGTAGAGCATGCTGAGTGGATATCACCCATTGTTATCGTCCCTAAGAAGAATAAGCAGTTACGCATATGTGTGGATTACCGGAAACTAAATGCCGCTACGGTGCCTGATCCGTTTCCTCTACCTTTTCTTGACACGATGCTTGACAGAGTAGCAGGGCACAATTCATTTTTGGATGGATAAAGTGGGTATAATCAGGTCAGAATGGCTGAGGAAGACATACCAAAAACAGCGTTCATTACCAATTGGGGTGTTTTTGCTTGTACTGTTATGTGGTTCGGATTGAGAAAAGCTCCCAGCACTTTCCAGAGGTGTATGCAAGAAATATTCTCCCATTATCTGACCTCTTTTATGCAAGTATATCTTGATGATTTCTCGTTATTCGGTAAAATTGAAGCACACTTGTTCCATTTACAGTGTTGCTTTGAGAAGTGCAAAGAATACAGACTCTGCCTGAACCCAAACAAATCTGTATTTGCAGTCTCATGTGGAAAGTTACTTGGCCATATTGTCTCTACACGAGGTATTCAAGTTGATCCAGATAAAATTGCAGCCGTGTTAGAAGCACCTGTGCCTACTACACCAAAGGAAGTAATGCGTTTCATGGGTCAAGTGAGATGGCATGGTCGTCATTTACGGTGGCTCGCTCATTTAGCCATTCCACTCAATCGTTTAATCACGAGTACCCCTAAACAGTTTGAGTGGACTCAAGAATGTCAAACAACATTTGATCATCTAAAGTGTTTATTAATGCAGGTCCCAATTTTACAACCACCTGATTGGGAACGCCCATTTCATGTTTTTGTAGACGCATCAGATATCACCATCGGTAGTGTGTTAATGCAACAAACTGATAAGTGGTTCCGGCCTGTTTACTATGCGAGTAGAAGAATTGCTCTTGCAGAAAAGAATTACTGTGTAACTGAAAGAGAATGTCTAAGTTTAGTATATTCTGTAAAGAAATTCAGACACTATTTACTTGCCCGCAAATTTACTTTTCATGTAGATCATGTTGCACTTGTCTATCTGGTACGACCACAGCATTTAGCTGGTCGATTAGTACGTTGGGTTCTACTTTTACAAGAATTTGATTTCGAAGTAATCCATCGGCCCGACAGCTCACATGCCTTAGTAGATTTCCTTTATCGCTTAGATTCTGGTGAAGCTCCGGTCGGTGTAGATGACACCACACCAGCAATTTATGTTATTGAACCAACGAATGATGAATATGCAAAACCACTTATGCCATCTACATATTATGATCAGATATTAACTTTTCTTACTGATGAATGTATTCCTACTCAGACCTCTCTTGCAATGCGTAAAAAGATTGCAGTGTACAGTCGTAGATTCCGGTTAATTGCTGGAGAATTATACTATATGGATCACACTGGAATTTTACTTCGCTGTATTCCTCCGCATGAAGTTAACTCAGTCATTATTCTGGCTCACTCAATTCCTTCCGATGGACACTTTGCACCAGATTTAACGCACCGGAAAATTCTGCAAAGTGGACTTTGGTGGCCTACTATGTACAGGGATGTATCTCAGTTTGTCAAACAATCCGATACTTGTCAAAGGTCCGGACAGCCTCTACAACACCATTTTCTCCCTTTACAACCTATCTTGCCATTGGAGCCTTTTCAGAATTGGGGCCTAGATTTTATTGGACCTATTACACCTCCAGCCATAGTCAGTAATAATCGTTATATTCTAACATGTATAGATTATGCTTCCAGATGGGCAGAAGCATGGGCTTTTAGGTCCGCCACAGCTGTTTCGGTGGCAAAGTGTCTCATGAAAGATGTTTTCCCACGTTTTGGCTTACCTCTTGAGCTTGTTACAGATCAAGGCACGCATTTTGCTAACAACTTAATGAAAGTACTCACCCACTCTTTTCAGATAATGCATAAATTCAGTTCTGCTTATTATCCTCGTGCCAATGGTTTGGCTGAGAGTACAAACAAAACCTTGTTGAATATGCTTTGAAAACTGATTCTGGAATCACCTGAAAGGTGGGATCAAGTGTTACCTGCAATATTATGGGCGTACCGGACTACCTACAAGGTAGCAACAGGACTAACACCCTTCAAACTGGCTTATGGACTAGAAGCTCTAGCACCAATGGAGATTGTTGTGCCAAGTTTACGTGTAGCTCTCACTCAGAAATTGTTACCTGAAGAATCTCTGTCATTTCGGTTGGATACACTCAGAGAATTAGATGAGCATCGGTGGGACAGTTTTTTGACTATTTAGGAAGTTTAGTTAAGACAAGCTCGAACACATGATCGATATCTAAATACTCCAGTTTTTATGGTGGGGCAACTTGTACTTTTTTACAATGCAAAATCGAATCGCTCTGCTGGAAAATTCAAGTTACGATCGAAGTTGCGGTCGTATCATCAAACATCTGATTTGCACTAAAACGCTCCGCCGATGACCGCGCATTTTTGTTTCCTCTTTTTCTTTTGTTGTTCTTTTTTTGCATGCTTACTAAAATAAGTCTGTAAATATCCGCGTTTTGATACCTAATTATAAAGAACAGCCACCTTACCTTATCGATTCCGCTTATGCATGCACACCGAAGTTATGAGGATATCATCTCAACGTCATGCAATGATTAGTAATTTCAATAGCTTCCCGTTGTTAAGCATCTACTTAACCTTTTTCGTCTTGTTGTTAGACACTATTGTGTTTGCGTGATTTGTGTGCTTGTGCAATCTGTATACCCTGTGCTTTGTGTCTTACTGTGTGCGCCATGGAAGCTCTGGCAAACTTCGCCGCTTTTCATGATGGACTCCCTGCCGATGTAGGAGAGTTCCTACGCACCCGTGGGTTGGTCAATTTCGCTGAATTGCCTTGGCATTCAGTGGATTGCCACCCGTTCTATGCCCACATAATCGCCGCCATCGCTGCCACACCTGCCATCGAGCAGAGTTCGCCTATCACTACCCTACCATCCCGTACCGTAATCACTTTCCAGACCTTTGCTGATGCATTTCGACTCTCTCGGAAATGACAAGAGAATGGCCCGAATTTACCAATAGCTACCATGATCCAGCGATTCCCTAGATACTCCTCCAATGAATATGCAATCGCCCCGAACCGGAGAGATCGGCACTCCAATTTCTAGTTGCCATTTTGAATCTCCAGAAGCGCACATATGGAATATCTAGACCATTTTACTCCGCGATCGACCTAGCTGCTCAAGAACCTGTCAACTTTGCTTCATATTTCTTCTGTCGCATTCACAAAGAATGTGTTTCAATCATCAAGCAAGTCAATAAGGGATATATGCCAAGATTGAGGCTACCACACATTCTCAGTTTCTTATTTCCGGCCATCCAAGAAGCGTAACCACCACCCCGAGGACCCATCCTGAAACATGAAGAGTCTACACAGCTAGTGGACGAGGATGAAGAAGAGGACGAAGAGATTTTCCACCTTCTCCGTCGGAAAAGAATCAGAATTAGTTCATTAGATAGTCAGGTATAAGGCTCTGCCGCAAATGATCAAGCAGATGACAAAGAAGAAGAAGGACAGGACGAAGAAACCTTCCATGACACCGCGACATCAATGCATCATGAATCATCAGCACAGTCTTCTTCGGAAAAGCAACAAGAACAAGATGCCACCACCGAATCTGAAACAAGCTGGTCACAAGAGGCATCTCAAGAGCAATCTGAGCACGATAAGCAAGAGGAGGGAGAACATATCATTAAAGAGGTTTTCGTAGAACTACTTAAATTAGTGGAGTCTACAGCTACCGGCCGTGATGACACTACATAACCAATAACCGAAAAGGTAACCAACACAACTACTCTTCTTCCTACTCATCCACCCGAAGCTCTCGCTGAACCCATTATTCCTGTTCCTCCCATTGTCCCCAACGAACCCACTGCTTCTTCATCCTCATCACCAAATTACTCTCCACCAAATTACCAGCAACTTCTCACCGCTTCTTCATCTCAACCTTGTTCTCACCCTCCACTTCCTTCAATTCCTTTACTTTCTGAGTTAGCATCCATGGGTCAAATGCTGCTCCACTTATCACAACAACTACCTGCACAACTGAAGCAACTGACAGATACTATCCGAGATGACTTTCAACACAAAGTTGATGTGCTGGAGGCAGACATCACTCCTCTCCAGGAAGAATTACATGCAGGCAAGGCAGAAAATCATGCGTTAAACGGACAAATTCAGGAGTTGCAGGCCAGATTGGTAGAACAGAAAATAATTATCAATCAAAGAGATGCGGCTCTGGAAGCAGTTCAAGAGAAGAATGAATTACTAAGTGTTGCAGATGCAGAATTAGTCAACTTGAAGCTGATAGTCCAAGACAAAGAAGATGCACGAGTAGCTTTAGGGAATCTGTTAGAAGAAACAAGACAGAAGCTAGATGAAGTGGTACAACGAGGCCAAGAGAAGCATGATCTGGCTATGAAAACTGTTGAAGAACTCTAGAGATGCAAGATAGATTTATTTGAAGTAAACAGTATCCTCAAACGTAAATTGACCGTGGAAGCTCAACTACAAAAAGTAATAACAGATCTTCGAAGAGAAAGGGATGCCTACTCTAGGACAATCCAGTTTCAAAATCAGGAGATAGAAAGAAGGGAGAACCAGCTCGATGCTCAGAGAGATAGAATAGCCAGAATGGAAAAGCAAGTTGTAGAAATGAAAGTGTCCAGGGATGCGGCATTATCAAACGATTTTTATCTACAGGAAGCTTTTCTACAGGCGCAGGCAGAAGTTTTGATGACCGAAGTCATTTCATTAAGTTCTGTACGAACAGATGCCCAATTAGTAGAACCAGATATTTTGAAACAGATGTTAGAAGCCTTAAAGAAGAAAATCGCCCGAACTTTTAGATTAGCCCGATCGATGTATTTGGACGGCATTGTAGATGAACCATAATATTTGTAAACCTGCGGGTTCGAGTCCACCATGTGTGCCAGTGTTAGTTGGCCGCCGAATTGGCAATTGTAAAAACTGAATCTTTTTCTAGTTCGCACGTACGAAAGGTTGTTACAAGATGTTTGTAATCTTTATATAAATGAATGAAAAAGAGGCGCTCGGTGACGACCAGTGGGATCACCAGACTGTCTATCTGGGTGATCGATCTGCGCGTTACTGTGGTGTGTGCTTGTGTCATTTTGAGTACCTTGTTCTCCTCTCTACCTTGTTGTTATCAATACTGATTCGGTTGGTGAATTACCAAAGACGTCCAGAAGATCACCAGACTGTTCGTTTGGGCGAGTCGTTCTGCGAAGTTTTTGTTGCGATTGTTCTGCTAATTACACGTACTGTGTACTGTGTGTTTGAGAATCCTGAATCGTTCTACGTCTGGTGTCGTGCTTGAGTATCTGTATCTGTTCGGTAAGGATTAAGTCACTGTTATTGCCTCTATTGTTACAGTAGTTTGTGTTTGGGACAGTTCTTGAGTTAATCAAGTAATTCTGCATTACTGTACTGACTAGTTCTTGTGCTGTACGCTGAAGAGAGCATTAGCTAGTCTATGTTCGGTAAACCTTGAAAGAGTTTGATTGCGTACTGTAAGATTGTGAGTGTAACAAATTCTTGATAGAGTTCTTGAGCATTAGTATCTTGCTGTGTGTGAAGTGGTTAGTTTGGGAAAATCAAGAACAGGGCCTCTGTCTAACAGACCTCTTCCACTCCCAAGAACCCAAGTAGATGTTTAAACGTGCTTCTCAGAGTTAGTTCCGCGTTTAACACATCTTTTACTCCTATCACGAGTAATTCGCATGCCATGAAGATTTTTGGCATCCCCCAAATCCTTCATATCAAATGTCTAACTCAACTTCTTTTTGAGAATTGACAAATCATAAGAGGAGTTCCCAGCAATCAACATATCATCGACGTAAAGTATCAAGCATATCAATCTGCCATCAGAGCATCTCTTTTTGTAGAGACAATGATCATCATTGCTCCGAGAATAGCCTTAGGACTTCATAAAAGCATCAAACTTTTGGTACCATTGTCTAGGAGACTGTTTAAGTCCATACAAGCTCTTCTTGAGCTTACAAACTAGACTTTCCTTGCCAAACTAGAGTTTCCTTGCCAGGAACTACATAACCCTCTGGTTGTTCCATATAGATCTCATCTGTAAGATATCCATGCAAGAAAGTTGTTTTCACATCCATTTAGATTAGCTCTAAGTCCTCCATTGCAACGAATCCAAGCAACATGCGCAAAGTAGTCATCTTGACCACTAGAGAGAAGATTTCCTCAAAATCAACACCATGTTGTTGCTTAAAACCCTTTGCAACAAGTCATGCTTTATATTTTGGAGAAGCACTATCTAATGTGAATTTCAGCTTATATACCCATTTACATGGTAAAGCTTTCCTGCCCTTTGGCAAAGGTACCAAGTCCCAAGTACCATTCTTGTGAATAGAATCCAACTCACTCTTCATGGCACGCTCCCACTTGACATGATCCTCTGTCTGCATAGCGTCTTTGTAGCAAGAAGGCTCATCTGCATTTGTTAGCATAACAAAATCTAAACCTCGAACATATTTATCAAGTGGATGTGAGACAGGTGCAGAACGTCTTAATGGTTGTTGAACAGGAACATGTGTAGACTGATTTGAATGCACATTCTCTTGAGCATCCCTCTGTGTCGCATTTTTATGCATGCTAACCGGAGGACTAGTATCCTCAAAAACCACACCTCTCACTTCAACCTCCTTAATATGCTGTTTATGCATCTTAGACTCATTAAAAATGACATCACTACTTCTGATCACTGACCGTGTTTCAGGATCCCATAAGCAATATCCAAATTGTCCTTCTCGACCATGTCCAAGAAAAATGCATTTCTTTGACTTATGGTCCAACTTTTGTCTAAGATTCTTGGGTATATGAACATATGCTTCACACCCAAAAACTCGAAGATGATCGTAATATGGTGGTTTCCCTGTCCATAATTCTTGTGCCACTTTCAGACCTTTGGCAGTACTAGGTGAAAGGTTAATCACATGAACTACACTCAATACTGCTTCTGCCCAAAAACCTTGTGAGAGATTTGCATCATGCAACATAGAGACTAATCTATCTTGAATAGTTCTATTCATGCTCTCAGATACACCATTCTGTACTGGGGTATAAGGGCCTGTAAACTCTCTATGAATCCCTCTAGACTGACAGAAAAGTATGAATTCATGTGAGGTATACTCATCCCCATTATCGGAACGTAAAGCCTTAAGCTTAGTTCCTTTCTCAGTCTCAACTGAAGCAAGCGGTTTTCTAAAAGTAGGGAATACATCATCCTTTGATTTGATAGGATATACCGAGACTTTTCTAGTAGCATCATCTATGAAAGTGACAAAGTAAAGAGAACCACCTAAGGACCTAGTGGGCATAGGACCACACACATCTGTATGAATGAGATCTAAACACTGAATTGAAGACTCAATGTGCGTTCTATGCACATTTTTGGTTTGCTTTCCATATTGACAATGCTCACAAAATGAAAAATCAGAGAAGATAACACAGGACCAGAACCAGAAAGATTTTCCATTCCACTATGAGATATATGGCCCAAACGACCATGCCAAATACAAGCCATAGGCTGTTCATGCCTCAGATGGCACAATACTATCAAGTGTCAACACATCAGCATCATCAAAAATAGCATTAATGTCTTCAATCTTCACAGTCGAAGTAGATGGTGCAAGTAATTGTTTAACATGCCCATCAACATTCTTTCCTTTACCTTTAGCATTCTTTAATGCATAACAGTCTTTCTTCATGGGTCCTTTCTTATGACAATAATGGCATTCCATATCCCTCTTCCTTGATTTACTTCTACTCTTATTCCGTTGACCATTCTTTTCCTTGTTCTTGCTCCTGCCACGTTGTTGATTCTTTCCTTGGTAAGAATCACAAACATTATATGCATCTCGACTCTGAGTGCCAACCATAGACTTTCTACAAATCTCCTCACTCAAGAGTGCTCCACATATGTCATCATAGACGAGTTTACCACCAGGTGCAGTGTTGCTAATGGCTGTGCAAAACGTATCCCATGATGATGGCAGGGTGCATAACAACAATACTGCTTTCATTTCATTATCAATATCCATTTTCTGAGCCTATAACTGGGAGAATATAGCATCAAACTCATTTAGATGAGCAACAACACTATTTGTGTCCTTCATACGAAGGTCATATAGTTTTCTCATCAGATACACTTTATTTGATGCCGTCTCTTTTTCATATGTATTGCATAACTTCTTCCAAAGATCCTCTGCACTTTCACAGTCTAATACTATAAAGTAGACATTATCTACCAGGTGCAAGTGAATGGTAGACCTGACCATTTCATCTAACTCATCCCAATCGTCTTCATCCATGTCAGCATGCTTCTTTGAAATCCCATTTACTGTCTTCCATTGCCTGCTTTGAATTAGCACATCTTTAATCTGATTCTTCCAAAGTTTGTGCCATAAAATTTTAGGATCTCAAAATGGTCTTTGCCCTGCAAGTTATAGCTCCTCCTCGGAATAGTAGCACTAGAACCTGATCCACCGGATGTGCTTGAGATCTCTGATGCCATGATGGTAGAGAATTCAATAGAATGATAATGGAGCTAGAAGAGTCCAAACACCAACAAATAAGTGTATCAAGGAGCAAATCAATCACTATATAGTTGACAAAATGTATAAGGCTTTATGCAAAGAACATAATCGCTATATCAATGACCACATGGATGTACATAAGTGGTATCCACAGAAGCATACATAGTGTGTATGTGCTCAATATATGCAGTAAAATGACACTAAAAGGCTGAATACACCGCCCAAAAACTAGTCAATAACACCTGCAAGTGTCTGTCAACTCTGATGTTTTAGGCTTAAAAAAAACCTCCATAAATTTGCAGCCGCTGCTCCCACCAAAACTGAAAACCTCTCGAGAAACCTGTAGTTTTACGAGTGTGGCTGAAAATACAGCCCCAAAGGTTGATATTTATTGTCTCAGAAGTACAAAGAACACTCTTCTTGATGTTCTTGGACCTGTGTGAAGAGAACTATGTGCGAAAGTACTCCAGAATGGCTCCACAAGACACCCCAAAAAAGCTTTAGAAATAGGCTTTGAAAGCAAAGAATGAAGCTTTGAGGGACCAAAACTTGTTCAAGGTAATGTCAACCTTAGTCTTTCCCCTTCTTCAGACATCGCAAGAGTGTAGCATAGTGGCAAGAGATTGCCACGGTTAAGCGAGTTTTGGGGGGAACAGTACTAGGATGGGTGACCTCCCGAGAAGTACTCGGAACCTCTATATTCCTTGATCGTTGAGGTCCTCCCTCGCGCCCAGCCAATGGCACCAATGGTGACTTCGGTGACTCGGATGACAAGGTATGCCAAGGTCTATGCCTTGGTTGCCGCCTTAGTCGAAAGCCTGGGGGGGTTGCTCGCTTCGCTCGCAAAAAAGGAACAAAGCATTTTGGCCCGAAATCCTCTGATAGCAGTGAAGTATTTTGAGGGCGATGCACCACAGTGTGCTCTCCTTCTTGAGAGCTCCACGAGGATACGCTTAGAGTAGAAAACGGAGCTCCTAAGGCCGCACGCAGTACTCCCCATAGAGGCTGCAAAATACGCAGAAAACACAGTACACAGGGAGCACAAAGGCAGACTTCTTAGGTCTTGCAAATGCAGTCGAACTTACAGTCTGTGACTGGCCAGGCCACTATATGTTTTATTAAAGAACATATACAAAGAACTGTCCGGTGGCCATTTAGCCTTTCACATGGACACTAACGGTAATATTTGCTGCATAATTAAAGAAACATTCTCTCTGTGGTGTCACATGGAAAGAAGCACCAAAATCTAGCAGCCATGTGTGGGAAAAAGAATCAGCCATAAGAGCCTCAATTGGCATAGTACTATCAAGTGTCAATACATCAGCATCATCACAAATAGCATTAATTTCTTCAATCTTCATAGTCGAAGTAGATGGTGCAGGTAACTGTTTAACATGTCCATCAACATTATGTCCTTTACATTTTTTCTTTAACATTCTTTCTTCATGTGTCCTTTCTTATGAAAATAATGGCATTCGATATCCATGTTCCTTGATTGACTTCTACTCTTATTCTAATGACCATTCTTTTCTTGCTCTTGCAACGTTGCTCATTCTTTCCTTGGTAAGAATTACAAACATTATATGCATCTCCACTCTGAGTGCGAGCCATAGATTCTTACGAATCTCCTCACTCAAGAGTGCTCCACATATGTCATCATAGATGTTTTTATCACGAGGTGCACTATTGTTAATAGGTGTGCAAAACGTCTCCCATGATGATGGCAAAGTACATAACAACAATTTCATTTAGCATATTATATGGCTACTTATTGTAACTACAAGTTACATTGTTTGTATATCATTTAAATTGTTTTGTTTTCATAAATTAACATACTCATACTCACACATTCACATGCACATGCATGCACATACTTTTAGACATACACATGCACGTTCACACATATACACACACATACACATACACACAAATACACATACACACAAATACACATACACATATACACACATAGATACACACATATACACACATAAACACACATATACAAACACATACACAAATATAGATATATACCTACATGTGCATACATACATATACACACACTACACCCACATACATACATATACACACAAAAACACACATAATATGAATGAATTATATAGTTAGACTAATAAATCACATGCTCAATATAAAATATAATAGAAATCATTTGTACTAATGGCTAGGCTCACAAATATCATCAAATAACATTAATGGTCACATATAGACCTCATCTAACTTGAAAGTTAGGGTTCCACAAAAGCCTAGGCTCTCATAATCTCTTTTGAGCATAATGGGTGCCTTACAAATTAGGCTACCATGGATCAATTTTGGTCGCTTGAGGATGGATTATTGAGTAAATTTAACATAAATAACTTTCCCACTTCAAAGACCACCTAAAAGTAATTGGGTCATTGTCAAATTACTCCTAAATTTACTAAGCACTTTTTCTCCATCTACATATGTGTGGATTCAAGTCATGAGTGAATTCCACAATGCCTTATCTCTTCCTAAGTTTGCTTAGAGTGGTAGGAAGGTATTACAAGCAAAACAATTGCTACGTTATTCCTTTTTCTAGCTTATACTTCTATTATAGGTACCATTGCTCATTGTTTGTATGGAATGCACTCATTGTCCAACACATTCTCTTACTTGTATCTTGCTCTAACATGATCAAGTTGAGGTGATTACACGTGTTTTGTTTCATGTATATTGATTCAAGCCCCATATTCATCTAATAATAGATCAAATGCATATTAATTGCATGTTTTTTCTCCATTTGAGTGAGGTTTCAAACAAGGAGTGTATATGTATACACATAGGTGAATGAGTTATTTTGATGGCGATGTACCACACAGGGCTCTCCTTCTCGAGAGATCTAGGACGATATTCTGAGAGTAGAAAATTGAGCTCCTAAGGCTGCACACGGTACTCTGAAAGAGGCTGTAGAATATGCAGAAAAACACAGAACACAGAACAAATCTTCAATCTACAAAAAGCTCACTTTCTAACCAGCTAACCTCAAAAATGAGCTCTCTAGCTCTTTTTATAGTTTTTTGAGTAGTTTTGGCCATGTCGAGACCTAGTGTCTTGCCTAGTTAAAAATTAGGTTCCAAGGCTTATTTGAGGACTCTAATAGAGTCTAAAAAATATGAAACTTGGTAGGATGATGCTTGTAATACTCATAAAGCTTAAGGACTCCTAGAGTTGAACAAAATGAAGTTGAAAAATGGTGAAATGATATTTACAATGGTTTAAATGATGAAAATCACTGTTTTTCTAGGGGATTCTTTTGAAAATTTAACATACACTTCTTGGAGCTTCCTACTTGCTTCTTCTTCTTGTGTGTCCACTTCTGTGACATGTTCTTGCATCTCATTCGTGACCTTGAGTGCTAACAATTGTCTACACAACGAGCATAGTTAGAATCTATGTAACCAATAATGGATGCTTTCCCTCTACCTAAGCATAGACACTTGTCCTTAGCACCATTCAAATATCTTAAAATCATCTTTAGTGCTTCCCAATGTCTCTTGCCAAGAATAGACATGTATCTACTTACAAATCCCACTGCAAATGCAATGTTTCGTCTCATAGCTTCTATAGCATACATGAGACTACCAACAACAGACTAATAGGGAATTTGGGTCATGAATTCCTTTTCCTCATGTGATTTGTGGCAATCCTCCTTGCTCAATTTCACAGATGTGGGTAGCGGTGTAGTCAATGCCTTTCCACCCTACATATTGAACCTGTGAAGTACTTTGGATATGTACTCACTTTGAGACAAGTATATGCATCTTTTACTCCTATCATGAGTAATGCGCATGCCAAGAATATGTTTGGCATCCCCCAACTTCTTTTTATCAAACTCAACTTCTTTTTGAGAATTGACAAGTAATAAGAGGACTTCCCAGCAATCAACATATCATAGACATAAAGTATCAAGCATATCAAGTTGCCATCTGAGCATCTCTTTGTGTAGAGACAATGATCCTCATTGCTTTGAGAATAGCCTTGAGACTTCATAAAAGTATCAAAATTTTGGTACCAATGTCTAAAGGACTGTTTAAGTCCATACAAGCTCTTCTTGAGCTTACAAACTAGACTTTCCTTGCCAGGAACTATATAGCCTTCTTGTTGTTCCATATAGATCTCATATGTAAGATCTCCATGCAATAAATGAGTTTTCACATCCATTTGGGCTAACTCTAAGTCCTCCATTGCAACCAATCCAAGGAACATGCGTAGGGTAGTCATCTTGACCACTAGAGAAGATTTCCTCAAAATCAACACCATGTTGTTGCTTAAAACCCTTTGCAAGAATTCATGCTTTATACTTTGGACTAGCACTATCAAATGTGAATTTCAACTTATATACCCATTTACATGGTAAAGCTTTCCTGCCCTTTGGCAAAGGTACTAAATCCCAAGTACCATTCTTGTGAATAGAATCCAACTTAGTCTTAATGGCATGATCCCACTTGACATGATTCTCTATCTCCATAGCCTCTTTTTAGCAAGGAGGCTCATCGGCGTCTCTTAGCATAACAAAGTCGAAACATGGAACATATCTATCACGTGGATGTGAGACACGTGTAGAGCATCTCAATGGCTGTTGAATAGGAACATGTGCAGACTGATCAAATTCTCTTCAACATCCCTATGTGTAGCATTTTTATGCATCCTAACTAGGGGACTAGTATCCTCAAACACCACTCTTCTCACTTCAACCTTGTTAATGGGTTGTTTATGCATCTTAGACTCATTGAAAATGACATCACTACTTCTG
Source organism: Ceratopteris richardii (assembly GCA_020310875.1). Lineage (NCBI taxonomy): Eukaryota > Viridiplantae > Streptophyta > Polypodiopsida > Polypodiales > Pteridaceae > Ceratopteris > Ceratopteris richardii. The sequence goes on along the minus strand of CM035408.1, from coordinate 103,126,816 downwards.
ATCATCGACCCTATTTTAGGATCTCATAAGTGATATCCAAATTGTCCTTCTCGACCATATGCGAGAAAAATGCATTTCTTTGACTTATGTTCCAACTCTTGTCTAATATTCTTGGGTATATGAACATATGCTTCACACCCAAAAACTCAAAGATGATCATAATATGGTGGCTTCCTTGTCCATAAATCTTGTACCACTTTCATACCTTTGGCAGTACTAGGTGAAAGGTTAATCACATGAACTGGAATCAATATCACTTCTGACCAAAAGCCTTGTGAGAGGTTTGCATGATGCAACATAGAAACCACTCTATCTTGAATAGTTCTATTCATCCTCTCAGGTACACCATTTCGTACGAAGGTATAAGGAGTAATACACTCTCAATGAATCCCTCTAGACTAATAGAAAAGGTTGGATTCATGTGAGGTATACTCACCCCCATTATCTGAATGTAAAGCGTTAAGCTTAGTTCCTTTTTCAATCTCAACTAAAGCAAGCCATTTTCGGAAAGTAGGGAATTCCTCATCCTTCAATTTTTATAGGATATGCCCAAACGTTTCTAGTAGCATCATCTATGAAAGTGACAAAGTAAACAAAATCACCTAAGGACCTAGTGGGCATAGGACCACACACATCTGTATGAACGAGATCTAAAGGCTGAATTGAAGAGTCAATGTGCGTTCTATGCACATTTCTAGTTTGCTTTCCATATTGACAATGCTCACAAAATGAAAAATTGAAGAAAGATAACACGAGTAAGTAGCGAGATGGAGAAAGACTTTCCATTCCACTACGAGATATATGGCCCAAACAACCATGCCAAATACAAGCCATAGGTTGTTCAATAATAGCTACCAAGTGTTCTTTCTAAAAATATGAATAAAGGATGAAGCAAGCCAACTTTGCTTCCTTTTGCAATAACCACATTTCCCTTTGATATACGAAAAGATTGAGCATAGAAGACCACCTTGTAACCAAGGTCATCAAGTTGACAAACTAACATCAAACTACATGATAACTAAGGTACATGGCGTACATTATGCATAGTAAATTTTGAACCATCAATGAACTGGACAACCACATCTCAAATCCCCACAATGTCACACTCGTAAGAGTCACCAAGTCTCACAGTACCAAGAGACTTTGCTGCATAATTAGAGAATCATTCTCTATGTGGTCTCACATGGAAAGAAGCACCAAAATCTAGCAGCCATGTGGGGGAAAAAGAATCAAACATAAGAGCCTCAGTTTGCATAGTATTATCAAGTGTCAATACATCAGCATGATCACAAATAGCATTAATTTGTTCAATTTTCATAGTCAAAGTAGATGGTGCAGGTAAGTGTTTAACATGCCCATCAACATTCTATCCTTTACATTTAGCATTCTTTGATGCATAACACTCTTTCTTCATATGTCCTTGCAACGTTGCACACAAGCATGCACACACATACACACACATGCACACGGTAAGAGCAAAGAGAGGAACAATGGAAAGCTTCTATTACTAATAACTCTCTTACAAAGCTGCAATCTACAACAAGCTCAATCTCTAACCAACTAACCTCAAAAATGAGCTCTCTAGCTCTTTTTATAGTTTTTTGAGTAGTTTTGGCCGTGTCGAGACCTAGTGTCTTGCCTAGTTAAAAATTAGGTTCCAAGGCTTATTTGAGGACTCTAATAGAGTCTAAAAAATATGAAAATTGGTAGGAGGATGCTTGTAATACTCCTAAAGCTCAAGGACTCTTGGAACTGAACAAAATGAAGTTGCAAAATGGTGAAATGATATTTACAATGGTTTAAACGATGAAAATCATTGTTTTTGTAGGGGATTCTTTTGAAAATTTAACATAAACTTCTTGGAGCTCCCTACTTGCTCCTTCTTCTTGTGTTTCCACTTCTTTGACATGTTCTTGCATCTCATTCCTGACCTTGAGTGCTAACAATTGTCTACACAATGAGCATAGTTAGAATCTATGTAACCAATAATGGATGCTTTCCCTCTACCTAAGCATAGACACTTGTCCTTAGCACCACTCAAATATCTTAAAATCATCTTTACCGCTTACCAATGTCTCTTGCCAAGAATAGACATATATCTACTTACAACTCCCACTGCAAATGCAATGTTTGGTCTCATAGCTACTATAGCATACATGAACTACCAACAACAGACTGATAGGGAATTTGGGTCATGAATTCCTTTTCCTCATCTAATTTGTGGCAATCATCCTTGCTCAATTTCACAGATGTGGGTAGCGGTGTAGTCAATGCCTTTCCACCCTACATATTGAACCTGTGAAGTACTTTCGATATGTACTCACTTTGAGACAAGTATATGCATCTTTTACTCCTATCATGAGTAATGCGCATGCCAAGAATATGTTTAGCATCCCCCAAATCCATCATATCAAATGTCAAACATTCCCATCAAGATTCTGTCATTAACATGCCCATCAACATTCTATCCTTTACATTTAGCATTCTTTGATGCATAACAATCTTTCTTCATGTGTCCTTTCTTATGAAAATAATGGCATTCAATATCCATGTTCCTTGATTTACTTCTACTCTTATTCCGTTGACCATTCTTTTCCTTGTTCTTGCTCTTGCAATATTGCTCATTCTTTCCTTCGTAAGAATCACAAATATTATATTCATCTCTACTCTGAGGGCAAACCATAGATTTTCTATGAATCTCCTCACTCAAGAGTGCTCCACATATGTCATCATAGATGATTTTACCATGAGGTGCATTATTTCTAATAGCTATGCAAAACATATCCCATGATGATGGCAAGGTGCATAACATCAATAGTGTGTTCATTTCATTATCCACATCCATTTTCTAAGCCTGTAACTGGGAGAATATAGCATGAAACTCATTTAGATGCGCAACAACACTATTTGTGTCCTTTGTATGAAGGTCATATAATGTTCTCATCAGATACACTTTATTTGATGTCGTCTCTTTTTCATATGTATTGCATAACTTCTTCCAAAGCTCCTTTGCACTTTCACAGTCTAATACTGTAAAGTAAACATTATCTGCCAGGTGCAAGCAAATGGTAGACGTGGCTATTTCATCTAACTCATCCCAATCATCTTCATCCATGTCAATAGGCTTTTTTGAAATTCCATTTACTGGCTTCCGTTGCCTCCTTTGAATCAGCACATCTTTAATCTGATTCTTCCATAGAGCAAAGTTTGTGCCATCAAATTTTCAGATCTCAAAATGATCTTTGCCCTATAAGTTATAATTCCTCCTCGAAAAACTGGCACTAGACCCTGATCCACCAGATGTGCCTGAGACCTCTGATGCCATGATGGTACAAAACTGAGTCGCATGATAATAGAGCTACAAGAGTCCAAACACCAACGAATAAGTGTATCAAGATGTAAATCGACCACTCTATAGTTAACTAAACCAAAAATATGGAAAACTTTTGCTAGAGTATCCTTTGTATAATGGCCATATAACCAGTGTCAAAATATCATAAAATTGCAAGTATTGACATGTTTACCTGCATAGTGAATCATTGAGTCCATTGTATATAATCAATTATCCAATAGAAGCCAAATAGGCTTATCGAGCACCTATGAACAACTATCATACATCTTCTATGGGGAGGCTTAGTAAGTCTTCCACCTGCATCACTGAAGAGATCCTAACATTTGGGTGTCTCCCAATCAAGGAATCCTCACCAAAAAGCTCTTTATCAAATGTAAAAGGCCTTATGCAAAAACATAACCGCTATATCAATGACCACGTGGACGTACATAAGCAGTATCCACAGAAGTGTACATGGTGTGTATGTGCTCAATATATGCTGTAAAATGACACTAAAAGGTTCAATGCACAACCCAAAAACTAGCAAACAAAACCTACAAGAGTCTGTCAGCTCTGATGTTTCAGGCTCCAAAAACCTGCATAAATTTGCAATGGCTTTTGCTACCAAAACTAAAAACCGTTCTTGGACCTGTGTGAAGAGAACTATGTGCGAAAGTACTCCAAAATGGCTTCAAAATACGCCCCAATAATGCTTCAAAAATATGCTTTGAAAGCAAAGAATGAAGCTTTGAGGGACCAAAACATGTTCAAGGTAATGTTAACCTTAGTCTTTCCCCTTCTTTAGACACCACAAGAGTGTAGCTTATTAGTAAGAGATTGCCACGGTTAAGGGAGCTCTAGGGGGAACAATACTAGGATGGGTAACCTCTCGGGAAGTATCAGGAACCTCTATCTTCCTTCATCACTGAGGTCCTCCCTTGCGCGTAGGGAACAGTGCCAAGGGTGAATTTGGTGACTCGGATGACAAGGTATGCCAAGGTCTATGCCTTGGTTGCCGCCTTAGTTGTAAGCCTTGGAGGAAGCTAGGGGAGCGGGGGTGCTCGCTTCACTTGCACAAAAGGAACAAAGATTTTGTGTCAAACTACTCTCATACCACTGAAGTATTTTGGTGGCAATGCACCACAGTGTGCTCTCCTTCTTAAGGGCTCGAGGATGATATCCTCCGAGTAGAAAATGGATCTCCTAAGGCCGCACACGGTACTCTGCACAGAGGTTGCAGAATAGAAAGAAAAACACAAAACACAGGGAGCATGAAGATAGACTTCTTAGGTCTTACATATATGGTCAAACTTATAGTCCGTGACTGACGAGGCCACTATATTTTTTTATTAAAGAACATATACGAAGAAGTGTTTGGTGGCCATTTCGCCTTTCACACGAACCCTAATGGTAATAGCAAATAAGCTCAAGTATAGAAAACCTATTTTTGAGATGTTATTTCTCCATGTAGAAGTATCTAAGCTGAATGATTTAAATTATTATAGACATTGGGGTGTGTCTACTAGTATTTCATAGATTTTGGTAGTTAGCTCACATGTGAAACGTGTGATCATCCTTGTCATAAATTTTATCACCAATTTGATAAGTTTAGAAAAATATGATGTTCTTCTAGGTTTTGATAGATTAGTTCAAAGGGATTGTATACTTTATTTTTAAAAACAAAGCACCCATTGAAGCAATCAATAGAAGAATTTTTCTTACATTAGATATTTGGTCCCATTATCATCATAGCTAAAACTAACTAAGATAGTTATAAGTTTCAACTATCGAATACCAAATACGATGAGAGCCCATCACGGTTTCCATGTATCCTTGTTGAGTCCATATCATAATTCACCACTAGAGAGGTGATAGATCCAATTCTTTACCATGATGAAATTGGGGAAAATCATATGTGAGATTCAATAGTATCTTTGGTAAGATTGGAAAGCATTGATTATTCGAAACAATGGGAAACTTCTAATTGTAACTAGAAATCTATAAAAAAAACTTTAGAGAGCACCCATCAAATCAATGAACTTTGTACAAAGAATCCAATGAAAACCATAGAAAAAAATAGAACTACTCATAAGGCTGATTGTCTCAAGAGCAGGTGATGTCATGGATGATACAACTTGGAGAAGCTTGAGGGAGGTAGAAAAGTAAGGATCAATGTGATGGAGTTTGATCCTACCAAGTAGCACAAGACGATCCCTTGCACTCTTGAAGTATCAAATAGATCGTATGTTCTTGTGATTAGTGCAATAAAATTCAGTATATACTTTGAAACTTGCTAACTTGGGATTAAACACTCAACTTCAAGTGCTCATAATAGCCAACATGTTTACAATTGGAAACGTTCATATGCTATAAATAGAGTTGAGTACCTAAAATGCAAAAGAGAAAAACTAAAAATCAGCAATTTTGCAAAGGCCACAAAACAATTTATGCTCCAACTAGAAACTATTATCTTTTGAATGAATGCTCAACCATCCAATTCTAAGCTCAATAGAGAGAGAGACACCCTCTCCAAGATAACTATTGTTGGAGATGATGGTGTAAGGAAATGACGGGGGAACAAAATGATGACCAAAAGATGTACTATAGGTTTCGCAGTCTCCATCTTGAACATAAGGAGAATATCCTAAATGTATCTCCTCTAACTCAAATACATTCGTTCTTGTGTGTATAATGAGTTTCTAACCCCTCCTGCATATGCCTTTTGATCCTTTGTATAACATTGAAGTCATATCCTATCAGATGCATGTCATCTACATATACACACAAATAGATAACTTCATTGTGATCGTTCTTGATGAACAAACAAGGGTCTCCATTGCTTGAATTGAAACCTTGATCTTGTGGCTAGGTTACTAATCTAAAGTTCGAAACTCTGGGAGCTTGTTTCAATGCATACAATGCTTTTTTTAGTCTACATACATAAGATGTATAATTATGTTTAACAAATCCTAGAGGTTGTGACATGTATACCTCTTCACTAATCTAGCCATTGAGAAATGCATTCTTCACATATAGTTGAAGTAACCACCAATTTCTAGTAGCTTCTACATTTGGCAATGTCCTCATTGTGGTCATCTCAGGAATTGGTGAGAAGGTCCCCTCATAGTCTTTGCCATGAGTTTGAGCACATCCTTTACTAGATAATCTACCTTTATACCTGCTAATAGCTCCATATGAAGTTCTTTTCAGCTTATAGAGCCATTTGTTACCTATCAACTTATGATTAGTTTGCATTGGAACCAACTCCCAAGCATCCATTTCTTTCAATGCTTCTATCTCCCCTTCCATAGCTTTCTCCCAATCAAAGTTACCCATTGATTCTTCATATGTTGAAGGCTCTTCTAAAATTAATTCTTGGGCCGAATGGATAGAGTGATTTCTAACAAATGAAGAGTCATATACATACCTTTCAAGTTGCTCTATCTCCCTTGTTGAGTTTCTAGGAGTATGCTTGGAGCATTCTCCAAAATTTTGAATTTTGGCCTTTCGTCTTGATTTCTAGAGCTCATAGTCTCTTTCCTTCTCATATTGATCATCGTTAGATTTTCTTCACAGATCTTAGACCTATGTATCATGCTTGCTACCGAATGGATGCAAATAAAAATCAAGATCATAAGAAACGTTTACCTTTTGTTTTTTTTTCAACATATCATGACCCATGTTCTTCAAAGACAACATCCCTCCTTGTGGTTGGATTATAAAATTAGGCCCATATGAATTGAATCATAGAAAATGAAAATTATCTTAGTTGCCCTTTTCATCTAGTTAACATCTCATTTGTGAAGGCACATGTATAAAATCTAAAAAACCAAATACCTTGCAATGTCCTAGACTTGGTTTTCTACCATTGCAAGCCTCATAAGGAGTCATACCTTGAAGAGATTTGGATGGAAGTCTGTTCACAAGATATGCAACATTTGAGATTGCTTTTGCCCATAGATAATGTTGGAACATCAATCTTACATTATGCTTGAGGTGTATTTGATCTACATCAAAAGCTATCATTTGGATTATGTAAGAAATATCCATTGACGAGTTTTTTTCATTTATGCCATTTTTTGTATTTTTCATAAGGACACTTTATGCATCATTTAATAATCTAAAAGCATAGAGCTTTATACTTGTAGAAGGAGAAGGGAGAGCTCAAATTCCATGAGTTTGAGGTGTTTCAAATTGAAAATCAAGCCATCAATCAATCACCAAAAACTAAATGAGATAAGATCTTCACTTTTCCTACATTGAAGAAAAGTGAGTTCATTCTCTTCAAGAAACTATGCCAGCTTGATTGGAATTCAAAATCCACTTTTAGAAGTCTAGGAACACTTCAAGATTCTATATAAAGACTTGAAATCCCTTATACATTACATTGAAGCAATACACATACACTTAAGGTCATCATTATGTTGCTCCTTCATTTATCTCCACCATCTTTTTCATTAATAGTGAGCTTGGAGAGGCTATTTATCTCTCTACAAAGCACCCAATCAGATGAAAGAGCATTTATTCAAAAGATACTAGTACCTACTTAGGGTGTACAGAATTTTGGAGGACTTGATTTAGTAAATCATAAGAAAACGGAATTTTACTACCTTAGGGTCTATCTCTGTAGAGCCTTGAAAAATCAAGGGTACCTCTATTGAGTGTTAAGTACATTCCCGAACCACATCTTGCTTGTTACCTGTACTCTTGTGCATTTTAGACACTTAATTATATTTATAACATTCCTCGTAAAGGTATTTTTACAATTTTAGTCATGTTGGATGCTATGAGCATTTGAAGTTGATTGTTTCATCCAAAGATAACATGTTTTTTGAGGTAGTCAATGTGCAATGTATCTGTTTTGTATAAACTCTTTCTTGTTGATTCTTTAAAGTACATTCTGGATTTTATTGTACTAAACACATGCCTCTAACGTATATTTGTCTCTCCAAAAGCTCAAGGGCTTGCCATGTGCTCGTTGGTAGGACAAAACAACATCACTTGGGAACTCACTTTTCTACCTCCTCCAAGTTTCTCGAAGGTCTCTTAGTGGTATCAGAGATACATCAAGATGGGTGATTGTTTTCCCTCAATTAGAAAAGGATAATAGACACAACTATGATGCTTGGCAAATCAAAATGGAGGCCTATTTGCAAGGTAGAATTCTTTATGGAATTGTAGTAGGTGATGAAGCTATGCCTATTCTAAGACCCAAAGGAGGTCCTTCACAAGAAGAGAGAGAAAGACTCACACATTGATGTGAAAGGGATGCTCAAGCAAGCTCATACATTCTAAAATCTATCTCTAATTTTCTATTACTACATAGAAGAGGATTCAAGACATTGCAAGAGACTTGGGATGCCCTAGAGACTTTAGCTTTTGCATGTAACAAAGCAAAAAAGAATCATCTTTGGAATGAGTTCAACCAGATGAAGAAGATATCTATCAAAACTATCATAGAGTTTGTTACCAAGGTCAAGGAAGTTGCAGATCAATTAGCATCCACTAAAGACCTGATTGAAGAAGAGGCCATCATGAGAAAGATTCTAAATGGAATTAGAAGTGATAAGTCATGTCAATCCTTCACCATAGCTTATTATCTTATCAAGGATGTACAAACTCTAGATTTCAACATATTCCTTGGACATATCTTGAGCCAAGAGGTTAACAATAATATGAAGTAAGGTAACACTTATCAAGGCAATACTACAAGTGCTCTTTATGCAGATAAGAGAGACAAGAAGAATAAAAGCAAGAAAAATGAAGATGACGAGGAAGAGACTTCCCAAGGCAAGGATGCAAGCAAGAGCAAGTGTAAAGAGAAAAACAAAGGAGCAAAGCATGAAGAATAAAAATATCAAAATGTTCAACCTTCCACCATATGTTAGAGGACCAAGCATACCACTCAAAATTGCTAGTTCAATGTGAGGACTCACAAAGAAGGTGGAAGAGGTGGATTTGGCAACACTAGAGGCACAAGTGTACACAACTTCAACAACAACAATAGGATTCACAATAGAAGGAATTTCAACAAGTATTCAAAAGATCAACCACATTAAGACTGATTGCTTCTAATGAATTTGAGTCACAAATAAGGTAAATAAGATGATCATTTTTTCTAAACAGATTCAAGATGTTTGAACCATGTTGGAGGTAGCATTTCTCTTCTCTCTGACTTGGAAAGTCCAAAGCATGGGCATGAAGTACAAATAAGGGATGAAACTAAGCACAATGTGGAGAGGAATGAAAATGTCAAACCTTTGAATGGGATGAAAAACATTCTAAATTAGGTTCTCTATGAATCCACAATCACTAAAAACCTAATAAGTGTATGCAAAATAGTTGAAAAAAGCTTGCAAGTTAGGTTCACCCAACATGGAGCTTTTGTGGAAGATCCATGTGAAGGCTTCAGGAAGATATACAGAAGTGAGAAGCATGATTGGCTCTTTACCATTAGGGCGAAAAACGGCCCAAAAAGGGCCGTGTAAGGATTTCAATTAGTTGTGCTTAATCGGGATTAAAGTTGTCAAATCCTTTAAGAAATTCCGTGTAAGTTCATTTAAAACGTATCTTATGCAAATTTTGAAGAGAGAGAAACTCGTATCATATAATCATGAAAAGTTTGTGTGATATCTTACGCCTCGAAGTTTGTGTGATATCTTACGCCTCAAAAGTTGAATTTTCCTCTTGTTCACGGACCTATATAATGTGTGCTGATCACGTTTTGCGCTCTTTTTCTCTACTTTTCATAGCAAGCCTGTTTCTCCCTTTCACGTCATTTTAGACACTTGCTGGTCATTTTTCATAGCAGACCATGGAGAACGTTAACCCAAATACTCTCCCTGAGCTTTCAAACATTCGAAATCATTGTAAAAAGTTCCATATCAACATTGCAGTTAGTCAGGAGTATGCGACGACAAGAAACGTATTTCGAAGGGCTCTTCATCCTCTTGAAGTGGATGGATTGCGAAAGGAAGGCAAGAAACATATCGACATATGGACAGATGGACCAATTGATCCACAAACTGGAAGGTACCCCCCTTTTCATAATCTTCATGATCTGATTAGATTTGTGGGAGATGGTGAGGATGGTTTACGAGGCTATTGTTCAAGGCTCTGGGATATTTCAAGGAATTATGTACAATACATAAACTATTTACAAAACACACTACACCAGAAGAATTTACATATGAGGGAGCTAGAAAACAAATTATCCACTTTATCTTCTCAGTTAGAGTCTTTTAAAAAAATGAAAGAAACTCCTATAGGTTTGAGAATGCGGTCAAAACGAGTAAAACCTTTTTTAGATTTGACTGAAAAATCTGGCCAGAAAAAGAAAAGAATGAAAATTGTTAGAGATCATGTGACAAATGTGCTAGGTTTCAATATGTCGAGCAGTTTTGAGCGCATACATTTCTGTAATGAAATTTTGAGTCAAAATGATGTTTTAAAACTATTGAAACTAAATGAAAATACATGCTTGAAACGCTTTGTTTTTCAAAAACTCATGATAGAAATGAATCTTTTACTAGAACCATCTCAAATTCAAAATATTTGTGATACTGTCGGAGTGAGTAGGAAAGGTTATAGAGCAATTTCAAAAGTTTGGTGTGAATTTTTAAAATTTAACAAAGTTAGAAGTTTTGGATTGCCTAGACCCCATCATGTAGGAAAGTTTCGGCTCTGCTTGAATAAGAAGATCACATCAGTATTTGGTGAATATAAACATATTCACGGTAACATGCCTTACGAAGTAGGAAAACAAAAGTTACATTTCACTTACAATGCATTTAACAACATATGGATAGATGTTATAAAACTTCAAACATACATGGTTCATTTCTATAATATAAAAGAGCATGAATGTTCTGGTCTATTGAAATTTGTAATCAAACTTGATGAAGCTGAGCTTAAAAAACATCAAAAGATGGAGAGAATAAGCATTGCACTGATGAACAAAGCTTTGGACTATAGCCTTGGGAAATTGGATACTCCATCTCTCAAAGTACAATCAGAAATGGAGTTATGGTGGGTTGGCTGTGCTCAAGTTCCATCTGAGAGCCATAAAACACTTAAATGGTTATTCTCACAGACAAACATTCCATTATCCAAGGGCATCATGCAGGAGAATTGTTGAATGTCAAAGACTACGGAAACTTTCAAGTTGAGTGGCATTTGAGTGGAGACCTAAAGACACTCAAATGCATGTTTGGTATAAGTGGGGGAGCAAATTCTAAATACCCTTGCTTGTACTGCATGCAAAGCCCAGGCACAAATGGATGGATTACTAGAGCTGAGGGTGAAGAGGCTCCTTCTAGACAAAATGTTATTCTTCGTAACTACTCATCTTCTTCAATGATTTGGGATCCCATACTTCCAATAGCATTGACAGATGTACACATATGTACACTACATGCAGAGTTAAGAATCATTGACAAGTTGGTCCGTCTTCACTTGGATTATGCATATTCTATCAAGCCTACAACTCTTGCAGATGAATGCATAAAAAAATGTGAATGTCTTCTTTCAGAAATGGGGTTTCATGGTGGTGATGTTCATCTAAGAAAAGATCCAAAGCTTTCACAAAATACAGGTGATGTTTTACAGGATGTCTCAATGGGAGGTGCAAAAGCAAGGAGATTCTTCAGCAACCATGATGGCAAACAACTTAATGCCATGTGGAATTCATGGAAAACATTTTGTGAGGTCACGACTAATGTAAAAAGCAAACCAGAAATAGCAAAAAAGAGAATGGAGGTGTGGGTCAAACTAGATAATCTTTTAAAGATCATGAGGCAGCAGGTAACATCAAAAAGTTATGTGACAGATTTCAGAAAGGCGACCACAGAGCTTATAGAAACCATCATAGAGGCATGGGGTGCCAAAGACATAACATACTACTTGGTGAGCTCCAAAGATATTTTATTCAATTTATTTATTTTTAATTGAAATAAAGATCTAATGAAATTCTTCTGCTTTCCAGCATATTCTTCTTGTGCATGGTGCATTCTTTGCAGAAAAAGAACCACTTGCCATGTGGAACACCCAAGGCATGGAAAAATCTCATTATCAAGCAAGGACAAGCTTCTTTAGGTGTACAAGGAAAGGAGGAGGAGTAACAAAGAGCAATGCCTTCAGAGAGCTTTTTGATTGGTTCTTTAGAAGACAATTACAAAGGACCTCATGCCAAATATAATCTTTGAGTGGTGGATCCCCTCTCCTCTTTTCAAAGCAACATTTGTCACTAACAATGTGCATTTCTGAGCTTGGGCTCATGCACGTTCACTTCCCTATATTGACACTCAGAGGAATATTGGACACGTGCCGGTTCCTAAGAGATTACCATGCTGATTGACATAGACCATTCACCAGTGCTACTGTTCCATACTGGTTCAGGAAATACTGAGAATTGAATTGCTTTATATTCCTTGGCAAGCAACATCGTGTAACTACACCAAGCTGAGTTTCACATATTCTCTTTAGCTCACCATATGCAGGAGTCTTCTCCTCCAGAACTACCTTGTGTAGATATCTCCTTGGATGCTCTGGTACATGAAGTAGTTAAGCATCACTCAAGTTGCAGACCTTCAAGCTCTTTAGAAGACAATTACAAAGGACCTCATGCCAAATATAATCAGAAGGATATGGCTATCTCCAGACAAATCATGTATCAATATCACAAACTGAAAAAGACCACATTTCAAATAGAGCTTTAATATTTGCAATGTCTTTTATTTCTTTGAGAAATAAAAGATGTCATGTATGTACATTTCATGATGTATTATGCTTTGAAAAGAAATATGTCTACTACCATCAGATGACTTTGACCAAAGAATCAATAACAATTACACCAAAAAAATTTGCAATGTCTTATATCACATTGGGCAATTTCTGTATATGTACATTTGTTGAGTATAGAATTTGAAAAAATCAAGTCATTCCTTGAGCCTTTTGAAAGAGCTTGGCTCTGGCAAATCACCTCTATATCTCAGGAACTCTTTTCTCCTGTATCTAGCAATGCTTTTTAAATCTGACACCCCTGCAGCCATTGCATAGCTTGAATAACAAAGAAAGTACCCTGCCCTTGAAGCATTGAGTCCAGGGGCATATCCAAAAATTCTGAATGCAGTTGCTCTTTCAAGCAGTAAAACTCTGAAAGCATTAAAGGGTATTGGAGTAAAACCCATGTATTTTGATAGAGTCCTCAAGCAGAACAATCCAAAGTCTGGCTCCTCACTATAGTGCTTGTGAATAACACAAAAAGTGGCTGGGTCCAACTTTGGAAGATAGTGGATAATAGAATGAATATCCACCTTTGCTTTTCCTTTCTCTTCTAAGGCTTTTCTTGTTCCCTTGCCCCTGCCAAGGTAATTGTCTTCATCCAATAAAGTTAACTGTGATAAAAATGAAAAACATGGTTAGATGAAGTGCAAGCACACTTAAGGAAACATGTGAAGTAACTTGAAACTATTAGAAAGAAAAGCAAGAGACACGACTGATGCAAGCGATAAGGGTCTTCAGAGAAATTCAGATTGTCGTTATCGCTTGCATCGGTCGTCATCAATATCTATTTGAAAACTGCCTAGAAACATCTAATGTTTGATAAATGAGGGGAATTCCCACAAGCAAGACATGTATAATCATTGCTGCATGCAACTCCTAGACACGACCGATACAAGCGATAAGGCCCAGCGGAAAATATCCGATGGGCCTAATCGCTTGCATCGGTCGTGATCCATTTCTGACACTTGGAATGGAGAACTTGGACAAATCTGATACAAGAAAGAGATTTTGCATTGGTCCCATCTCATATCCTTAACCTAAAGATCTTGAGAACATAGTTAACTGTATACCTTGATGTCATCTTCCTAAAGTCCAAACACGACCGATGCAAGCGATGAGGCCCAACGGAAAATATCCGATGGGCCTAATCGCTTGCATCGGTCGTGATCCATTTCTGACACTTCGAATGGAGAACTTGGACAAATCTGATACAAGAAAGAGATTTGATTTTGCATTGGTCCCATCGCATATCCTTAACCTAAAGTTCTTGAGAACATAGTTAACTGTATACCCTGACGTCATCTTCCTAAAGTCCAAACACGACCGATGCAAGCGATGAGGCCCAGCGGAAAATATCCGATGGGCATAATCGCTTGCATCGGTCGTGATCCATTTCTGACACTTCGAATGGAGAACTTGGACAAATCTGATACAAGAAAGAGATTTTGCATTGGTCCCATCTCAAATCCTTAACCTAAAGTTCTTGAGAATATAGTTAACTGCATACCTTGACGTCATCTTCCTAAAGTCCAAACACGACCGATGCAAGCGATGAGGACCGACGGAAAATATCTGATGGGCCTTGTCGCTTGCATCGGTCGTGATCGACTTCCGACACTTCTATTGGAGAACTTGGACAAACTGACACAAGATAGAGATTTTGCATCAAGCCCATCTCATCTCCTTTTCCTTTAAATCATGAGAATATATTTTACTACATACTTGACCTCATCTTCCTCTTCAAGTCCAAACACGACCGATGCAAGCGATAAGGCCCAACGGAGATTATCCGTTAGGTTGTATCGCTTGCATCGGTCGTGGTCATTTTCTCACTTAAAAATAGAGATCTCGGACAAAAACTTTAATTGATAGAATATATCAAACAACATACCTTGACCTCATCTTCCTCCTCAATGAGCTCTTTTGAGTCAATACAAATTGTTCCTTTGTCCTCAGCGACATCCAAGAATGAATAGCCACGTCCAAACGAGTATATTCCAAGTTGCTTCTGATGCTCATCAAACTCTTCATCAGCAAGTTTTGGCTTCTCTGAGATAGCTTTCTCAAAGCATTTTGAAAGAGCTTGTGATGAATCTTTGAATTCTTCATTAGACAAATCCAAATCAAGACGCAAAAATTCCTCTCTTCTTTCTCCTTTCTTATTGATGAATCTCCTTGCAACTTCTTCTGCTTCAGCTATAGCTGCAAGACAGTAGTCCTCCCTTAGATTGAAAAGTTCCTGAATGTAAAATAGAGGTATGAACTCTTTCCCAGAGATAAAGTAAAAAGGTAGATTTGGGAGAAGTAGGGACTTCTCAGACACTTGAACTTCTTCACTTGGCTCCCTTATTGCAGTCTCTGCTTTAAAAGTGGCCACATCAAAATCTTTGACCTGCTCTTCTTCTGCTTGGAGATTGATCTCCTCAACAATCTCCATGACACCTTTCATAGTTTTTGAGCTAGCCTCAAGTGCCAGCTCTAAGCAAGGCTCGTCTTCATCATGAACATTTTCCTCCCTTTCAACTAAGATATGATCAAGCCATATCAAGAAAGCAATGTTTAAAGGGAGCAAGCAGCAGTCCTTTTCATGCTCTGGGCATAAATCAAGCTTCCCTGGCAAAGGGGATATCCTTCTGCATTTTCTTGTGATTTTAGCCCTATCTGTTGGATCCTTCCCAAAGATGTGAGGATGGACATAGGTTTTCTGAGAAATAGAAAGGATCCTCCCATCGACCAACCCCAAGAAAATCTCCCACTCATCCTTAAGAAAACTTTTCGAGTTCTCTAAGAGTTTTTCAAAATCAATTTCAGGGTTGAATATGGTCATTGCATCAGGAAAATAATCTACACTTAAACCCTCTTGAACCATGAAATCAAGAAGTTTCTCTGATGGAGAGACACTAAGGATCTCATTCATTACCTCCATCTAAGCTGCAGCTTCTCTTGTATGTCTATTAGGAGAACACAACCGATGCAAGCGACTAGAGCGAGTCAACGTAGGTCAAACGGCGAAAATCGCTTGTATCGGTCGTGTCGGCGACGAAAGAAAAATACACATGTAGGTGAGAAATTCTCTGAAGGTTGAAAATTTGAGTTTGTGAAGAAATAGGTATTTATAGGCGAGGAGGGAACAAACGGTCGAATGAGGTGGACCAATCACAGAGTGCCACGTGGCAACGTGTACGTTGCCCGATGCAACGGATAGATGACGTGGATCAATCAAATCATGCCACATGGCAAAAGACGTTGGAATTCGCAACGGGTATCTGACGTGGACCAATCGGGGCATGCCACGTGGCACAACGGTCAACTCAGTTTTGGGACCTATTTAAGCTTCCCTATTCATTTGCTTTTTTTTTTTTTGTCAACACCTGCCAAGCGTGGAGGTTCCATTGCCACCAAGTTTTTTGGCTACTTCACAATTTCTATAGAGAGCGCTCTCTCCGTAAGGTAATGTGGACACGACCGATGCAAGCGATTAGGGACATCCGAGATTTTTGGATAACCCGAATCGCTTGGATCGGTCATAATTTTTAAATAGCATCGTCCTTGATCATACCTTGCAAATTTTGGTTTTTTTTGTGTTGCTTGAGTATAACGCATTGTTACCTTTATTTTAACTTCTATTTATTGAAATATGATGATGAATTCAGGGACGACCGATGCAAGCGATGAGTGACATCCGGGCATTTACGGATGACTCTTATCGCTTGGATCGGTCGTGTCTCTAGTGAGGAGGGAAGAAACGGTCGAATGAGGTGGACCAATCATAGAGTGCCACGTGGTAAAGTGTACTTTCCCCGATGCAACGGATAGATGACGTGGATCAATCAAATCATGCCACGTGGCAAAAGACGTTGGAATTCGCAACGGGTATCTGACGTGGACCAATCGGAGCATGCCATGTGGCACAATGATCAACTCAGTTTTGGGACCTATTTAAGCTTCCCTATTCATTTCCTTCATTTTTTTCTGTCAACACTTGCCAAGCGTCGAGGTTCCATTGCCACCACGTTTTTAGCCTACTTCACAATTTCTATAGAGAGCGCTCTCTACGTAAGGTAATGTGGACACGACCGATGCAAGCGATTAGGGACATCCGAGATTTTTGGATAACCCTAATCGCTTGGATCAGTCATGTTTTTTAATATCATCGAGTCCTTGATCATTGCTTGCAAATTTTGGTTTCCTTTGCTATGCTTGAGTATAACGCATTGTTACCTTTATTTTAACTACTATTTATTGAAATATGATGATGAATTCAGGGACGACCGATGCAAGCGATGAGGGACGTCCGGGCATTTACGGATAACTCTTATCGCTTGGATCGGTCGTGTCTCTTACAGTGGAACGAGTCATTGATTATAGTTTTCCAATTTTCTTTTTCTTAGTGGTAATTGAGTATTTTGCATTGTAAGATATATTTTATTGATATTTCATGATAAATTTAAAGACGACCGATGCAAGCGATCAGGGACATACGAGCATTTCCGGATGACTGCTATCGCTTGCATCGGTCGTGCCTCTGATAGTGGAAAGAGTCATTCATTATAGTTTTCCAATTATCGTTTTCTTAGTGATAATTGAGTATTTTGAATTGTAAGATATATTTCATTGATATTTGATGATAAATTTGAAGACGACCGATGCAAGCGATCAGGGACATCCGGGCATTTCCGGATGACTGCTATCGCTTGCATCGGTCGTGCCTCTGATAGTGGAAAGAGTCATTGATTATAGTTTTCCAATTATCTTTATCTTAGTGATAATTGAGTATTTTGCATTGTAATATATTATTTACTGATATTTGATGATTAATTTAAAGACGACCGATGCAAGCGATCAGGGACATCCGGGCATTTCCGGATGACTGTTATCGCTTGCATCGGTCGTGCCTCTGATAGTGGAAAGAGTCATTGATCATAGCTTTTAGAGAGTAAGTTTTGACAGTGGAATATTCCACTTTTCCTAATTCCTTGCCTAAAGATTGATTTTTTGCAGAGTATGGCTAGAACCAAAAAGACAGCAAGGAAGTTGTACCCTGAGGGTCAGGACAAGAATGCCCAAGGGGAAAATGTCCAGGAGCAAAATTCCCAGAAGGTTCAAGCCAATGTGCCAGACAAGCCTTCAAAAAAAAGGGTCAACTACCATGTTAAGTCTTTGAGGGAAATTAGAAGAGCCCAAAAGTCTGTGGGATTGTTGATCCCAAGACTTCCATTTATGAGAGTTGTCAAGCAGATCTCAGCCAACCTCTGTTCTTTGATGAAGACCTCATCCTTTGTCAATGTGAGGTGGCAAACTCAAGCACTGCTATGCCTGCAAGAAGCTGCAGAGGACTTTGCTATTGATTTCATGAATGATGCCTACTTATGTGCTGCTCATTCTCATAGGGTAACACTAATGGCGAAGGATTATGTTATTGTTTCAAGAATAAGATATAAGTTTGATAAAGCTCTGGTTCCTATTGATCACCACGACAAAAAATTCTTCGATATTTTAAACATACCTCCAGCTCGAGCACCTAAAACAACAGTTGTCATTGAAGAGATCAACGCTCAAGTCACTCATGATCATGAGACTAGAGCTGCAGCAAATAGTGAGGAGGAGAGGAAAAAGCAGGGATTATTTACAGAGGAAAGTGCCATCTTAACCCAGATTCAAAAGTTACAGAAAGCAAATAAAGAGCTCCTCAAGAAAGGAGATGGGCAGGTTATAGTTAATGTTGCAATGCCATGGCAAAGTGAATTGTTTCTTGACATTAGACCTGAAGATAACAAAATGTTGAGGGAGCTTCATCTTGAAATATCAGATAGTGTGGTCAACATTTCACTCAGGTATATCTAGAGGCCTTAAAATGCTTTTGTTTTGCATAATTTTCTAGTTCCTTAACTGCATTTTTATTTCTTGATTTGTAGGGTTCTTCTTCAACAATGTGAGGAAAAGGTTCAAAGAAAAGTATTTATTTTAGATCCTCTGGTGACACAATGTTTTTTACATAAACATGGAGATGCCAAGTCCTTTCTACGGGGTTTTACAGAAGAAGTAGAATGTGTAATTTACCCATACATTGAAAAGTAAGTATTCATCTTCATTTTGGAAACATATTTGTTTCATTTAAGAAAGTATATTTACATGCAACTCATTGACAGGGGCCATTGGAGTTTGATTATTGTGGACTTCAATGCATATCAAGCTCTTTTCCTAAATTCTCTTCCATCACAGCATGGGAATTGCAAAGTGTAAGTTACTATACATTTTGTTGTTCTCTATTTTAAAGCCATGCCCCGTTTTGATTTTCACTTTACAATGCAGTGCTGCAAAGCTTCTCAAGATGCATATTGATCAGAATTTTCCAGGAATAGCTAAAATGAATGAACAAAAGCAATTTGGATACAGCCAAATTCATGTGCCATTGCAGAGAGACTCAACATCATGTGGCTGGAGAGTGATTGCAAATGCTCTAAGATTCTTGGAAAGAAGGTTCTACAGTCCTGGATTGAATTTATCAGACTACCCAGATGCATGGATCATCTTGATCAGAGAGAGAGCAATAAATAGTATCATGAAACATGCAATCTGCCCACATGATCCAGACTCATCTCCACCCCCTCCACCTGATAAAAAACAGTCTGAAGATAAAAAGAAAGGGCTTCCTCTTCACTCACCACTAAAGCATATGAACAACATAAAGAGTCAAGCTGAAAGCTCCAAAAAGGGACAGAAGCAACAGAGAAAGCAAGGCTCTAAAAAGGATAGAAAGGGTTAAATCAATTTTTGAGTCGTAGATTGAAATCAATTGTAAAGCCAACCGAGGTTGGAATATTTATTTTTTAACAAATTGTATGTAGTTATGCCAATCTTCATCTGGAAGATGGTCACAGTTGTATTGAACCTCTTGAGAGTTTGACAAAAGTTCACTGGATGGTCCAATTAAATTTATTTATGTCACAATTATGAATGCATTGTGGGTTTTTTACTTCATTCTTGTTGGAAAGTGTTTAAATTCGAGAAGTTACAGAAGGACATAAAGAATTAAGAGGACACGACCGATACAAGCGATACGGGGAATCGGAGAATCTTGGATTGCCCCTATCGCTTGCATCGGTCGTATTATCCATTTCATCGCTGTTGCTAGTTTTTATACTCGTGAGTCAAATCTTTACGCAAGGTCACTTCTTGAAGTCTCCCGCGGTAGTTTGCTAACACGACCGATGTAAGCGAAAAGGGCCATCCGACAATTTCAGATTGCACTAGTCGCTTGCATCGGTCGTCTTCACTTATCTCGTCTCCTCTGCTTTATGCCTTGAGACATGCTCTTCTAATATTGAAATACCAAACCTTGGATTGGAATTTGCACCAAGTTCTCCACTCTCTCTTATATTACTTGGTAGTTTGCATTTGTACCATGATAATTTCTCTCGCGGTAGTTTGCTAACACGACCGATGTAAGCGATAAGGGCCATCCGACAATTTCAGATTGCCCTAGTCGCTTGCATCGGTCGTCTTCACTTATCTCGTCTCCTGTGCTTTATGCCTTAAGACATGCTCTTCTAATATTGAAATACCAAACCTTGGATTGGAATTTGCACCAAGTTCTCCACACTCTCTTATATTACTTGGTAGTTTGCGTTTGTACCATGATAATTTCTCTCGCGGTAGTTTGCTAACACGACCGATGTAAGCGATAAGGGCCATCCGACAAATTCAGATTGCACTAGTCGCTTGCATCGGTCGTCTTCACTTATCTCGTCTCCTCTGCTTTATGCCTTAAGACATGCTCTTTTAATATTGAAATACCAAACCTTGGATTGGAATTTGCACCAAGTTCTCGACACTCTCTTATATTACTTGTTATGTGTACCATGATAATTTCTCTTGCATTACTTGAGGACAGAAAAGTTGGATAGAATCAAATTATTTAGCTGAGACTAGTGTGCACCTTTGATAGACTATAATTATTAAATTGAAATTAGATATTCAATTCTAGATCTCTTCTTCATCTAGAATTAACTTATGCAAGTTCCTGTATAATTATTTCTTAGTCATCAATTCACTCCTACAAAAAAAAATCAATGGAAATATGAAATTAAGGACCTAAAAAATATCTAAGACATTTAAAATTAATAATTTAACACACATTGTTTGTAACCATCCTGCCAAGAAAATTCAATGGAAGTATCAATAGAAGCTTCTATTAGATGAAGATACATTATGTAAGAATGTCAGGGTTAACTTGTTACAATCTTAAAGGTTGGAACTTAATCACCCTTGGTGGCAGGCAGCTTATGCAAGATAATGATTTCTCTTATCTAATGTTAACTATTGCATCATCAATTGAGAATCTACACTGAGATGATACCTCATCAAGGTATTCTAGAAGCTCCCTTACATTTCTGAGATTCCAATTTGCAGTGACAATTATTTTCCTTGATTGAAAATCTGGATGAATCAATACTTCTAACTCAAATTCTGGATAGCTCTCCTCTGAGTCCAAGGCTATCCAAAGTCCAAGCTTTTTTTTCCACCTTCTATAGTCATATCCTAGAACCAGAGATTGTCGACATATCTGATATGAGATTGAAAGAGAACTGGGACTAACTTTACATAAAATAATGTCACCTAGCTTTTGAACTTCTTTGCTATCCCATTCCCTACCTAAAACATCATCAATCTCTGAAATAGGGACTCTCCTATTCAACCATATTGTTTTTGTTTTCTGTAATAACATGTTTTTAAAGCATGCTACAAAGACATGAATAGGCAAAAACCATTGAATCTTTATCCTTCTCGAAATTCGGCCTGCTGACATTGCCTTCTGGATGTCAAATTTAATTTTGCAGAGAAAACTTGAAACTGTTGAATGATCAGGAGCATCCCAATCTAATGAAGAGATGCAAGGACTAGGTACGTGTACAAGAATTCCATAAGAACTCCTCCCTGACGGCACTTGATAATCTGCATAATGGACAAATAACTCTATGCTATTGAAGAATTGAACAGATTTCTCTGCATACATGAGTTCTGCATATTCCTTATGAAGAACTCTGAATGTTCCTGTTAAACATTCAACAGGTTGCCATTCCACAATATTGGAAGGAAAGATATCTGCAGTACAAAAACATATGTTTCATTATACAAAATCAACTGGAATGATAGAAGAGCATTGTCAAACTTCACTTACAGTACGAAGGGAATTGCAGATGATTTTCTAGAACAAGATCCTTAGCGGTGTACACATGCTGTACTCGTGCAAACCAACCGCATCTCTTCAATTTGAAACTGAGAATACGTCCCTTCCAATGGTTTCTTGTGTTGTCTCTTTTGGCACGCTTGACTTTATGGACACCTCTACAGCTAGGAAGCATAGTAACCCAGTCATTTACTTTCACAGAAAGAGGTTTCCACAAAGAATCCTCTCTTCTGTTGTAAACCTCACATGAAGTTACGCGATTGGAAGGACGACGAGAAGAAGAAGCCATTTGAACTTAGGAGAAGAAGAATGTTCAAAGCGAGAAACCGACGTTCACAAATTTTGGCAGTATTTATAGAAAAAAAGGCTTTGTACACGTGGAAACTTTTGATTTGATGTTAACCCTGTCGTTGAATGATCATGACATTTTGTGAACCCAAAAATATTTCGTATCTTCAAAAATCAATTCCTTCTTGGAAATTCGAGAATATGCTTTGTGTAGTGTGCAAAAGTATCTTTTTTTGCATCAAACCGAAAAATTGTACACTGAATACAAGACTCTTCATCACTTTAGCGGCGCTTTGAAAGAAAATTGTATTAAAAAAAGAAATTCTCCATACGGTTAAAAGAGACAGCAATGTTATATTCTTGTACACGTGGAAAGACGCTATTTGTCAATTTCCTTAATCTCTCATTAGCAAACAGCCCCTTTTTGGCCGTTTTTTGCCCTAATGCTTTTGAAGTAGGGGAAGCCAAGAACATAGCTCTATTCAACTTTGGGTTTCAAACCCTAAGTGAGCTTGAAGTGTGGCATGTGAATGAAAGAACCTTGAAGATACATAAAGGTATCAAAGTGTTCTAGGTCTACACAAACATACCAAAAGACCACATGATCACCAAATGTGATGATTCCAGATTGGGATGGTATAGAGACAACCATTTAACCACAAAGACTACATCAACAACAACGTTTTGGACTTAGTACACGCTAATGTGTGGGGATCACATCAAGAACCTTCATTAATAGGATCAAGATATTATATTTCCTTTGTTGATGTTCATAGTAGATGGACCATTTTGTACTTTATAAGGAATAAGAATAAAGTTTTTGAATTGTAAGGAGATGGATAATTAGGTTCTAAATATGAGCTGATGTTGCACAAAACATCCCCTACACCTACAAAGTTAACTCCAGGGATGCTTAGTATACTCCTTTATCTTTAGAGTAATGCATTTGGAACCACTTAGTCTTTTGGAGCATCATTCTAAAATGTTTTCACTAAAATAGATAATTTGTATATAAAAGAAATGTGAAGAGACCTTCTATTTGGGAATATAAGTTCTAAGTAGTATGCTCACAACTCACAACCTGGTATGAATTGACCAAAGAGCTTCTGCACAAATGTAATTGGAGATAACTAAAGCAATTTATTTCATCAATTTGGCTATACCATACACAGAGAAATGATTCTAACAAATCAGGGGTTCATCCTGACTTTTCAAGATCTAGGTGTGCAAACTTCATGAAAATTAATATGCACATAGTAGACACCTTAATCTAACTAATCAAATCTAAGATATAGTAAATGATTGAGTGCACATAGAGAAATGGATTCCACAAGATCACTATAATGATGTAGATGTAGCACAGAAGAATAGATGGAAATCAGTAGATAAAATGTATCAAAATGTATGTGCCAATAAATGTACGATACAAGTAAGTGTAGTAAACTACCCATACATGAAGTGAGCCCAATGTACACTTACTGATGTAGCTTAATCTCACTTGAAAGAGCTCACATATCCCACAACTAAACGAATGTCTATTTATACTCATAGTTTGAGTTTTGAATTTAATTTTTTCCTTCAACTTAAAAGTGATCCTACACTTTAGGGATGATCTGCTTTCATTCTTCCTACCACAAGAGTCATGGATTTAGCTCCCTATCTTCTGGAGATTTCTTATTTTCTTGGTGTCTACATTTATCTAAAGTAACTATGCCTAAAATGACTAGCATAGGTTCACATGTAGTTCTGTCTTGTAAAGGAATAAATGGATGTGTAGTCCTAAGGTTTTAGCAATGCAGCTAGTCTTGCTAATTGCACCAACATGATTTCTTTAAGGATTACCTAACACATGTGGACAATTATAGAGGTAGATCATTAAAGAAACTAAGATTTGATGCAGGGCAAGTCTACTTTTCCAAAGATTTTATGAGTTCTTGCAGGATAAAGGCATCAAAATGGAAGTGAGTACCAGGTACTCTCCACAATTGAATGGAATTTTAGAGAGACAAAACAAGAATTTAATAAGATCAACTAGAACAATACTTGAAGAGAAGACGTTTCCATAGTGTTTATGGGAAGAGACTATTTCAAATGTTGTACATATTGTCAACACACTTTCATCGAAATCCGTTCAAGATATGACTCCTTATGAAGCATTGAATGGTAGAAAACCAAACCTAGTTCATTGCAAGGTATTTGGTTGTTTAGCTTTTGTACATGTACCTTCATGAGTGATAGATAAACTTGATGAAAGGGCAACCAAGGTAGTATTCATGGGTTATGATTCTCCTCAAATGGAATAGAGGTTTTATAATCCTTCTACAGAGGAAATTACCGCAAGTAAGGATGTTGTATTCAAAGAACATTGGTCATTGTATGATGAAGATAAAATAAATGTAAATCCACAATACGATCTTGATTCCAATTTCCATCCATTAGGTATCAAGCATGATACACAAGTCTAGGATCCAAGAAGTGATACATATGATGACCAGGATCAAAGGGAAAAGGATGACAAACTATGGAAGTCAAGAGGAAAGTTTCAAATGCAAAAATGTGGAGAATGCTCCAAGCATACTTTTAGAAAGTCAACAAGAGGGAAAAGAAAACCTCAAAGGTATGGATATAAATCTACATTTGTTAGAAAGCACTCAACTTACTTGGCAAAAGATTTGATCTAAGAAGCACCTTCAACATATGAAGAAGCAAAAGGTAACCCTAATTGGGAGAAAGTTATGAAAGAGATGATAGAATCCTTAAAAGAAATGGATACTTGGGAGTTTGTTCCAAACTAATCAAAAGGTAATAGATTGCAGATGGATCTATAAGCTAAACACATTTGAGATTGATCAATATGGAGGTACAAATCTAGATTAGTTTCCAATGGATGTGCTCAAACTCATGGTATAGACAATGAGGATATCTTTTGACTACTTGCAAAGATGACTACAATCATGTCATTGCTATGTTTAGCTGCTACAAGAAATTGTAGACTACTTCAAGCAGATGTGAAGAATGCATTTCTTAATGGCTTAAGAGGTATACATGTCAACACCTCAAAGATTTGATAACCCTAATTATACATCTTATGTATGCACACTAAAAAAGGCATGGTATGGATTGAGACAAGCTCCTAGAGCTTGGAGTTTCATATTGGTAACCTATCTTCAAGATCAAGGTTTTACGTCAAGCAATGCAGACCCTTCTTTGTTCATGAAGAAGGATCACAATGAAGTTATCTATTTGTGTGTATATGTAGATGGCATACGTGTGACAGGAGATGATGTGAATGACATAGAAAGGATCAATATGCATATGCAAGAGGAGTTCGAATCAGTTATTTGGGTGAGCTTACATTGTTTCTTGGCATGTAGGTCGTACACATAGATGAAGGAATGTATTTCAATTTGAGGAGATACATTTAGGGTCTACTTCTAAAACTCAAAATGGAGAGCACTAGACTTATATGTACATCTTGAGAGATGAATCATAACATTAGTGTTTATGAAGGTGAAAAAATTGAAGACACCAAAGAGTATCCAAGCTTGATAGGTAGCTTGATATATGCTACTCATACAAGGGAAACTATCTCATATAGTGTAGGAGTGCTAAGCCAACTGCTGCACTCACCCAGAGGACCACATGTAGATGCAACTAAGAGAGTAAAGTACCTCAAATGTACAATTGTTGAAGGTATATTCTATCAAAATCTATTTAGATGTAGATTGGGAAAGAGATAAGGATGATAGAAGAAGTATCTCTCGTTACTTAGTATTTGCCAGCTGAAAGATAGTGTTATGGAGTTTCAAGAAGCAACCAAGAGTTGCTTTATCCTCAACTAAAGTACATTATAGATGTTTGACCATATCAACTCGACGCAATATGATTAAAAGCATTGTACTTGGATTTGTGACTTGTAAGCTTCAAACCTCAAATATTTGGAGATAATGTAAGATTTATGCATCTAGCAACAAACCCTAATTTCCATGCAAGAACAAACACATAGAGGTTCATTACTACTTCATTAGAGAGAAGCTTATGGCAAAAGAGATTGATATTTCTTTTGTTCGAACTGTAAAGCAAGTAGTAGATATGATGACAAAGGCACCTGATGGAATAAAGCTTTGCATATCTACATCAATGGCAAGTATTCTACCTATTAGAGAATGAAGACTCAAGCATAGTCTAGCTTGAGGGGGAGCTCATGGAACATCAAGATTAAAATATTCTTGAGGTGTATTTGATCTAGATCAAAAAGCTATCAGTTGGATCATGTTTATCTAACTAGGTCTTGTTTATTCTTTGTGCAGTAGAATTCAATTGAGGAGACTAACTAGTACTCACTTCCCTTTTAAAGCCTTTATCCTATAGGAACTAAATTTCTTCAATTATTTATCTAGATGATTGTGCACATGTGCTATATACTTCTTGAAGCATTCAAAAACTTAACTCTTATTCTTGATAAAGAACATAATGGTCCATCTACTATGATGATCAACAAAGAGAACCTAATACCTTGAGCCTACCAATGAAGGTTGTTGACTTGGTTTCCACACATCACTATGTACTAAGTCCAATAAGTTGTTGTGGATGTAGCCTTTGGGGTTGAATGGTTGTCTTTGTGCTTTCCTAGTCTGACAAGCATCACATATATTGTTAATGTAATGCTTTGATATATATTTTATCACTAAAATACTTTGATCCCTGCATATATCCTTCAACATTCTTTTATTCACATGAGCAAGTCTCTTATGCCACACTTCAAGCTCACTTGGGGTTTGAGACCCAACGTTGAATAATGCTATGTCCCTAGTTTCTCCTACTTCAAAAGTAAAAAGCCTACAATGCTTCTCAACATTGGCTATCTTCTTGAAGCCTTGACATGGATCTTGTGAAAAAGCTCCAAGTTGGGTGAGCCTAACTTGCAAACATTTTTCAACTATTTGGCCTACACTTATTAGGTTTTTAGTGAAAGTGGGTACATAGAAAACTTTATTTCATAGTGCTCTTGTTGCCATTGGAAGCTTTGACATTACCAATTTTCTCCATAGAGTGCTTAATATCATCCCTTCTTTGTATTTCATGTTTTTTTTTGGAATTCGCAAGTCATATTGAAGAGCAATATTGCCTACAATATGGCTTGAACATCCTAAATCTATGTAGAAAAAGTGATCATCTTCCTTACCTTCTTTGTGACTCAGATTCATATGAACTAATGAATCTACATGTGATTGATCTTCAGAGTAATTTTTGAAGTCCCTTCTATTGCGACTTCTATTATTCTTGTTGAATTGTGTCCATCCCTACCTCTAATATCTTCAAATCCACATCTTCCACCTCCTTTTTGGGTCCTTCCATTGAACTAGGGACTTTTGAGTAGTTTCTCTTGTTTGAATAGTTGGCTTGGGTATTCTGTTCTTTATTGTTCTCCTTGATCTTGGCTTTGTGCTTCTTCTCTTTCTTGTCTACATAAAGAGCAATTGTTGTATTATGTTGATAAAATTTACCTTCCTTCACGTTATTGTTGGCCTATTGGTTGGAGATTTGTTCAAGGAATATGTTGAAGTCTAGGGTTTGTACATCAATGATGAGATCATAAGCTATGATGAAGGATCACCATTGCTCATCACTATTAATTCCATTGAGAATCTGCATCATGATGGCCTCTTCTTCAATTAGCTCTCCAATGGATGCTAACTAATCTACAACCTCGTTGATCTTGGTAACAAACTCTGTGATATTTTGTTTTGGTTTCTTCTTCATTTGGTTGAACTCATTCCATAGATGTTTCTTTGTTTCTTTGATACTAGCAGGTCTCAAGTGTATCCCAAGTCTCTTAAGATGTTTCTCATCCTCTAATATGTGCCAATAAAAACTCAGAGATAGAGTTTAGTATGTATCAACTTGCTTGGGAATCCCTTGCAAACCAAAATGTGAGTCTATCTATCTCCCCTTGTGTTGGTCCTCCTTTGGACCTTGGAATAGGCATAACTTCATCACCTACTATTATTTCATAAAGATTTTTAACTTGCATGTATGCCTCCATTCTAATTTGAAAAGCAGCATATTTGTTTCTATGAAGCTTCTCAATCACTAAGGGAAAGCCACCCCCCATCTTGGTGTAGTTTTGATACCACTAAGAGAACTTGGAGAACCTTGAGGGAGGTAGAAAAGTAAGGTTTAAGGTGATGAAGATTTGTCTAGCCAAAATAGCATAGTAGAGTGTCAAATACACCTTATAGATGCGTGATTAGTGCAATAAAATCCACTATGTACTTTGGATCATCAATGAGAAAGAGGTGATACAAAACAAATAAGTTTTCACATTGAATAGCTAAAAAAACTTGATAATTTGTAATGAAACATTCAACTTCAAATGCTCAGAGCAGCAAGCATGACTACAATAGGGGAACTTCCTTTTGGAGGAATGTTATAAAGAGATTTGAGTATCTAAAATGCATAAGAGAAGGAATTAGCATCAAATATTGGGTTTGCAAAGAGCTTAACACTAATTGGTGGTACCCTAGATTTTTCACCATTTGAATTTAGGTGATTTGATAAGAGATCCATAAAGATTATTATGAAATAGCAAAAACTAAACATGAATGAATACTTCTTCAATGGATATTTTTGACACCTTCCAAATTATGGTTTTTGATGTAGAGCTAATCCTCCTCAAGCATAATGAGACCTTGATGATCAAACAAAGGAGATTTCGAAATATCTAATTTTGAGATCTAGAAGGCCTTGCTTCATTGCAGTTCTATGCTTGTTACTAGTCTGTAACATGATCATGCATGTTACCTTGTATAATGTCTTCTCCCCACACCCTTACTTACTGGACGTTTGATATCCATGTGAACATCCCTTTCATATCATGATGGAAGCTTCTATAACATATACCATGTCATCACCACCATCATTAATGATGCCATCATGGAACATTATATAACATCATTAACCACCCCCTCTAGAACACAAATAAGGAGGATCTACACATATAGATTCTCATTTATTCCATTGTGAACCTTGAGCTCAAGGAGTTGCACACCCCAAGTAACATTATTCTAGTTTCTAGTTTTTTTTATCGTATAGTCCCTTTTTCTACTCTTTCCTAGTCTAACGTTATGTGTTCTTGAATTTTCAAGTTTAAATCGCATTTCATGAGAATGAGATCCCATCTAGTCTCTTCTTGTCTCTTGTTCATCTCCATGTAAGAGATCTTGTAATTCCAATATCATGTTTCATACCTACGATCCCATTTTGTGGGTTCTCTTGCATCTTTTTTCATCATGCCACGATACCTTGGGTCCCGAGATGTGGGATATTTTATGTCTTTCTCATCTTCGTACTCCATAGCTTTTAGTCGTAGGTTGTGGGACTTCCTATGTTAGCCGGATTGTTTTAGAACGTATTCTCCTTCCTGGATTATCTTGTAATGAAATTATATTCAAGTAATCTTGTCTCTGTGTTTTGTGTGGCATATGCATACGTCTTTCAAATCCTACAAACAAGATGACAATTTCATCTCACGAAGGTATCCATATAACCCAAAACTAAGATGCGCATATTTGAGGTAGTCATAAATACAATATATAGAAATGATCATTCACCACACACGAAGTCGTAAGCGAAATAGAATGTTATGAGAATTAAGATGTGCATGATTGAAGACATGTGTCTGAATATAAATATAGTTTTTGACACAATGTGCCTTCATGGCCTTTTGACCACAACATCCATTGAGCTAATCAGCTCACTCTGGCGTATTAAAAAGGAGGATAGTTTTTTTTTTCTTTTGAATTCTACTAATATGGATCATTTAGTTAGATAACTTCATGTTTAAATTAAAAATCTGGTATAGAAAACTGACACCATTTGTAAATGTTGCCAAGCTAGCCTTCAAGCATGGCATGCAAAACACACTGCAAATCAGAGGATAAGAAGATATGCAAATCAGAGGATAAGAAGATATTGACTGCGTCATAAGCTGTCTTGTCGCTATCAGTGAAAAATGGACCCAAGAATTAGCGGAAATTTCAATTTGAATAGCGAGGTTGGAGAAGAAGATGTAGGTGTGCAGCTTGAGGTGGAGTGGGTAGCGGCGGAAAACAGAAACAATGTGGAAGTGGGGGGACACAATTATGTTAGTAGACGAAATGCAGGTCATGGTGGAAGCGGCGGTAAGGGCCATCCAGCAGCACGCGTTCGATGACGCCGAAGCCGCGTGCACCCCGGAAGCTGCCCGTACCACCCACGATCGCCACTTCGTTGGGCGAGATGGCGCGGATCTCACCTTGAATCTGGATGGTGCCCTTGTAGTTCCCGTCGTCGTATGATATAAGCTCTACCTCAATGAGGTCGATAATTCGGACGCTTTATACGCAGAGTCGATGGTGAAGCCACGCACAGATCCTACCCTCGAAGACGTCTGCTCAGGCCCTTCTGTCGCGTTGAAGGCAAACAGCTCCCCGTGGCCAAAGGACCCGCTGAAGCTCTCGTTCAGCGGCGGTAACAGATTCTGGTTGAGGCTACGGTCACCAACGAATACCTGCACATAATACTGCATTCGCGGAATGGTGGAGGGCCAGGCCATGTCGCTGCGTCGATGTTACAGGAGCTCCCTGAACCTTCCGCTACTGCAGTTTGGCTGGCACGATGAATCAGGAGGCCGAAGACTAGTGCAACTATCATCATGTCTGCTGTTCGGCCGGTAATGGAGGGGGCGGCTACCATCGTCGAGAGAAGGGGTTGAAGTGCTCCCAGCCAGCAAAAGACGGTGATGGAAAAGGATGCAGGGTCTGCATATGTATAGCCGTCCGCAGCATAACATGCTATGAGCCCACATTCCCCAGGCACTTCTTACGCGGAGATTATCTGCACACGCCATCGTGCACACGTCAGTATCAGCTCTCTCTCTCTCTTTGACATGCTAATACGGGCAAGAAATCTGATGGAGTCGTGATGCCGTCAATGCCACAACGACGTTGTTGACTTGCTAACATTAGCTTTCTGATATTTAAATTTGTCTGACTACTTTTATATATTTTTAGGTAATAGAAAACATCAAAAGACATTGAAAAAGATTTCATTACACAGAAGAAACATGAATTCAGGGAGCTACTATGTCTGATGCAAGGATCTATGGCAAATGGATGGATGCTTGAGGACTGTAAGTACTATGTTAGTGAACAGCTCTCTCTCTCGCTCTCTCTCTCTCTCTCTTTGACATGCTAATATGGGCAAGAAATCTGATGGAGTCCTGATGCCGTCAATGCCACAATGACATTGTTGACTTGCTAACATTAGCTTTCTGATCTACATTTAGCTTTGTTTGACTATTTTTATATATTTTTAGGTAATAGAAAACATCAAAAGACATTGAAAAAGATTTCATTACACAAAAGAAACATGAATTCGGGGAGCTACTATGTCTGATGCAAGGATCTATGGCAAATGGATGGATGCTTGAGGAGTGTAAGTACTATGTTAGTGAGCAGCTCTCTCTCTCTCTCTGTCTCTGTCTCTCTTTGACATGCTAATATGGGCAAGAAATCTGATGGAGTCCTCATGCCGTCAATGCCACAACGACGTTGTGGACTTGCTAACATTAGCTTTCTGATCTACATTTAGATTTTTTTGACTATTTTTATATATTTCTAGGTGATGCGTGACAAGCGTGTTTGTTATAGTTCATATCTTCAAAGCAAGATAATATTCTTTTCTGCGAACGGTAGCGTAGGTTTTCTAATCGACTCCTATCAAAGGATCCATACTCTCTAACATGTGCAGTACAAATCCATCATTTCCGATAAATTTGATACTTGCACTGAGTGCAAGGACATGCCGAATCTCTCCTTCGGATCCGAAGAAGCCATCTCCTACAATATGGACATTTTAGATCATTTGTTTTTTTATTAAACCTAAAAATCTTAGTGCTAAAGACTTAAACCTGAAATACTAAAATGTAAATATTTAAAAACCTCAAAAAACCTAAAACCCTAATCTATATAACTATCCTATTTTATCTATATATTCAGATTTTTTCTTGATTAATTCTATTTTTATATATTTAATTAAATATATATAGTTATATATATTTAATTATATATATTCAATTAAATTATTTAAAACACTAGTACTTTTTATATTTAATTATCTATATAATTATCCTAGTTTATATAAATATTTATTTATTTATTCAAATTTTTTCTTAAACCCTAACGCCTAAAACCCTAATCCTAATCCTAAAAACCTAAATTCCTATTTTATATATATATTTATTTATATATTCATATTTTTTCTTAATTACTCCAATTTTTGTATCTTTAATTATATATATTTAATTATATATATTTAATTAAAATATTTAAAATACTAGTACTTTTTATATTTATTTATCTATATAATTATCCTATTTTATATATATATTTATTTATTTATTCAGATTTTTTTCCTTAAATCCTAAAACCCTAAAATCCTAATCCTAATCCTAAAAACCTAAAACCCTATTTAATATATATATATATATATATATATATATATATATATATATATATATATATATATATATATATATATATATATATATATATATATATATATATATATATATATATATATATATATATATTTATATATTCAGATTTTTTCTCAATTAATCCTATTTTTATATATTTAATTATATATATCTAATTAAATTATTTAAAACACTAGTACTTTTTATATTTATTTAACTATATAATTATCCTATTTTTTATATATATTTATTTATTTATTCAGATTTTTTCCTTATACCGTAAAAACCTAAAACCCTAATCCTAATCCTAAAAACCTAAAACCCTAATCCTAAAACCTTAATCCTAATCCTAAAAACCTAAAACCCTATTTTATATATATATTTATTTATATATTCAGATTTTTTTCTTAATTAATCCTATTTTTATATATTTAATTATATATATTTAATTGAATTATTTAAAACATTAGTTCTTTTTATATTTATTTATCTATATAATTATCCTATTTTATATATATATTTATTCATATATTCAGATTTTTTCTTTAATTTTTTTTATATTTTCTCTTTATATAAATTTAATTGACTTATATGTATGCCAAAACCCTAAAAACCCTAATTTGAAGATCTATACCTAAATTATGTATATTTCTGTATGCATGTGTATATACATGTATATATATATTATATGTGTATGTGTATGTGTGTATATATGTTATGTAGGTGTTAAAACCCTAAAATCCTAATCTTAAAGATCTAGACCTAAAATATGTATATTTCTATATGCATGTATATATAC
Organism: Ceratopteris richardii; assembly: GCA_020310875.1. Classification (NCBI taxonomy): domain Eukaryota; kingdom Viridiplantae; phylum Streptophyta; class Polypodiopsida; order Polypodiales; family Pteridaceae; genus Ceratopteris; species Ceratopteris richardii. The sequence continues at coordinate 103,092,906 of CM035408.1, read as the reverse complement.
ATGTATATATGTATTATATGTGTATGTGTGTATATATGTTATGTAGGTGTTAAAACCCTAAAATCCTAATTAGATAGACTTACACTTAAACCTAAAATACTAAAACCTAAATACTTTAACACCTATAAAGATCTAAACCCCTAATCCTAAAACCCTAATCCTATTTTATATATATGTTTATTTATATATTCAGATTTTTTTCTTATTTTTTTCTATATTTTTAACTTAATATAAATATAATTAAGTTATATGTATGCCTAAACCCTAACACCCTAATCTTAAATATCTATACCTAAAATATGTATATTTATGTATGCAAGTGTACATACATGTATATATGTATTATATCTTTATGTCTGTGTATGTGTAAATAGCATAAAAATCCTAATCTTGTTTCTATATATTTAATGTAAAAAAAACTTTAAAATAAAAAATTTACATATTTAATTATATATATTTAATTAAAATACTAGCTTATGTGTGTTTATATGTATGTGTGTATATGTGTGTGTGTATGTGTATGTATGCATATGTGTATATATGTGTGTGTATGTGTATATGCATGTGTGTGTGTATGTATGCATGTGTGTACATGTGTGTGTATGTATGCATGTGTGTATATGTGTATGTGTGTGTATGTATGCATGGATGTGTGTATATGCGTATGTGTGTGTATGCATGCATGTGTGTATATGTGTGTGTATGTAAGCATGCATGTATGTATATGTGTATGTATGTAAGCATGCATGTGTGTACATGTATGTGTGTATGTATGCATGTGTAAATGTGTAGATGTGTGTGTGTATGTGTGTGTATGTACGTGTGTGTGTGTATGTATGCTCTATTTTCCTATGTGTATGTATGCATGTGTGTATATGTGTATGTGTGTGTATGTATGCATGCATGTGTGTATATGTGTATATGTGTGTATGTATGCATGCATGTGTGTATGTATGTGTGTGTATGCATGCATGTGTGTATATGTGTGTGCATGTAAGCATGCATGTGTGTATATGTGTATATGTGTGTATGTATGCATGCATGTGTGTATGTATGTGTGTGTATGCATGCATGTGTGTATATGTGTGTGCATGTAAGCATGCATGTGTGTATATGTGTGTGTATGCATGCATGTGTGTATATGTGTGTGTATGTAAGCATGCATGTGTGTACATGTATGTGTGTATGTATGCATGTGTAAATTTGTAGATATGTGTGTGTGTATGTATACTCTATTTTTCTATGTGTATGTATGCATGTGTGTATATGTATATGTGTGCGTATGTATGCATGCATGTGTGTATATGTCTATGTGTGTGTATGTATGCATGCATGTGTGTATATGTGTGTATGTATGTGTGTGTATGTATGTGTGTATGTGTGTGTGTATGTGTATGTATACATATGTGTATATATGTGTGTGTATGTATGTGTGTATGCATGTGTGTGTGTATGTATGCATGTATGTTCATTTGCATGTGCGTGTGTGCATGCATGTATGTATATGTGTGTGTATGTAAGCATGCATGTGTGTATATGTGTGTGTATGTATGCATGTGTAAATGTGTAGATGTGTGTTTGTGTGTGTATATGTGTATGTCTATACTCTAGTTTCCTATCTCTATCTTCCTTACTTTTCATTATTCTTTATCTCTCACTCTCTCTCTCTTTATCTCTCTCTCTCTCTCTCTCTCTCTATCTCTCTCTCTCATCTCTCTCTCTTTCTCTCTCTATTTCTCTCTCTATCAAATGCAGCGCGCAAGGTTGACAGAAGACAAACAATACTCAAACACACGCAAAAGTGAAGTTTTGCTCTCAGGTTCCTTGTATGTTTAAAACTCGGCATTGGTATGGGCGTCGGTATGGGCGTCGGTATGGGCGTCGGTATGGGCATTGGTAACTTTGAGTAAATTACCGAAGATTATATCGATCCTCATACCGATGCCCATACCAATGCCCATACTGATGCTTATACCGATGGCTGCGGGGCACACCGACGATCCGTTTAAAATGGTCATTACCGACAATCACTTGACGGTGGGTATCTCTAAGTGAGCTTTTCCAACATTTATACTGACGCCCCGAGTGACCGTCAGTATAAGCAGCATCGATATGCCCCTCATATGTTGTAGTGACAGAGCTCCAAAGCATTGGCATTATTGGATTTGGTGAAAACATAATTTTACACTCTCAAGGTCTATCTCTGCCAAGCCCTAAAAAATTGTGGGTACCTCTATTGAGTGTTACGTTCATTTCAGAAGCATATCTTGATTATTACATATAATCTTGTGCATTTTACAAACTAAACCCTATTTATAACATTCCTAAAAAAGGAAGGTTTCCAATTATAATCATGATGGCTCCTATGAGCATTTGAAGTTGATTGTTCCATCCAAAGGTACAAAGTTTTTTGAGCTAGTTAATGTGCAAACCTATTTGTTTTGTATCAACTCTTTTTCCTTGATGCTCCAAAGTACATAGTGGATTTTATTGCAATAATCACATTTCAATAAGATCTATTTTAGTCTCCAAAAGCTCAAGGGCTCATCCTATGCTAGTTGGCTACACCAAATTTCATCACATGGAAACTCACTCGTCTATCTCCAACAAGCTTCTCCAAGTTCTCTCAATAATGAGTCATACCTTGAAGATATTTGGATGGAGGTCTGTTCACAAGATATACAGTTGTTGAGATCGCATCTGCCCATAGATAATGTGATCACTTATTCTCTTCAAGAATTGTTCTAGCCGATCTAACTAGGGTCTTGTTTATTCTTTGTGCAATAAAATTCAATTGAGGAGAATACCTGGTAGTCACTTCCCTTTTAAAGCCTTTATCCTATAGGAACTGAATTTCTTCAATTATTTATCTGTATGATTTTGCACATGTGCTATATACTTCTTGAAGCATTCAAAAACTTCACTCTTATTCTTGATAAAGTACATAATGGTACATCTACTATGATCATGAACAAAGAGAACCTAATACCTTGAGCCTACCAACGAAGGTTTTTGACTTGGTTTCCACACATCACTATGTACTTAGTCCAATAAGTTGTTCTGGATGTAGCCTTTGTGGTTGAATGGTTGTCTTTGTGCTTTCCTAGTTTGACAATCATCACATATATTGATCATGTGATGCTTTGATATATATTGTATCACTAAAACACTTTGATCCCTGCATATATCCTTCAATGTTCTTTTATTCACATGAGCAAGTCTCTTATGCCACACTTCAAGCTCACTTGGGGTTTGAGACCCAAAGTTGAATAATGCTATGTCCCTAGTTTCTCCTACTTCAAAAGTAAAAAGTCTATCATGCTTCTCAACTTTGGCTATCTTCTTGAAGCCTTGACATGGATCTTGTGAAAAAGCTCCAAGTCCACATCTTCCACCTGCTTTTTGGGTGCTTCCATGGAACTAGGAACTCTTCAATGGTGTGGTTGGCCTTGTTAGAGATGGCAAAAGGTTAAACGTCTGGATCTTTTGAATTCAGACAATTTGTTCCCTTCTTTTTTCCTTTCTAATGTCTCTTGTTTTAATAGTTGGCTTGGGTATTCTCTTCTTTATTATCATCCTTCTTCTTGCGTTTGTGCTTCTTCTCTTTCTTGTCTACATAAAGAGCACTTGTTCTATTACCTTGATAATATTTACCTTCCTTCAGGTTATTGTTGGCCTATTGGTTGGAGATTTGTTGAAGGAATATGTTGAAGTCTAGGGTTTATACATCCGTGACGAGATCATAAGCTATGATGAAGGATCACCATTGCTTATCGCTTTTAATTCCATTTAGAATCTGCATCATGATGGCCTCTTCTTCAATTAGCTATCCAATGGATGCTAACTAATCTGCAACCTCCTTGACCTTGGTAACAAACTCTCTGATATTTTGTTTTGGTGTCTTTTTCATTTGGTTTAACTCATTCCATAGATGTTTCTTTGTTTCTTTGATACTAGCAGGTCTCAAGTGTATCCCAAGTCTCTTGAGCTGTTTTGCATCCTCTAATATGTGCCAATAAAAACTCACAAATAGATTTTAGTATGTATGAACTTGCTTGGGAATCCCTTGCACACCAAAATGTGAGTCTATCTTTCTCCTCTTGTGTTGGTCCTCCTTTAGATCTTGGAATAGGCATAACCTACTATAATTCCATAAAGATTTTTAACTTGCATGTATGCCTCCATTCTAATTTGGGAAGCAGCATATTTGTTTCTATGAAGCTTCTCAATCACTAAGGGAAAGCCATCCCCCATCTTGGTGTACTTTTGATACCACAAAGAGAACTTGGAGAACCTTGAGGGAGGTAGAAAAGTAAGGTTTAAGGTGATGAAGATTTGTCCAGCCAAAATAGCCTAGTAGAGTGTCAAATACACCTTATAGATGCATTAGTGCAATAAAATCCACTATGTACTTTGAAACATCAATGAGAAAGAGGTGATATAAAACAAATAAGTTTGCACATTGACTAGCTCAAAAAACTTGATAATTTGTGATGAAACATTCAACTTCAAATGCTCAGAGCAGCAAGCATGATTACAATAGGAGAACTTCCTTTTGGAGGAATGTTATAAAGAGATTCGAGTCTAAAATGCATAAGAGAACGAATTAGCATCAACTATTGGGTTTGCAAAGAGCTTAACACTAATTGGTGGTACCCCAGATTTTTCACGATTATGAAGAGATTGTCCTCGAAACAGTACAATGCAAATTTCTCACAATGTAATAATCTAAGTGGGATAGAAATTTGTGCACTTCAATAATAAACTATTATCTTTCCAATGGATGCTCATTCATTCAATTTATAGCTCTGTAGGGAGAGAAGTAGCCTCTCCAACATAACTATTATTGAAGATGATGGTAAAGAAAAATGAATGAGGGATAAACTGATGAAAAAAGGTATACGCATATTGTTTCAACATATTGAAGAGATGATTTGGGGTCTTTATAGAGAATCTTGAGGTTCACAAATCCCTTTACAAGGAGCTTGAAATTCAAATCGATGTGGAGTTGAAGTGAGTTGTGATTGAAAAAGGTATCTTCCTATAAACTAGAAAAAGTGGAATCAAATCCAACCGTTTAGATTTAGGTGATTTGATTGACTAATTGTTTCGGAATCTTACCAATCTCAAATTCATGGAAATTGGGCCTTCTCTTTATCCTTTTATAAGTGTAAAAACTCTAGGATTTTACAGAAATAAGAGATCCATAAAGATTATTATGAAATAGCAAAAAATAAACATGAATGAAGTCTTCTTCAATGGATATTTTTGACACCTTCCAAATTATGGTTTTTGATGTAGAGCTAATCCTCCTCAAGCATGATGAGACCTTGATGATCAAACAACGAAGATTTCAAAATATCTCATTTTGGATTATCTTGTAATAACTGTTGCCCCAGGTACCACAAACGCATGAACGCAGAGAATAACAGACATACGAACGCAGAGAAAAAAAATACTCAAAGACAGAAAGAGATAAGAGACGACACCAAATTGGGTACAATCTCCCCCCACATGCTCTGATGGACACTCTACCAAAGCATGCGTATTTATAGTAAATTCCTATTACGTCCTGAATAGAAGATACATGAGGGCCGCGCTCCGAAAAGCGTGTTTTTGCTTTATTTACAAGTTCGTAATTTTCTATTTTTACAAAAACGTCCCTTTCTAAAGCGATCCATTATTTTTTACAAAAATAACTAAAAATAACCATCTTCTAAAAATATTCTTCTAAATATCTCCAAGTCCATGCGCGTTCACACCCTCATGGATCTTCACCTGCTAAATCAAAACACAAAACACATTAAAATCCTCAAGGCATTACACCTTCATTCCAAATATCCCATAAAGTATAACATGCCGCCCAGTTGACGAGCAACTGACCTCAGTTGATAAAAAATAAAATAGACATGGATGGCCAATCACATGTCGCATCACTGAACAATCATAGGCATGTGCCATGTAAATAAAAAAAAAAACATGCATGGAACTGGAAAACTGGAATTTAATGTGATTGTGAATGATAAGCAGAAATCAAATGATGGTAATGTGGAATTAGTGATGTTTTGTGAATCCATTGTGATCCTTCGAATGAATGATTTTTATATTTAATCAAATATCTATTGTATTGATTACCTGTGCGTGTAGTAGTAACATCATGATCAAGTATTTTTTCTGGAATTAAAACTTCAGCATCCTCTTCTAACAATGGAGGATCATCCAAAATAGGAATGAGTGGTAAAATTCCTTGAAATGGTTTCAATAAACTGATATGAAAAGAATTATGAATATTCCAATGAGAAGGTATATCTAATCTAAAAGCATTCTCATTAATTATTTGAATAATACGGAAAGGTCCATAATAACGTGGTGCAAGTTTTACCTTAGGATGTTGTAGAATATTTTTCAAACGTCGTTTAATTATGCGTAACCAAACATAATCATTTTCATTAAATTGTTTATCTGCTCGTTTCTTATTAATATTACGGGTATAACCTTCCTGACTCTTTTTAATATGCTCATGAACCTCATGAAGTATAGAAATATGATCTTGTGCAAAAGAATCAGCCATAGGTATGTCAGTTTGAATGATAGACATGGGAGTAGGAAGCTTTTTACCATATACAATTTCATTTGGTGCACGTCCAGTAGTGGTATGTGTTGTGTTATTATATGCAAATTGGAGTAAAGAAAGTTTCTCATCCCAATTAGTTGGATTATCTAAAGAATAACAATGTAATAGATCCAAAATAGTACTATTCGTAGCTTCACTTTGCCCATTACTTTCAGGATGAAATGCAGAACTAAAATCTATTTTAGAGCCTAAATTTCTAAATAATGCAACCCAAAAGTGATTACAAAAACGAACATCACGATCGGATAAAATTACTTTTGGAAAACCATGATGTGGAAAAATACATTTAATAAATAATTTGGCAGCTTGAGGTGCAGAAAGAGTTTTCGTACAAGGAATGAAATATGCTTGTTTACTAAACCTATCAAAAATTGTCCAAATCATATCATGATGTGATGAAGTTGTAGGAAGACCAGTAATAAAATCCATAGAAATTTGTTCCCATGGCCCATTAGGTATGGGAAGTGGCATTAATAATCCAAATGCTTTACCATGATGTCTTTTGACACGTTGACAAACAATGCATTGGGAAACATATTGTGTAATATCCTTTCCCATATTTGGCCAAAAGAAGAATTCTTTACATGTAGAAACAGTACTTTGTATGCCCCGATGACCCATATATGGTGCTTCATGCATCTCTTTCATAACAAATTCTTTAAAATCTTGTGTAATACATAGCTTATGATCAAAATACAAGAATCCATTATGAAATGTGTAATGGTCTTCACTAAATGTAGTAGAATTAATGAAAGCATTCCATGTTTGTGAGAAATATAAATCAGATGCATATGTAGGAATCATGTCATGAAATGAATGAATATGAACCACAGAAATGTTATTAATAAAAACAATATTTGTTTGTGGGGATGGAAAACGACTCAGGGCATCAGCTAGAACATTAGCTTTGCCAGGTTGATATTGAATCATAGGCTGAAAATTTTGTATGTATGAAGCCCATTTGATATGTCGATCTGAAATCAATGGTTGATTGAGTAAATGTTTAATAGCTTGTTGGTCGGTTTTGATTATGACTTCTGTACCCATGAGATAATGTTTCCAAATTTTTAAAGCATGTACAACTGCCAAAAGTTCTTTATCATATGTATTGTAGTTCTTTTCAGAAGGTTTAAGCTTCCTACTTTCAAATGCAATGGGATGATCATTTTGCATCAATACACCACCTATACTTGAGCCACTAGCATCTGTAACTACATGGAAAGGTTGTGTGAAATCAGGTAATTGCAAAACAGGTGCATGAGAAAGTGATTGTTTAAGTTTTTCAAAAGATTGTTGTTGTGGCAATCCCCATGCAAATTTTAACTTTTTCTTTAATAATAAAGTGAGTGGGAGGGCTAAATAAGAAAAACCTTTTACAAACTTTCTATAAAAACTAGCTAATCCAAGAAAAGAGCGAACATTAGTCATCGATTGTGGTATAGGCCATTCTTTAATTACTTTAATCTTCTTTGGATCTACATGAACTCCTTGACTTGAAACAATATGGCCTAAGTACTCTAATTCTCTTTGGAAAAAGTAACTCTTTTCAGGATTTTCATAAAGTTGGTTGGTGCATAACAAATTAAAAACTATTGCTAAATGCTTTTCATGGTCATCATCATTCTTACTATAGACAAGTATGTCATCGAAGAAAACAAGAACAAAAGCTTGGTATTCAAGAAAAATATTATTCATCATGCGTGCAAATGTAGCACGTGCATTGGTAAGTCCAAAAGGCATTACCATGAATTCAAAGTGACCGGTCTGAGTTCGAAAGGCAGTCTTAAAAATATCATTTGGTGACATTCTTATTTGATGATACCCAAATTTAAGATCAATTTTACTAAAGACACGTGCTCCACAAAGTTTATCTAATAAATCATCTATCCTAGGAATAGGATATCTATTTTTTATTGTGATCTTATTGAGTGCTCTATAATCAATGCACATCCTATAAGTCTTGTTCTTCTTCTCTACTAAAAGAACAGGTGCTCCAAAGGGAGAAGAACTAGGCCTGATAAGTCCTTTGTGAACTAAATCCTTAACTTGATTGGTTATTTCTTGTTGATGCAAAGGTCCATGCCTATAAGGTGCTTTATGGGGAGGAGAACTACCAGGAATTAAGTCTATACTATGATCAAGGGATCCTCTCAAAGGTGGTAGTTTAGAAGGAAAATCAGCCATAAAACAATCCTTATAAGAATCCATAAATGATTTATGGGTATTAGGAAGTGGATGTAGATAATCGACTATGTTATTGACAAAGACAATACATGAATTGTAGCCTTTTCGGAATGCACGTTTTACTTGTGTATGACTAATTAATGGGAATGGTTGGAAATCATGTATTGCAGACAAACAGATATCTTGATGGTTAAACTTAAAACGCATGGTGTGTGTATGATAATCAATGCATGGATTATAATGCTGACGAAAAGGCATACCAAGTATAACATCATAGGACTGCGAAGGAGCAATTAAGAATGTGCGTTTATCCATGTATGAGCCTATACAAATTTGAACATTATGCACTTCACTTGTAACATTATATCTGTTTCCTTGGAATGCAGCCTTAACTTTGTACATAGAAGGAAGTGGGGTTAATTGGAGATCTTTGACTAATATGTGAGAAATAAAGTCATGTGAACTACCATCATCATGTAAAATATTAATAACTTTACCATTAATAGTACCTTGCATGCAAAGTAAAGAATGAATAGAAATTGTGTTACCCAAGGTACTTAGATCCTGCTCCAATGCGTCTTCAGTCCAATCAGGTTGAATGTCTTCAAATTGAATATCTTCAGGAACCACCTCCATGTTATGTACTTTAGCTCCGCCAGGTTGCATGTGGTTAGTTGGGAACCTACATCTAGCTTTGGTATGACCAATCTTACCACAATTCCAACAAATGATACGGGACCTCTTTTGTTGGGCATCCATCATCGTAGTTTGAAAGGTTGGAGGTTTGGTAGGGTGTAAGGGGTTTGTCTTGGGGATTGGGAAAAAAGTGGATTGAGGAGGTCGTTGAAAAATAGGTGGTCTTTGAAAAGTAGGTGGACATTGAAAAGGAGGAGAAGAAAAAGTAGAAAAGGAACGCTTGAGTGGAAAAGTGGGTTTGATTAGTTGTGGTCGTTGACGTGTTTGTTGTAAGGGAATAGACTTATTGATAGATTGAAATTCTTTCTCAGCATCATGTGCAAAAGAAATAGCTTCATATAGCGTCGTCGGACGTAAGGTGTTGAGCTTAGCTTGGATTCCCATCTCCAAACCATCTTCATATTTCCGCTGTAAAGTATCTTCAAGAATCATTTCAAGTGAACGTATAAGTAATAAACGTTGCCAAAAACGTTTAGTATAGGTAGAAACAGTATCTCCATCTTTCGATCAAAAAGTTGTCCAAGAGCAATGGGCATGTAAGTGAAACTGAGGAGTAAGGAAGGACTCCTTGAGCTTGTCTTGAAAGGCTTGCCATGTGGTGGGGCGATCTGTGCTATGGCGCAAAACATTCCACCATAACTGAGCCTTTCCCACTAAGTAGTTGGTTATAAATTTCACTTTTTCCTGTTCAGAATAAGATTCATCAGAGTAGAAATCATCAAACTGGGATAACCATGAGAGAACAAATTGGGCATCTTTTCGTCCGTCAAATCGTGAAAATTGGAAATTTTTGGCACTAATCTTGGATTGTGTTCCTTGCTCTTGGGTGGTAATAATGGCCTTCACTACTCAGACTAGGTTATTGTCATCGCTTTGTAGTTGGTGGAGTGCAACATCACGTTCTTTTATTTCATTTTGGGCATGTTGAAGTTCATGTCGTAAAAGTTCGACTTGTTGCTCAATTGATACCCCAGGGAGGGGTGAGGAACTAAAATCATCGATATTTTGAGTAGTGTCCATGGCCGTATGGAAAGATGCAAAACCTAGGTCTAAACATAGGAAAAGACGTTTAACAATAACATTTAAATAACTAATAATAATAATAATAATAATAATAATAATAATAATAATAATAATAATAATAATAATAATAATAGTATTATTAATAAATAAATAGAAGTATTGTGATAAATAAATAAAAGAAAAATAAAATAAAAATAAATAAATAAATAAACAAATAAATAAAAGGAGAGAGAGATAAAAGTTATGTTAAATATTTATTAAAAGGAATAGAGTATCAAAAAGAGGAAATAGCCTAGTGGATAAAACTTATCTCTTAGTAGTATGAGGTTGTGGGTTCAAATCCCCTACATACTAAATAAGGAACTATGTGGGTTAACTAGGCTAACTAGGGAAATAACTAAGCCCTTATTGCCACTCATATGTTAGAATTGGTTCGCGCGTAGCCAACAACCAAGAGAACCAAGAGAGCCAAGAGAACCATGAGTGCCAGAGAAGCCAAAGTTGCCAAAGTTATGCCATAGTTCTATGCCTTGTCGATGCCTTGGAGTAAGCCGAAGGAGTAACCGAAATGGAGTAACCGAAAAGGAGTAACCGAAAAGGAGTAACCGAAAAGGAGTAACCGAAAAGGAGTAACCAAAAAGGAGCACAGGGGAGCATAGGGGGTACAGAGGGTACAGAGAGCACAGAGAGCACAGTGAGCACAGAGGGTACAGAGGGTACAGAGAGCACAGAGAGCACAGAGAGCATAGAGAGCACAGGGGGTAAAGAGGGTACAGAGAGCACAGAGAGCACAGAGAGTACAGAGAGCACAGGGGGTACAGAGGGTACAGAGAGCACAGAGAGCAAAGTGAGCACAGGGGGTACAGAGGGTACAGAGTGTGATAGTGTGAAATTCAAAAAACTTGACCGGCGTAACTAAAACCAACAAACTTCAAAAAAACTTAATGAACGAAAAACCTGGACCAGACGGTTGAGATGGATGCCAATTCGCGAACGGACTAGATGCCACAAATCGCAATCAAACGCCGCAGCTGGACTAGACGGTTGAGATGGAGGCCGATTCGCGAACGGACTGGATGCCACAAATCGTAATCAGACGCCGCAACTGGATCAGACGATTGAGATGAACGCCGAATCGCGAACAGACCGGAATGCTGCAAATCGCAATCAAACGTTGCAACCACCTCCGCGAACGTCTTGGCTCTGATACCACTGTTGCCCCAGGTACCACAGACGCACGAACGCAGAGAATAACAGACGTACGAACGCAGAGAAAAAAATACTCAAAGATAGAAAGAGATAAGAGACGACACCAAATTGGGTACAATCTCCCCCCACATGCTCTGATGGACACTCTACCAGAGCATGCGTATTTATAGTAAATTCCTATTACGTCCTGAATAGAAGATACATGAGGGCCGCACTCCGAAAAGCGTATTTTTGCTTTATTTACAAGTTCGTAATTTTCTATTTTTACAAAAACGTCGCTTTCTAAAGAGATCCATTATTTTTTACAAAAATAACTAAAAATAACCATCTTCTAAAAATATTCTTCTAAATATCTCCAAGTCCATGCGCGTTCACACCCTCATGGATCTTCACCTGCTAAATCAAAACACAAAACACATTAAAATCCTCAAGGCATTACACGTTCATTCCAAATATCCCATAAAGTATAACAATAACATTATGTTCAAGTAATCTTGTCTCTGTGTTTTGTAGGGCATATGCATACGTCTTTCAAATCCTAAAAACAACATGATAATTGCATCTCACGAAGCTATCCATATAACCCAAAACTAAGATGCACATATTTGAGGTAGTCATAAATACAATATATAGCAATGATCTTTCACCACACACGAAGTCGTAAGCAAAATAGAATGTTATGAGAATTAAGATGTGTATGATTGAAGACATGTATCTGAATATGAATATAGTTTTTGACACAATGTGCCTTCATGGCCTTTTGACCACACAATCCATTGAGCTAATCAGCTCACTCTGGCGTCATAAGATGTCTTGTGGGCTATCAGTGAAAAATGGACCCAAGAATCAGCAGATATTTCAATTTGAATAGCGAGGTCTTGTTTCCTTTACAATACCAACATGTTTCCCTTGATGCGTGTGGTGTGGAGTTAGTTATTGTGTGAGTGATGAGTGTGTGATGTAGTGAGAGGGTGAGTTCGTGCAAGGCCTAGATGCATACTCGAGAAATGCATTAGGTGGAAATTCTTATAATAGTGTACATGTATATTACTAGTTTGGTTCAGATGGTAATTTACAATGCTTGACTCTCGAAAACTCCCTTATGGGATTAAAAGATTGGCCTTTAGGTTTATACATGGTTCTTGATGATGAACTTACTTGGTTATGGGACGTTTTAGGGACCTATTTCCAAGATACTCTAAGAAAGACTTTACATGATGTCCCAATTACAATAGCTTTTTGTCTACATTTTGGGGGGTTTGTGATGGACTATGTCTGATTAGAAATTAAGAGATCATGTGTAGATGGATTACATCACAAGTAGGTCTTAGGCACCCAAATATGTGTGTTTTTGTGGTGAGCCTTCATCAACTACTTTAGAACCCGAATACTATGTATTTTTCAACATGAGTGTTGTTGGTCTACAACTTGATTCTATGGCTTTCTCATCTACTTCACAAGTAGTAGTTTTGAGCATACGGGGCAATCGATTTATCATCCTTTTGTATCCAAATCTACTTTATTCTTCTTGTGCTCCTTGGCTTAGCTTTGAGTTGGAGCTCCTACTACCATGTTTGACTTTAGTCTTCTTGTGCTCCTTGGTGTGCTCAATGTATTAGTCTTCTTGTGCTCATTGGCTTAGCTTTGAGTTTGAGCTAATACTACAATGTTTGACTTTGGAATAAAAAGGAGATCCACCACCTTTTGATCTCTTTCTTTGACAATTGAATTCTTCTACAAGCTTTGGACACATACAACATCTTTTTCTCCAAGATTAGTCTTAGAAGAAATAAACGCGTGTGTAAGACCTAGATAAGTGACCATGCAAATCTCTAAATTTTATGTGAGAGGTGAATGCCATACTGAAACCTGAAGAAGCTGACGCCTTAGGTTCACGTTGACTACATGATCATAGATCAAGTGTATACCCAAGATGAGCGGCTCTGCCAGATGTGAATCATGGCATACTAGCAACGTTACAATGATAGAGCCATTGTGAATTCATATGGGAAGTTCTCCCTTGCCCATGCAAGAGGTTTCCACACCTCCTACTCCTACAAGGTAAGCCTCAACAGGATTCATTAGTAAATCCCAATCCTTACAATAGGAGTACCGAATAGCACTAGTTGTTGCTCTTGAATTAATTAATGATCTGACCATATTAGAGGTCGTGGATTGTGTTAACATACCTAAAATAAATGGACTTCGATCAAGGATGCTTGAAGAGTAGTTTCTCTTAGTATGGCATGTAGCCATGTGGTTTCTACGGTCTTCTGAGTAAGGATTATAATTTCTGTTCCTTGGCTTGTGTATACCTTGTCTTCTCAATTTCATATTTTTAATGCATTCTAAGGCTTCTACCTACACTTCTTCTCCTATCCTAATCTTTTGTTTTTTGCACTTGTTATCCATGATAAGTCATTTCAGCATTGCTTCTATGAAAGGCCTCTTGTGGTGGTAAGCTTACTCTTTCCTTACCACTATTTTGAGCATTTGGTGTAGTTAAAGTCTTGGTTTTACCTATGAACTGCTCTAACCTCTCTAAAAGTCCTTTGAAATGTAACTATGGTTTGGCTAAGTTTGACTAATTGAAAAGGCAGTTTGCATCAAACATTGCTTCAAATGATTCTATCATTTTCGCACAAATTTTACTCCTTTCAATTTTCAGATCCACTTAGGGATAAGATCTATCTAACTCAGCCATGTTTTTCCCTTCTTGAATTCAAGTTTGATATGCCTTGACCATCATGTCCAATCCTTTTAAAGTAGGATCCATGAAGATAGGTCTTACTCTCGGTTGTGGTGGATTGGATGGCGGTATTAGATGAAGTGGGTTGAATGGTGGTGTTTTCTAAGAGGGCTTTCATCTAATTCTCTCAATTTTCTAGCCCATTGTCATTTTGTACTCTCTCAGTTCTCCTTCCAAGATCTTGTTCTCTTTCTTTTTGTGCTCTGTAACTCCTTAGCCTCTCAATTCTTTTCCTACTCTATGGCTAAGCAATTTTGTAGAGCCTATGCTCTAGCGACTACCTGTAGAGAGGAGATATTAGTGACAGTTCTTTTAGTTTCTACTACCAATTCAATGAAATTGATTGGACTAATCTTCTACATGTTCGCTGAAGTTTTTGGACAATCTTTGAGGAGATGTTTGTTGCGATAATTAGAGATAAATCCTTGGATCACCATGGGTCGAGGTTGTCATAATGGAGATAGTAGACAATCACGAATGAAGTGAAATCCTTCACATCTGTGGCATGCTCCTCTAGAGGATATGATGTCTCATTTGAATCAAATGGGGCATAGGTTTTGGATGAAGTAAAAAAGAAAGGGATGCTTTGTGACACATCCAATGCAACCCTAAAATTTGATAAGTAAAGTTGAGAAGGAAGTAAGGCTATTCATCATGGTGCTAAGACCACCCTCATCACATACAATCTATTTGACATTTGGTAGCAAGCAAATAGCTCAAGCACATTTGTGGCACAACTAGAGTATGATGATGTGGACCTCTCTTTAACTCCCTAGCCTCTGAATTCTTTTCCTACTCTATGGCTAAAGAATTTTGTACAGCCTATGCTCTAGTGACTACCTGTAGAGGGGAGATATTAGTGCCACTTCTTTTAGTTTCTACTACCAATTCAATGAAATTGATTGGACTAATCTTCTACATGTTCGCTAAAGTTTTGGACAATCTCTGAGGAGATGTTCGTTGCGATAATTAGAGAAAAATCCTTGGATCACCATGGGTCAAGGTTGCCCTAATAGAGATTGTAGACAATCACGAAGAAGTGAAATACTTCACATCTGTGGCATGGTCCTCTAGGGGATTTGAGGTCTCATTTGACTCAAATGGGGCATAGGGTTTGGATGAAGTTAGAAAAAAGGGATGCTTTGTGACACATCCAATGTAACCCTAAAATTTGATAAGTAAAGTTGAGAAGGAAGTAAGGCTATTCCCCATGGCGCTAAGACCACCCTCATCACATACAATCTATTTGACATTTGGTAGCAAGCAAATAGCTCAAGCACATTTGTGGCACAACTAGAGTATGATGATGTGGACCTCTCTATAACTCCCTAGCCTCTGAATTCTTTTCCTACTCTATGGCTAAGGAATTTTGTAGAGCCTATGCTCTAGCGACTACCTATAGCTCAAGTTTTTGGACAATATGTGAGGAGATGTTTATTGCGATAATTAGAGAAAAATCCTTGGATCACCATGGGTCGAGGTTGCCGTAATGGAGATAGTAGACAATTACGAATGAAGTGAAATCCTTCACGTCTGTGGCATGGTCGTCTAGGGGATTTGAGGTCTCATTTGACTCAAATGGGGCATAGGGTTTGGATGAAGTTAGAAAAAAAGGGATGCTTTGTGACACATCCAATGCGTATTCCCCATGGCGCTAAGACCACCCTCATCACATACAATTTATTTGACATTTGGTAGCAAGCAAATAGCTCAAGCACATTTGTGGCACAACTAGAGTATGATGATGTGGACCTCTATAATCTAAAGGATATGAAAAGGAAGGATGTCATAAATTTCCTTAAAAAATTGCATTTTCAATCTATGCAAGATTTTTGTGAACTATGGAAATTTTTGAAGGGAGGAAGGCCTCTGTAACATAATCCTAGTAGGAGATGGTTGAACCACGCTCTAAGAGAGAGGATTAGGAAGTAATCCTCAACCATGGCTTTTGGGGCAAGTGGTTAGCCCATCACATTCCTAACCAAGAGGTTGTGAGTTCAATTCCTTACATTGGTATCAGAGCCTAGGAAGTAGGCTTGGGAAGGGTGGAATGACCCAATGGCCTCTAAAAAAGGCGCTTGGGCACTCTATCATGTGAAAGGGTAGGAATTGTGGAAGGCGCGCGCGTCGGTTTCAAGGATGGACCTTACAATGATTGGGGTGTATCTCTCAATCCGTAGGTCGGATTGAGGCGTGCAATATACCGTTGGAAAGCTCTCGGAACGAACTTTCCAACGAGCTAGCTTGGAAGTGTGAATTCCTTGGGAATCCTTGGGTGGCACTTGATTGAGTGTTCAAGATACCAAGCATGGGTGAGAACAAGGTTCAAGACTGAGGTTGAGAACAAGGGCTCGAGACACCAAGGTTGCGAACAAGAAGGTTCAAGACACCAAGGTTGAGAGCAAGGGTTCAAGAGACCAAGGTTGCGAACAAGGTTCAAGAAACTGTGCGAGGTTGAGGAACATCAATTCAAGGGCACCTAGGGAGTTCAAGGGACTGATCACCGAGGCTAGAGGGATACAAGAGTAGATCATTGAGGACAATGATCGACCAAGGGGGGAAGAATGTAACATAATCCTAGTAGGAGATGGTTGAACCACGCTCTAAGAGAGAGGATTAGGAAGTAATCCTCAACCATGGCTTTTGGGGCAAGTGGTTAGCCCATCACATTCCTAACCAAGAGGTTGTGAGTTCAATTCCTTACAGCCTCCATCCAAGACGAGTATAGAAAGGAGTAGATTGTTGATTGTACCTCATTCAAACCAATGAATGGGGACCAAACAAGGAGCGTTGGTTGTAGGAGATAGGTATTATGTCATTTTTGGTGATGAATATGCAAGAGTCAAATGGCCACATTGCATGAAGTAAAAGGCTAAAATTCCATATCACTTAAAGCTTTTAAAGTACTTGCCAAAAAGGAGATGAAGTACATAAAGATCCTTACATGAGATCGAGGCAAAGAAAACTTCTCCAAGGATTTTTTTTTTTTGAGTTTTAGAGTCACAACAAAAGCAATGGGAAATATACATGTAGATATAGGCCTAGAGAAATAGGGTTATATGAAGCTAAAATAAGCATATAACTAGAGTATCTAGATTGATGCTTAATGACATGAATGTGCCTTGTTGCTATTGGATAGATGCAATCAGTACAACCATGTTTATCACAAATGGGTATCTCACTTCATGTGTTCATGTTTTATGTCCATATGAAGAACTATGGCCAGAGACGGAGCCTATCATATAACAATATTGTTGGTTGTGTATGTTATGTGCATGTTTTGTTGTATTTTATGGAATCATGGAAGGTTAAATGGAATTTTAATGTTTTAAAGGTCTAGAAGGTTTTAATGTGGTTGTGTTTGATCTAGCAGGTGAAGAAGCATGAGGGCGTGGATACAAGTGGATGCGCGTAAATAAATAAATTGGAAGACTAAATCAAAGAGTTTGAGAATAGTTATATTTAGGTTTATCTTGATGTAAAAGTAGTGGTTCCCTTTAGAAAGTGATGCACTTTGTAAATAACATAGTTTTTCCTAAAAGACGCTTCTAAAAGCAACAGCCCTCGCGTAAAATAGACTTTAGTTCTGCATTTCATCATGAAAGTAATGGTCAAAGTGAAGCTATAAATAGTACTATTTTGAATTTATTACGTTGTTACTCTTTAGATAATCCAAGTAATTGGGATGAAAAACTCCCTTTACTTTAGTTTGCATATAATAACACCTCACACACTACTACTGGTCGTGCACCATATGAAATTGTCTATGGAAGAAAGCTTCCCACTCCCATGAGTCTCACTCAAACTAACATTCCTCTCCCTGATTCTTTTGCACAATATCATATTTCTACACTTGCTGAAGTGCATGAGCATATTAGGAAGAGTCAAGAACGTTACATGCATAGTATTAATAAGAAGCACATAGCCAAACAATTTAATGAAAATGATTTAGTTTGGTTATGAATTATTAAAAGGCATTTAAAAACTATCTCTCAACATCTCAAGGTAAAACTTGCCCCATGGTGTCATGGACCTTCTCGCATTATTGAGAAAATAAATGAAACTTCTTTTCGATTAGATATACCTTCTAATTGGGGTATACATAATTATTTCCATATACGTTTGTTGAAATATTTTCAAGGTACTTTACCACTCCCGCCTCTTTTAGATGATCCTCCTTTGCTTGAAGAGGATGCATAAATATTGATTCCCGAAAAAGTAATAGATTATGACGTTACCACTACACGAATTGGTAAGCCATATCATAGGTATTTAGTCAAATATAAAAATCGCTCATTTGAGGAATCACAATGGATACATAAGACCTCCTTATCACTATGATCATTTAACTTCTACATAGCATTCCCAATTACATTAAACTTTCAGGGTTTCAAAGTACAAATTCAATTATCAAGAAATTTAAATTATAAGAAATAATAGAACATCATAATAAATGAGTAGATAGAGTTGGGAAAACTATAAACACAAAGAGAGATGCAGATCGAGAGATATAAAACTCAAATTCTCAAATTTGCAAGAGTAATGCAACTATAAAAATGGTGTTTTATCTTTTTAAGATTCTACTTTTGTCTCATTTAGCATTTTCTATGAATGTAGCATCTCCTTTCTTTCCACCTCTCAATGTCTTCAGTGGTAGCTCCTCGCACTAAATTCTTCAAAAATAAAAGTTTGAGCACTGATTTGAGCTCAAAGAGTAGTGATCAAACCATAAGACTTTGGTGGACAAATTTGAAGAAGGTGTCAAGCTAGCTTCTTGTTTGACTTTTGTACACCTACATGTGCTCTAAAATATTGAAGATTTTTTAGGGCTCTCATAATTGCTTTTGAGCATAATGGGTGCCTTACAAATTAGGCTACCATGGATCAATTTTGTCACTTGAGGATGGATTATTGAGTATATCTAACATAAGTAACTTTCCCACTTCAAAGAACACCTAAAAATAATTGGGTCATTGTCAAATTACTCCTAAATTTACTAAGCACTTTTTCTCCGTCTACATATGTGTGGATCCAAGTCATGAGTGCAATTCCACAATGCGTTATCTGTTCCTAAGTTTGCTTAGAGTGGTAGCAAGGTATTACAAGCAAAAAAATTGCTACGTTATGCCTTTTTCTAGCTTATACTTCTATTGTAGGTAACCATTGCTCATTGTTTGTATGGAATGCACTAATTCTCCAATGCATTCTCTTAGTTGTATCTTGCTCTAACTTGATCGACTTGAGATGATTACACTTGTGTTTTCTTTCATGTATGGTGATTGAAGCCCCCATATTCATCTAATAGTAGATCAAATGCATATTAATTGCATGTTTTTTTCTCCAATTGAGTGAGCTTTCAAACGAGGATGCACCACACTGCACTCTCCTTCTCGAGAGATCCAAGATGACATCCTCGGAGTAGAAAATGGAGCTCCTAAGGAGGCACACGGTACTTTGCACCCAGGTTGTAGAATACACACGAAAACATAGAACACAGGGAGCACGAAGAAAGAATTCTTAGGTCTTACAAATGCAGTGAAACTTATAGTCTTTGACTGATCACGCCACTATCTATTTTATTAAAGAGCATATACAAAGAACTGCCTGATGGCCATTTGGTAACAATCTCCCACTAATGGCCAATATGGCCAAAGTAAATATGGGAGAGAAAATAAAGAATGATAAAGAATACTTGAGTGTCAGTATACAAACTATACCTCCCATCTGATGGGCATGTTACACAATATACAAGTGATTGTATAAGATCATGAATCAAGTAACCCCCATCAAGTGACAATAGTGTCAAAAGCTATCTTGTGGTAGAGCTTTATTCAAACCATTTGCAGCATTATCTCGAGTGTGAACCTTCTCAAGAATAATGTGATTAGTGGCTAAACAATCTCCAATGAAGTGATACCTCACCTCAATGTGCTTGGTCTTTGCATGATAGACCAGATTCTTAGCCAAAGCAATGGCACTCTGACTATCACTGAGCAAAGGAGGTACGTGCTGAGGTAAACCCATATCACAAGCAGGAGGACAAAGCCATAATGCTTCTTTAAATGCCTCACTTGCTTCAACATACTCTACTTCTATGGTGGAAACAGCTCTACATTCTTGAAGATGAGATCTCCAATAGATAGCACCTCCAACAAAATGAAAAATATACCCTGATGTAGATTCATGATTGTTGTAGCCCAAGCATAAGCACCACCTCCTTTACTTGTCAATCAGCGGAGATGTGAGGACTCGTATGAAGACCATGAGCGAGTGAAGGGACAAGTGCATGAGTGAAAGCCCACAAGCATACACACACATATACACACACACGCACATGGTAAGAGCAAAGAGAGGAACAACATAAAGCTTCTATTACCAAGAACTCTCTTACAAAGCTTCAATCTACAAAAAGCTCACTCTCTAACTAATTAACCTAAAAAATGAGCTCTCTAGCTCTTTTTATAGTTTTTCGAGTAGTTTTGGCCCTATCCATACCTAGTGTGTGGCCTAGTTCCAAATTAGGTTCGTGGGCTTATTTGAGGGCTCTAACGGAGTCTACAAAATATGAAAATTAGTAGGATAATACCTCTAATGCTCCTCAAGCTCAAGCACTCCTTGGCTTCAACAAAATATAGTTATAAAAAGATGAAATGATATTTACACTGGTTTGAGTGATGAATATCACTGTTTTTGTAGGGGATTCTTCTGAAAATTTGATATACACTTCTTGGAGCTCCGTACTTTCTCCTTCTTCTTGTGTCTCCACTTCTTTGACAGGTTCTTGTTTCTCGTTCTTGTCATAGTTAGAATCTTCTATGTAACCAATAGTGGATGCTTTCCCTCTACCTAAGCATAGACACTTGTCCTTAGCACCACTCATATATCTTAAAATCATATTTACCGCTTCCCAATGTCTCTTGCTAGGATTAGACATATATCTGCTCACAACTCCCGTTGCAAATGCAATGTCTGGACTTTAGTTAGATTTCCTTGCATGTTATTAGAGAAAGAGCATATTCATATTTATGTAGAAAAGAAGTTGATCTAAATAAGCTAAAGATGAAAGATGTCTCTTGAGAATCCTAAATCTTTGTTTATAATCGTATTTAAGATAGATTGATTTATGAAAAAAAAGGTACAAATGTTTCTTCAAGATGAGAGGAACTGATGCTTAAAACAACTCAATACATCCACATCCACTTCATATTGATGCTTGTTTGTTTTCTTTCTTGTTGTCAATGTTGCTTGTTTATTTTCATATATATTACCTATTTGTTCATGCATATTCATGTTGCGTGTTTCATTTCTTTCTTTCATGCAAATTTTGCTTCATGTCACATTGCCTACTCATTCATGCATATGATCAATTTTTCCTTCCATGTTTCTTATGTTGCCTATAAAAGAATTTGATGGCTCGAAAATTTTGTTTTTCACAAATACTAGAGTGGCGCTTCCGAGGGAATCATAGGTTTTATGGGGGCGAATGTCGTCGAGATTTTCTCTCCTCTCTCACTCATGAAGGCCTACACGAAACACATTCGGTGAAGGTGGCCAGAATTGAGATGCCCAAGATGCATCAAGGATGTCAAAGGGAATTCATATGGAAACTTTGGAAGAAATCAAGCAAATCTAGGGTAGCCATCAAAGCTGGTCAAACTTTGGAAATTAGGGCAAAAATTTCAATATCTCCAAATCACACGGAAATTCATACATTTGTAAAGCCTATCAAAGGCACTCTATAGCCCAAATTTCACATGTAAATGGCTTTCTAGTACGTTCATATGCCATGTGCATTTTGTAAACATATAATTTTTCCACTTAGCCCTTACAAAATTTTGTATAGGAAATTTTGTTAGCCATATGGTTTTTCATGTATAAATATCATATGTGTCTACATATTTATACAAATTTTCAAGGCTATCAGAGCTTCCTAGACACCTTAATGCCACCTTCAAAGCTTCCCAATATAGTCAAACTTGTATAAGGGAGATTCAGATGGGAGTTTTTTCTGCATATTCTTAAAGTAGACCTTTCAAAACATAGCCCTACAAATTTTCATCTTCATCAAAGGATATTTCAAGGTTCAAAGGGCACAAAATCTAGTTTTGAAGGTCATCGTAGTTTCCTAGAATAAGAAAATTGAAGGCTTGAAGGGCTCCCACATGACAAAAAATGATTGAACCATGTTGTATGGTCAAGATGAGCTCATATTCAAGGGTGGAGATGCACTAAAGCATAAAGCAAGGTCCACGAGTTTTTTCACCTGATAAGCCTTTTTTGATGATCAAAGATCAATAATGCAAAGTTTCTCCAAAAATAGTGGCTTATCTTATCCAAATTGATGTCAGCACTCATCTAATGGTCCATATCAGCCCCAAATTCAATGGTGGAGAATGAAGGCACCTATTTTCCTCCCCTTTGCCCTACATATCATATAAAGAACCAATCCTAACCATCCATTTGATAAATCCAATGGTTGTAATCAAAAGAAGCTGATCTGCGGGTTGAGAGTTGATTTCTCTAGATCCAAGGGCCCAAATTCATTCAAAAAACTATATAAACCCCCCTCCAAACTCCTATAGCATCATTTTTAGGCATCCATAGGGACCTTGCTAGCACATGGTTTCCTTGAGACGATCACCCTCAGTTGAGTATGTTAGGATCCAAGGTGGGCTAGTAAGAGCATAGTTCCTAGATTCATTTTTTACACTTCCTCTCTAGGATAGGCTCATAAACCTAGTTTCTCTTTCTTTGCTCACCCTCAGTGGAGCGCGTGAGTGAGTTAGAGCTCGTTTTATGTGTCTTATACTTCTTTAGAAACACATTACGATCCTAGAAAGACATAGGGTCAATGAAGTGGAACCTATCCTCTTACGTTTGACATTCGGTTGAATTGTCATGGTGAGAGGGTCCTGAGGACCACCTTTGACCAGAAGTATGCTTACCTTGACGTTTCACAACATTCATGTATATTTTGTATCATGACAAGATCTTCTAATTCATGTCTCATGTCCCTTATCTCTTTGTCTCTTCTATGTTTTTACATGTCATCTTCTATCTCTTTCTATGTGTGAGAAGGCTCTGCAGTATTGCATTGAACCAGTGATGATGATCCATTAAGGTTGAGAGAATAATTTTCTTTTCATTCATAAATCATGACCCACATGCATTCATACCACCCACAAACACCCATGCATATGTTTTAGTTTTGAAAGTGTATAAGAATCTCCATTCTTGGACCATTTTTCCTCTCGAGACTAATGCATGTGTGTGGTTTTAGTTTTTTTCTCATCATGCATTCATTCCATTCAAAAGAACCTATGAATGTGATTTAAATTTGGAAAGTGTTTAAGAGGCTCCATATTTTTGGACCATTCTTCCTTTCCGAATTGATTCATGTGAATGGTTTCTTTTGTCCTCATCATTCATGTTCATGTGATTATCTTGTGTTCATATGTTCGCCTTTCTCTAATCAAATCATAACATCTCTTCCCCCCATACCCAACTTCATCTTCACCTTCACATTTTTTATTAAATAAACCTTCCAACACTCACTAGCTTCATACACTCTGCGTGTGCCACGACCAGACCCGATCCACCTAGATTGCGATCACCTCCACACCGCACGTGTACTTTTACATACCCCAGTACCGGTTGTGGTGCATAAGCTTCTTCAGATGTTTCCTGCATTGGGATCTCAATTGTTTCATCCAACTTTCATACTTGAGGAGGTGATGGTTGTCATCCCTAATGGAGAAGCCGAGCTTATAGCTCATGTACATTCCTTTGTAACTCTACTAGTTTACTTATTTTTGCAATGGTTATAATGTGCTTTTGCACTAGTTGTGGAAATGATGTGAATTGTTATCATGTGATGCTAATATATTTGCATTCTCTTCTGATATTATACAAATATTCTAATAGGGTTACATACTCTTACAATATTATCTAAATATTCTCACATGGAATGCCCTATAACTTAGATCAAGTGATTGGCATGTGAGGTATGTTTTTTATAGCAGCATTAAGGTTGTTTTGATTTTGTTGCTATAATCTCTTATTCTCTTCTTGTGTAGCTCCAAGATGTCTTCGAAGTAATGTCTATTGGATTGAAGTTTTGCATTGTTCTCCATTTGGACATGTACATGAATCTCTACTATCTTCATGGATTCTTGGTCCACGTTTTGAATATTGGACTCTAGCTTTGTGTGATAATCATAAAGATTTGTATTGATCTTGTAATAGAATGTTGTTTAGCAAAAGCTCATACATTTATTCATGTAAGTTCATAGACTACTTGTTGAGGGATTCCTTGCTTAGTATATGCTCTTGGTATTTGTGCTTCAAGTGATTGAAATAGTTTATCATCGAATCAATTAGTGAATTAGTAGTCATGGATGCAATTTGTAAAGTAGGTAATGCATGGGGAAAGGGAGTGGGGATGGGAAGAGTGAATGTTGTGGATAATGATGTTAGGACTAAGGGTGATGTAGATGGAGGGGGGATTGGGGAAGGTGGAAATGTAGGGGGTGGGGGAGGTGCTAGTAGGAGGTTAAATGTCCATTGCATCAAACAAGGATGTGTGATGTGGCAACCATAAAAACTAGTTTGGTGGGTGCCATGATTGTGGTGTCTCTAAACAATTGTGATGTTGGAAATGTTTTTTGATGTTGTGAAGATCTATCCCACCAAGAAGTTAGTTGCGTGCATTGATGGAAGGTCAAGGAAAAAAAGTCAAGCCAAAGGTTGGAGAAAAGATGGGATTGAATTTAGAGATGGCTTTGATTTAATTAAGGATGAGAAATGGCAAGATTATGGCATTGATGGGTCTGAAGCTAGTATAAGCTAAGTGGTTGAACTATTATGATTTGTTGAATGGCAGGATGAACTATGATGGGTGCAGTACGATATAATGGGTTGTTGATGGAGCACAAGAGTTTGGATTGAGAAATAGGGTTTCAGAATATAAAAGTGGGTACAACCGTGGCTGTGTCGGTAGTAAGAACTACTTCCTTTATCCTAGGGGTGAGTGACGTGGGGTGTGAAGTATGGGTTTTTGTGGTTGGGTGAGTGCTTCCTTGATGGTGCAAGGCTCAGGTTGGGGGTTTTCTAGTGGTTGATAAAATGTGGAGATGCAAAGGAGGAGAAGTTTTTACATGGGTCTCGACATTCAAATGAATGGTTGCTACTATGGCTAATGGAGTGGATTTGGTAGTGACCTTGTTGTGATCAAAGCAAATGTGGCTACCTCCGCTGAAGTGATTGGTATCCAGATGTTCTTACCTAATCGTGGTGGATTCATCTCTTATTGTACTAGGTGCAAGGTCATTGTAATGTATGATCAATCGCTTCAATGATATTATAGGTCTCAATTAAAACTCATAACGATTCAATGACTTGTTGGTCTCCTCCATCTTCAAGGATTTTTTCCATGATTATGTGAGTTCTTTTCACTAAACGTTTTCCTCTAGCCTCGATGCTCTCCATCGTTTTTCATAGTCCTCTAAGTTGGGTTGTGTAGGTAGGTGCTTCCTTCTCTTCTTCTTCTTCATTCTCATCCTCCTCTTGTATCTCTCATTGTTCTTCTTCCTTATGTTGATGTTGTTGTTCCTCTTGCCTAGCTATTTGTTATTCTCTTTTGTATTTTGTCTCCAAGCCTATGTTTACATATGTCAAATCAACCTCATGAAGAAGTTGCTCAAAGTCAAAAGTACCTAATTCCTCTAACATGATAGGTGCTTGGAACTCAAACTCCAAAGGCAAGCGAGGAGTACTTGGTTGTGCAATGGACACTCCATCTATGCTACATTAGGAAAGTCTGATCTTGAAGGGTTGAACCACTCTTTCCCATGTTGATGAAATGTGTGGATTCATAGTTTCCCCTTATGGTTATCGACAAGGAAGGTTTCCTCTCATCTTCTTTGGCTAGGGTGCAAGATCTTTCTAACTTTTGTATAGGTGAAGCCTCGACCATGTTAGGATAGAAACTTGTAGAGAATGTGTGCTACGATGCGAGATCCATTGAATATAGGCTTGTAGAACCATTATCTATTTGTTACATGAAGTCGCTCAATTCTCCTGATAGGGAGGCTGATTCTTAGCCGAGTAGACTCACCTAAGTATAAACTAAAAAATATTTGCTTGCATGGCTTAGTAAAGCGGTCTTGTCAAGTAAAAGCAAATTGCTGCATGCACACCCCTATGTGGTACCAAAATGTTCATGGTCATGGTTTCCATATCCTTAAGCTTCCTTATATTCATGTTTCTCATATTTTATGGTAGTAGATTCTCATTATCTGAGCGAATATGCATGCCTTGCATGTTGCAGGCCTCGCATACTAAGTTCAAGTTGAGCTTGAACTTCTTCATTTCATTGTTACATAATAGGGAAAGAATCACAAAGGCTATTGGTACATATTTAAATGTACTTGGTTGTAGAGTGCAAATCAAATAGTATCACCACATATAATATTGTCTGCCTAGTGGTTCAGTAAAACAACTTTCCAGCCACACTCTATGCCAAATGGCTTGGAGCTTTGATGTGTTCTTGAGCTCCTCGAGTTCACACGTGAAGAAGTGGTATTTTCCCCAAACATTATTTAATTCACATTTTGGCTCCCATATGTATGCTGCATCTCCAACGGGTACAACTAACTCATTAAACCAATGTGAATGGGTATTTACCCATTCTCTTTGACATGTAGGGGGATCATTAATTAGAATGGCTCTCAATTGCATGAATTCCATTGGTTTCTCAGCGGGAGGTCCTTAAATGGAGAGGTTAGAGATGTGAGTAGGTTTGGGGTTGGATCCTACTTCAGCCATGGCTTACTAGTTAGAGTGATGCACTTTTCCAATTTGTTGGAATAAGAAAAACATATTACTATTTATTAAGAACCCTGATGAGGCCTTGTTTCCTTTACGATGCCAACATGTTTCCCTTGATCTGTGTGTTGTGGAGTTAGTTATTGTGTGAGTGATGAGTGTGTGATGTAGTGAGAGGGTGAGTTCGTGCAAGGCCTAGATGCATACTCGAGAAATGCATTAGGTGGACATGCTTATAATAGTGTACATGTATATTACTTGTTTGGTTCAAGTGGTAATTTACAATGCTTGACTCTCAAAAACTCCCTTCTGGGATTAAAAGATTGTCCTTCACGTTTACACATGGTTCTTGATGATGAATCTGCTTTGTTATGGGACGTTCTAGGGACCTATTTCCAAGCAAGTCTAGGAAAGACTTTACATGATGTCTCAATTACAATAGCTTTTTGTCTAGATTTTTGGGGGTATGTGATGGACTATGTATGATTAGAAATTAAGAGCTCATGTGTAGATGGATGAGCTCACAAGTAGGTCTTAGGCACCCAAATATGTGTGTTATTGTGGTGAGCCGTCATCAACTACTTTAGAACCGGAATACTAAGTATTTTTCAACATGAGTGTTGTTATTCTACAACTTGATTCTATGGCTTTCTCATATGCTTCACAAGTAGTAGTTTTGAGCATATGAGGCAATCGATTTATCATCCTTTTCTATCCAAATCTACTTTATTCTTCTTTTGCTCCTTGGCTTAGCTTTGAGTTTGAGCTACTACGACCATGTTTCAGTTTAGTCTCCTTGTGCTCCTTGGTCTGCTCAATGTATTAGTCTTCTTGTGCTCATTGGCTTAACTTTGAGTTTGAGCTAATACCACCATTTTAGACTTTGGAATAAAACGAAGATCCACCACCTTTTGAGATCTTTCTTTGATAGTTGAATTCATGGACACATACAACATCCTTTTCTCCAAGATTAGTCTTAGAAGAAATAAACGCATGTGTAAGACCTAGACAAGTGACCATGCAAATCTCTAAATTTTATGTGAGAGGTGATTTCCATACTGAAACCTGAAGAAGTTGACTCCTTAGGTTTACGTTGACTACATGATCATAGATCAAGTGTATACCCAAGATGAGAGGCTCTGTCAGATGTGAATCATGGCATACTAGCAACGTTACAATAATAGGGCCATTGTGAAGTCATATGGGAAGTTCTCCCTTGCCCATGCAAGAGGTTTCCACACCTCCTACTCCTAGAAGGTAAGCCTCAACACGGTTCATTAGTAAATCCTAGTCCTGACAATAGGAGTACCGAATAGCACTAATTTTTGCTCTTGAATCAATTCATGATCTGACCCTATTAGAGGTAGTGCATTGTGTTAACATACCTTAATAAATGGACTTCGATCAAGGAAGCTAGAAGAGTGGTTTGTCTTAGTATGGCATGTATCCATGTGGTATCTACGGTCTTTTGAGTAAGGATTATATTTTTTGTTCCTTGGCTAGTCTTTGGCTTGTCTTATCAATTTCATATTTTTAATGCATTCTAAGGCCTCTACCTACACTTCTTCTCCTATCCTATATCTTTTTTTTTCACTTCTTATCCATGATAAGTCATTTCAGCATTGCTTCTATGAAAGGCCTCTTGTGGTGGTAATCTTACCCTTTCCTTACCACTATTTTGAGCATTTGGTGTAGTTAAAGTCTTGGTTTTAGCTATGAACTGATCTAACCTCTCTAAAAGTCCTTTGAAATCTAACTATGGTTTGGCTAAGTTTGACTAATTGAAAAGGAAATTTGCATCAAACATTGCTTCAACTGATTCTATGATTTTCGCACAAATTTTACTCTTTTCAATTTCTAGATCCACTTAGGGATAAGATTTATCTAACTCAGCCATGTTTTTCCCTTCTTGAATTCAAGTTTGACATGCCTTGACCATCATGTCCAAGCCTTTTATAGTAGGATCCACTAAGATAGATCTAACTCTCGGTTGTGGTGGAATGGATGGCGGTATTAGATGAAGTGCGTTGAATGGTGGTGTTTTCTAAGAGGGCATTTGATATGC
This sequence comes from Ceratopteris richardii, assembly GCA_020310875.1. Taxonomy (NCBI): domain Eukaryota; kingdom Viridiplantae; phylum Streptophyta; class Polypodiopsida; order Polypodiales; family Pteridaceae; genus Ceratopteris; species Ceratopteris richardii. Next base: position 103,063,521 of record CM035408.1, on the reverse strand, counting down.
GAGTTCAAATATTGTCTTTTTAATTGTTTCACTAAGGTTTTCATCTAATTCTCTAAATTTTCTAGCCCATTTTCAGTTCATTCTCTCTCGGTTTTCCTTCCAAGATCTTGTTCTCTTGTTTTCTGTGCTCTGTAACTCCCTAGCCTCTGAATTCTTTTCCTACTCTATGGCTAGGAATTTTGTAGAACCTATGCTCTAGCGACTACCTGTAGAGGGGAGATATTAGTGACACTTCTTTTAGTTTCTACTACCAATTCAATGAAATTGATTGAACTAATCTTCTACATGTTCGCAGACATTTTTGGACAATCTCTGAGGAGATGTTTGTGGCGATAATTAGAGAAAAAGCATTGGGTCGAGGTTGTCATAATGGAGATAGTAGACAATCACGAATGAAGTGAAATCCTTCACTTCTATGGCATGCTCCTCTAGAGGATTTGAGGTCTCATTTGACTCAAATGGGGCCTAGGGTTTGGATGAAGTAAAAAAAAAGGGATGCTTTGTGACACATCCAATGCAACCCTAAAATTTGATAAGTAAAGTTGAGAAGGAAGTAACGCTATTCCCCATGGCGCTAAGACAACCCTCATCACATAAAATCTATTTGAGATTTGGTAGCAAGCAAATAGCTCAAGCACATTTGTGGCACAAATAGAGTATGATGATGTGGAACTCTCTGTAACTCCCTAGCCTCTGAATTCTTTTCCTAATTTATGGCTAAGGAATTTTGTAGAGCCTATGCTCTAGCGATTACCTGTAGAGGGGAGATATTGGTGACACTTCTTTTAGTTTCTACTACCAATTCAATGAATTTGATTGGACTAATCTTCTACATGTTTGCTGAAGTTTTTGGACAATCTCTGAGGAGATGTTCGTTGTGATAATTAGAGAAAAATCCTTGGATCACCATGGGTCGAGGTTGTCGTAATGGAGATAGTAGACAATCACGCATGAAGTGAAATCCTTCACATCTGTGGCATGGTCCTCTGGGAATTTGAGGTCTCATTTGACTCAAATGGGGCATAGGATTTGGATGAAGTTAAAAAAAAGGGATGCTTTGTGACACATCCAATGCAACTCTAAAATTTGATAAGTAAAATTGAGAAGGAAGTAAGGCTATTCCCCATGGCACTAAGACCACCCTCATCACATACAATTTGTTTGACATTTGGTAGCAAGCAAATAGCTCAAGCGCATTTGTGGCACAACTAGAGTATGATGATGTGGATCTCCATAATCCAAAGGATATGCAAAGGAAGGATGTCATAAATTTTCTTAAAAATTTGCATTTTCAATCTATGCAAGATTTTTGTGAACTATGGAAATTATTGAAGGGAGCAAGGCCTCCATCCAAGAAGAGTATAGAAAGCAATAGAGTGTTGATTGTACCTAATTCACACCAATGAATGGGAACCAAACAAGGAGTGTTGGTTGTAGGAGATAGATATTATGTCATTTTTGTTGATGAATATGCAAGAATCAAATGGCCACATTGCATGAAGTAAAAGTTCATATCACTTACAGCTTTTAAAGTACTTGCCAAAAAGGAGATGGAGTACATAAAGATCCTTAGATCAGATCGAGGCAAAGAAAACTTCTCCAAGGATTTTTTCTTTTGAGTTTTAGACTCAGAACAGAAGCAATGGGAAATATACATGTCGATATAGGCCTAGAGAAATAGGGTTATAGAAAGCTAAAATAAGCATATAACTAGAGTATCTAGATTGATGCTTAATGACATGAATGTGCCTTGTTGCTATTGGATAGATGCAATCAGTACAACCATCTATATCACAAATGGGTATGTCATTTCATGTGTTCATGCTTTATGTCCATATGAAGAGCTATGGCAAGAAACGGAGCCTATCGCATAACAATATTGTTGTTTGTGTATGTTATGTTCGTGTTCTCTTGTATTTTGATGGAATCATGGAAGGTTCAATGGGATTCTAATGTTTTAAAGGTCTAGAAGGTTTTAATGTGGTTGTGTTTGATCTAGAAGTTGAAGAAGCATGAGGGCGTGGATACAAGTGGATGCGTGTAAATAAATGAATTCGATGACTAAATCGAAGAATTTTAGAATACTTATATTTAGGTTTATCTTGATGTAAAAGTAGTGGTTCCCTTTAGAAAGTGATGCCCTTTGTAAATAAAGTAGTTTTTCCTAAAAGACGCTTCTAAAAGCGACAACCCTCATGTAAAATATACTTTAGTTCTACATTTCATCATGAAAGTAATGGTCAAAGTGAAGCTACAAATAGTACTATTTTGGATATATTACATTGTTAGTCTTTAGATAATCCAAGTAATTGGGATGAAAAACTCCCTTTACTTTAGTTTGCATATGATAACACCCCACACACTACTACTGGTCCTGCACCATATGAAATTGTTTATGGAAGAAAGCTTCCCACTCCCATGAGTCTCACTCAAACTGACATTCCTCTGGCTGATTCTTTTGCACAATATCAAATTTCTACACTTCTTGAAGTGCATGACCATATTAGGAAGAATCAAGAACGTTACATGCGTAGTATTAATAAGAAGCACATAGCCAAACAATTTAATTAAAATGATTTAGTTTGGTTATGAATCATTAAAAGGTGTTTAAAAACTATCTGTCAACATCCTAATGTAAAACTTGCCCCACGGTATTATGGACCTTTTCGCATTATTGAGAAAATAAATGAAACTTCTTTTCGATTAGATATACCTTCTAATTTGGGTATACATAATTCTTTCCATATACGTTTGTTGAAATCTTTTCAAGGTACTTTACCACTCCCGCCTATTTTAGATGATCCTCCTTTACTTGAAGAGGATGCGCAAATAGTGATTCCCAAAAAATTAATAGATTATGATGTTACCACTACACAAGCTAGTAAGCAATATCATAGGTATTTAGTCAAATATAAAAATCACTCACTTGAGGAATCACAATGGATACATAAGACCTCCTTATCACCTCACTATGATCATTTAATTTCTGCATATCATTCCCAATTACATTAAACTTTGAGGTTTTTGATTCCAGGCATGTGTTTTACATGGTTCATGCTTAATATTATTTAGTGATGGGATATGCGACTGATTATCCATGTTGTATTTTATGGAATCATGGAAGGTTAAATGAATCTTTAGTGTTTTAAATATCGAGAAGGTTTTAATGTGGCTGTGTTTGATCTAGCAGGTGAAGAAGCATGAGGGCATGGATATAAGTGGATGCACATAAATAAATAAATTTGAAGACTAAATCGAAGACTTCTAGAATAGTTATATTTAGGTTTATCTTGATGTAAAAGTAGTGGTTCACATTCGAAAGCGATGCCTTTTGTAGATAAAGTAGTTTTTCCTAAAAGAGGATTCTAAAAGCGACGGCCCTCATGTGACTTCTATTTTCATGATGTAATAGAAATAAACCTATAAATATGTGTATTGTGAGAGACTCGTCCATCAAAGTACACGGGGGGAGATTGAACCCAATATTGCATCGATTTTTTCTCTATTTCTGATTCCTATTTCGTCTTCTTTCTGCCTGTGTGTGTGCGTGCACTGAAGGACATGATAACATGTTCCTTATGAGTTGAGGCATAAACTTGAAGTGAAAGCCAAAAGCTATATATTCATTTCATATTCAAGCGTTAAATAGAGTTTGGAATCCTATGATCCTAGAACAAAAGAGTTTAAGGTGTCTAAAGTAGTACTTCAAATTTGAGGACATTAGTAGAATTTCGCAACACATCACCATGGTAAGGAATATTGGGAAGAAATGTTTCTTCAAGTGAGGAAGAGTCTGCAAGAAGCAAGGGCAAAGGGAAAGAGGATGATTAATACAATCCATTGCTATGCATGGATAGAATTAGTGAAGAAGACATTGAAGGTAGAGAATTGAGTTATAATCCAAAAAGTTCCATTACAACCACCAATAGATAAAAAGCTCTATAAGGGAAATGTCTCTAATTGAGAGGTTAATTTTTGAGTCTTTCACTATTAAACATTATGGATACATGGTCAAGGAGTTGATTTGAGGGGCCCAATTGTTTTGAGGATGAAATAAATCATGAAGAATGGAATCAATTCATGCAAGAAGAAGTGAGAGCATTGAAGGAAAAAAAAAATTTCCGTTTGTGACAAAGACCAAGGACATGAAGGTGATAGGCAAAAAATCAATATACAAGATCAAAAGGCTAGTGTAACAAGGGGAGGTATAACAATAGGCTAGTGGCCAAGGGTTTTGAACAAACCTATGCCAATCACTTCAACAAGTTGGAAGATCCATCAATTAGATATCAAGAATTCTCTCTCCAATGGTGACCTAGAAGAAAGATATATTCATAGGAGATCCTAAACTACCTAAAGATGAGAGATGTCCTCATAATATGTGTGGATTTAAGAAGGATCTTCATGATCTCAAGAAAATCTCAGATCTTGGAGCTAGAGACTTGTGGAATACTTAGCCAACTGAGGCTACAAACAGAGGGATGAAGATTGTTATTGTACATGAAGGAGGAAGGTGATGTACTTCTTCGGCATGGAAGGAATCTAAATGGACAAAGGTGTGTATCTTATGCAAAGGAAATAATTTATTGATCGACCAAAAAGGTTGGGTTGGCTTGAAGGATGGCACATAGAATACATATGGCTGTTTAATCATGTTGGAAAGCAAGATTATCTCCTAGAGCTCTAAGAAACATCCAATGATAGCCTTATCCTCAATTGAAGCTGAAGATGGATTATTTGCCCTTCTAATTTGAGAATGTGTGTGGCTAAATACGCTCTTTAAAGATTTGAATTTTAACATGAAGTGGACTCCTATGATGTCTCACAACATCAGTAGTGTACATGTAGCATTGAATCATGTTTTCCATGCTAGATCTAACCACATTGAAGTACACTACCACTTCGTTGGAGAGAAGTTGATTACAAAATTTTTCTAGGTAGAGCATTTGACTACTACATTGCTTTACATACATCTTTAGAAAAGGGTTGGAAGGAAAACATCTATTGAAATTCTAGAGAAGCATTAATATGATAGATTTAAGTTCAAAAATTTAAGCGGCATCTTGAAATTCAAGTTGTAAACCCTAGCTCAAAGCTCAAAGTTGTTGATAAGAAGTAAAAGTATCATCCAAGGGTTTCAAAGTACAAATTCATTTATCAAGAATTTTAAATTACAAGAAATAATAGAACATCATAATAAATGAGTAGATAGAGTTGGGAAAACTATACACACAAAGAGAGATGCAGATTGAGAGGTATAAAACTCAAATTCTCAAATTTGCAAGAGTAATGCAACTATAAAAATGGTGTTTTATCTTTTTAAGATTCTATTTTTGTCTCATTTAGCATTTTCTATGAATGCAGCATCTCCTTTATTTCCACCACTCAATGTCTTGAGTGGTAGCTCCTCACACTAAATTCTTTAAAAATAAAAGTTTGAGCACTGATTTGAGCTCAAAGTTAGCTACCAAACCATGAGACTTTGGTGGACAAATTTGAAGAAGGTGTCAAGCTAGCTCCTTGTTTGACTTTTGTACACCTACTTGTGCTCTTTAATCTTGAAGATTCTTAAGGGCTCTCATAATCACTTTTGATCATAATGGGTGCCTTACAAATTAGGCTACCATGGATCAATTTTGTCACTTGAGGATGGATTATTGAGTATATCTAACATAAATAACTTTCCCACTTCAAGGACCACCTAAAAGTAATTGGGTCATTGTCAAATTACTCCTGAATTTACTAAGCACTTTTCTCCATCTACATATGTGTGGATCCAAGTCATGAGTGCAATTCCACAATGCCTTATCTGTTCCTAAGTTTGCTTAGAGTGGTAGGTATTACAAGCCAAAAAATTGCTACCTTATCCCTTTTTCTAGCTTATACCTCTATTATAAGTAACCATTGCTCATTGTTTGTATGGAATGCACTAATTCTCCAAGGCATTCTCTTAGTTGTATCTTGCTCTAACATGATCGACATGAGGCGATTACACTTGTGCTTTCTTTCTTGTATAGTGATTGAAGCCCCATATTCATCTAATAGTAGATCAAATGCATATTAATCACATGTTTTTTTCTCCAATTGAGTGAGGTTTCAAACGAGGATGCACCACACTGTTCTCTCGTTCTCGAGAGTTCCACGATGATATCCTCGGACTAGAAAATGGAGCTCCTAAGGATGCACATGGTACTATGCACCCTGGCTGTAGAATACAGAGGAAAACACAGAACATAGGGAGCACGAAGACAGACTTCTTAGGTCTTACAAATGCAGTAGAACTTATAGTCTTTGACTGATGAGGCCACTATATGTTTTATTACAAAACATATACAAAGAACTCCCTGATGGCCATTTGGTAACAATCTCCCATTAACGGCGAATATGGCCAAAGTAAATATGGGAGACAAAATAAAGAATGATAAAGAATACTTGAGTGTCAGTATACAAATTATACCTCCCATGTGTGGGCATGTTACACAATATACAAGTGAGTGTATAAGGTCATGAATCAAGTAACACCCATCAAGTGACAATAGTGTCAAACGCTATCTTGTGGTAGAGCTTTAGTCAAAGCATTTGCAACATTATCTCGAGTGTGAACCTTCTCAAGAATAATGTGATTAGTGGCTAAACAATCTCTAATGAAGTGATACCTCACCTCAATGTGCTTGGTCTTTGCATTATAAACGGGATTCTTAGCCAAAGCAATGACACTCTGAATATCACTGAGCAAAGGAGGTACATGCTGAGGTAAACCCATATCACAAGCAGGAGGAGAAAGCCATAATGCTTTCTTACATGCCTCACTTGCTGCAACATACTCTACTTCTATGGTGGAAACAACTGTACATTCTTGAAGAGAAGATCTCCAATAGATAGCACCTCCAACAAAATGAGAAATGTACCCTAATGTAGATTTATGATTGTTGTAGCCCAAGCATAAGCACCACCTCCTTTACTTGTCAATCCGCGGAGATGTGAGGACTGGTATGAAGACCATGAGCGAGTGAAGGGACAAGTGCGTGAGTGAAAGCACACAAGCATGCACACACATATACACACACACGCAAAGGGTAAGAGCAAAGAGAGAAACAATGGAAAGCTTCTATTATCAAGAACTCTCTTACAAAGCTTCAATCTACAAAAAGCTCACTCTCTATCTAGCTAACCTCAAAAATGAGCTCTCTAGCTCTTTTTATAGTTTTTCGAGTAGTTTTGGCCCTATCCATACCTCGTGTATGGCCTAGTTCCAAATTAGGTTCCTTGGCTTATTTGAGGGCTCTAATAGAGTCTAAGAAATATGAAAATTGGTAGGATGATACCTCTAATGCTCCTCAGACTCAAGGAATCTTTGGCTTGAACAAAATAGAGTTATAAGAAGGTGAAATGATATTTACAATGGTTTGAGTAATGAAAATCAGTGTTTTTGTACGGGATTCTTCTAAAAATTTGATATACACTTCTTGGAGCTCCCTACTTTCTCCTTCTTGTTGTGTGTCCACTTCTTTGACAGGTTCTTGTGTCTCATTCTTGACCTTGAGTGCTAACAAGTGTCTACCCAACCAGCATAGTTAGAATCTGTGTAACCAATAGTGGATGCTTTCCCTCTACCTAAGCATAGACACTTGTCCTTAGCACCACTCATATATCTTAAAATCATCTTTACTGCTTCCCAATGTCTCTTGCTAGGATTAGACATATATCTGCTCAAAAATCCCACTGCAAATGCAATGTCTGGTCTCGTAGGTACCATAGTATACATGAGACTACCAACAACAGACTGATAGGGAATTCAGGTCGTGAATTCCTTTTCCTCATCTTATTTGTGGCAATCAACCTTGCTCAATTTCACATATGTGGGTAGATGTTAGTCAATGCCTTTCCACCCTGCATATTTAACCTGTGAAGTACTTTGGATATATACTCACTTTGCGACAAGTATATGTAGCTTTTACTCCTATCACGAGTAATGCACATGCCAAGAATATGTTTGGCATCCCCCAAATCCTTCATATCAAATGTCTGACTCGACTGCTTTTTGAGAATTGACAAGTCATAAGAGGACTTCCCAATAATCAACATATCATAGATATAAAATATCAAGCATATCAAGTTGCCATCTAAACATCTTTTTGTGTAGACACAATGATCCTCATTGCTTCGAGGATAGCCTTGAGACTTCATCAAAGCATCAAAATTTTGGTACCATTCTCTAAGGGACTGTTTAAGTCCATACAAGCTCTTCTTGAGCTTACAAACTAGATTTTCCTTGCCAAGAACTATATAACCTTCTTGTTGTTCCATATAGATCTCATATATAAGATCTCAATGCAAGAAAGTAGTTTTCACATCCATTTGGGCTATCTCTAAGTCGTCCATTGCAACGAATCCAAGCAACATGCACAAGGTAGTCATCTTGACCACTAGAGAGAAGATTTCCTCAAAATCAACACCATGTTGTTGCTTTAAACCCTTTGCAAGAAGTGATGCTTTATAGTTTGGAGTAGCGCTATCTTGATGAATTTCATATTATATACCCATTGACATGGTAAAGCTTTCCTGCCCTTTGGCAAAGGTACTAAATCCCAAGTACCATTCTTGTGAATAGAATCCAACTCAATCTTCATGGCATGCTCCCACTTGACATGATTCACTATCTACATAGCCTCTTTGTAGCAAGGAGGCTCCCCGGCATCTGTTAGCGTAACAAAATCTAAACATGGAACATATCTATCACGTGGATGTGAGACACATGTAGAGCATCTCAATAGTTGCTAAGTAGGAACATGTGCAGACTATCACATTCTCTTGAGCATCCCTATGTGTAGCATTTTTATGCAAGCTAACTAGAGGACTCGTATCCTCAAACACCACTCTTCTCACTTCAACCTCCTTACTGGGTTGTTTATGCATCTTAGACTCAATGAAAATGACATCACTACTTCTGATGACTGACTCTATTTTAGGATCCCATAGTGATATCCAAATTGTCCTTCTCCACCATATCCAAGAAAAATGCATTTCTTTGACTTATGGTCCAACTTTTATCTAAGATTCTTGGGTATATGAACATATGCCTGACACCCAAAAACTTAAAGATAATCATAATATGGTGGCTTCCCTATCAAATCATAATATGGTGGCTTCCCTATCCATACTTTTGTACCACTTTCATACCTTTGGCAATACTAGGTGAAAGGTTATTCACATGAACTGTAGTCAATACTACTTCTCCCCAAAAGCCTTGTGAGAGGTTTGCATGATGCAACATAGAAACTACTCTATCTTGAATAGTTCTATTCATCCTCTCAGCTACACCATTCTGTATAAAGGTATAAGTAGCTATAAACTCTCAAAGAATCCCTCTAGAGTAATAGAAAAGGCTGAATTCATGTGAGATATACTCACCCCCATTATCCAAATGTAAAGCCTTAAGTTTAGTTCCTTTTTCAATCTCAATTGAATCGAGCCATTTTCGGAAAGTAGGTAATACCCGATCCTTCGATTTGATAGGATATACCCAAAATTTTCTAGTAGCATCATCTATGAAAGTGACAAAGTAAACAGAACACCTAAGGACCTAGTGGGCAGATGACTACACACATCTGTATGAACAAGATCTAAAGGCTGAATTGAAGGGTCACTATGCACATTTCTAGTTTTCTTTCCATATTGAGAATGCTCACAGAATGAAAAATCGGAGAAAGATTACACAAGTAAGTAGCCAAAATGAGAAATATTTTGAGCCAACTTTGCTTCCTTTCGCAATAACCATATGGCCCTTTTATATACAAAAAGAATGAGCATACAAGACCACCTTGTAACCAAGGTCATCAAGTTGATGAACTAACATCAAACTACATGATAACTGAGGTACATGGCATACATTCCTTGGTAAGAATCACGAACATTTTATGCATCTCCACTCTGAGTGCCAACCATAGATTTTCTAAAAATCTCCTCACTCAAGAGTGCTCCACATATGTCATCATAGACGAGTTTACCACCAGGTGCACTGTTGCTGATAGCTCTGCAAAACGTATCTCATGATGATGGTAGGGTGCATAACAACAATACTGCTTTCATTTCATTATCCATATCCATTTTCTGAGCTTGTAACTGGGAGAATATCGCATCAAACACATTTAGATGAGCAGCAACACTATCTCTGTCCTTCATACAAAGGTCATATAGTTTTCTCATCAGATACACTTTATTTGATGCCGTCTCTTTTTCATATGTATTGCATAAGTTCTTCCAAAGCTCCTCTGCACTTTCACAGTCTGATACCGTAAAATAAACATTATCTGCTAGGTGCAAGGGAATGGTAGACCTGGCCATTTCATCTAACTCATCCCAATCGTCTTCATCCATGTCAGCAGGCTTCTTTGAAATCCCATTTACTGTCTTCCATTGCCTCCTTTGAATTAGCACATCTTTAATCTGATTCTTCCAAATTTTATGCCATCAAATTTTCGGATCTCAAAATGGTCTTTGCCCTGCAAGTTATAGCTCCTCCTCCGAACACTAGCACTAGACCCTGATCCACCGGATGTGCCTGAGACCTCTGATGCCATGATGGTAGAGAATTGAATAGAATGATAATGGAGCTAGAAGAGTCCAAGCACCAACAAATAAGTGTATCAAGGAGCAAATCGATCACTGTATAGTTGACTAAACCAAAAATCTGGAAAACTTTTGCCACAGTATTTTCTACAAAATTCACATATGACGAGTGTCAGAGTATCATAAAACTGCAAGTATTGACATGTCTACGTGCATAGTGAATCACTGACTCCACTGCATATAATCAGTTACCCAATACAAGCCAACTAGGCTTATCGAGCACCTATGAACAACTATCATACATCTCCTATGGCGAGGCTAGGTAAGTCTTCCACCTGCATCACCGAAGAGACCCCGACATCTCGGTGTCTCCTAGTTAAGAAAACCTCACCACGACCCTCTTTATCAAATGTAAAAGGCTTTATGCAAAGAACGTAATCGCTATATCAATGACCACATGGATGTACATAAGTGGTATCCATAGAAGCATACATGGTGTATATGTGCTCAATATATGTAGTAAAATGACACTAAAAGGCTGAATACACCGCCCAAAAACTAGCCAATAACACCTGCAAGTGTCTGTCAACTCTGATGTTTTAGGCTTAAAAAAAAGCCTGCATAAATTTGCAGCCGCTACTCCTACCAAAACTGAAAACCTCTTGAGAAACCTGTAGTTTTACGAGTGTGGCTGAAAATACAGCCCCAAAGGTTGATATTTATTATCTGAGAAGTACAAATAACACTCTTCTTGATGTTTTTGGACCTCTGTGAAGAGAACTATGTGCGAAAGTACTCCGAAATGGCTCCAAAAGACACCCCAAAAAAGCTTCAGAAATAGGCTTTGAAAGCAAAGAATGAAGTTTTGAGGGACCAGAACTTGTTCAAGGTAATGTCAACCTTAGTCTTTCCCCTTCTTCAGACACCGTAAGAGTGTAGCTTAGTGGCAAGAGATTGCCATGGTTAAGCGAGTTCTGGGGGGAACAATACTGGGATAGGTGACCTCCCGGGAAGTACCGGGAACCTCTATATTCCTTGATCGTTGAGGTCCTCCCTCGCACATGGCCAACGACACCAACGGTGACTTCGATGACTCGGATGGCAAGGTATGCCAAGGTCTCTGCCTTGGTCGCCGCCTTAGTCGAAAGCCTGGGGGGGGGTTGCTTGCTTCGCTCGCACAAAAGGAACAAAGCTTTTTGGCTCGAACTCCTCTGATACCAATGTAGTATTTTGATGGTGATGCAGCATAGTACGCTCTCCTTCTGGAGAGCTCCAAGAGGATACACTTGGAGTAGAAAACCGAGCTCCTAAGGCCACATGCAGTACTCCACACAGAGGCTGCAAAATACGCAAAAAACACAGTACACAGGGAGCACAAAGACAGACTTCTTAGGTCTTGCAAATGCAGTTGAACTTACAGTCTGTGACTGACCAGACCACTATACGTTTTATAAAAGAACATATACAAAGAAGTGTCCGGTGGCCATTTGGCCTTTCACATGGACACTAACGATAACATTTTAAAAACAGGCTTTGCAATAGAGAAAACTTGTTCTAAAGACATAGTCACTTGACTCTTAAGAAAAATGTCATCAAAAAACTCCAAAGGATCTATTTTTCTCTCAATTTATGAAATCAAGATGGCTTTACGTTTTCTCTTTGGTTTCTTTTGTTTTTGCTCAGGATCTTGTTTTTGTTCATGTTCTCGTGTTTGATCTTCAGTTTGTTTTGATTCTTCTTGTTTATCTTAAGGCTTTGGTTCTATTTTTCTTTGCTTTGTCTTCTTTGCTTTTTGTTTCTCCTCTTGTTTTTGTTCATTGGGTTGTGATTCTTGTTTTTTATCTTTGGATTGTGATGTTTCTCCCTCCTCTATGATTGTTTTTATTCCCTCTGAGGTTTGTTTTCGAGTCACTCTTCTTTTACTAGGCTGAGCTTCATCTCTTTTTTGTTTTTCTTCTACATTGGATATGTAAGAAATAAGAGATTGATCTTGTATTGGTGACTCCCAATCCATTATTCTCCTAATCTCATCTCATGCTCTTACTAAAGCATCTATGGAAAAGTCACCTTCCTTTGTGGGTTTAATTAATTCTACTTGTTATTCATCAAGAGCTTCTAGTTTCACTCCTTTATTCCCTACGTCCGTTATGGTTATATTTTCATAGTGTTTTTTCATTCCTCCCTTACCATAATTTCCTTGCAAAGGTAGCCTAGATCAATAGTCATAGATTTTCTTCTCTATGTCTATTACTAGTCTTTGCTCCTTAGCAGCCTTCAATAGTTCACAATCTCTCAAAAAGTGCTCTAATGAATCACACCAAGGACAGCTACGAGGGCCACACACAAAACCATTTTGATTTTGAGGATTTTGATTAACTTGTGGTGGGAAAGTTTGAAATTGAGTATTTTGTTGATAAGAAATTGCTTGAATAAGATAATTAGGATTTTGATAAGGCAATTGATGTATTTGAGGAGCTTGGGGAGCAACATGTGGTGCTTGAGGTACAAGAGGAGATTCCATAGTATATGGTTGATGATTTTAAAAATTTTGATTTTTCAGGATTTTGAAAAGTTGTTTGAGAAGCTTGAGGATATATGTTTTGATACATTTGAGGATTTTTGCACATGAGGATGTGAATTTTGCATTGAAGGATTATGCATTGGAGGAACTTGATATGCTTGAGTAGGAGCTACTTATGGATTTTGATTGGGAGCTATAACATGTTGATTAGGTTCTAAGTTGAAAAGACATTGGGTTCATTTGATTTTGGAAAGTTTTGGTGTAATTAGATTGTAATGCATCTATAGTCTTGGCCAAATTGGATTGTGTAGCAATAAGACTTTCCATTTGCTCAGTCAGAGTTTCCAAAGTTGAGATTGTTCAACTACACTTTTATTTGGCTCTACTTTAAAACCTTGAGTAGGCTCCATCATTTGAGGAATAGGAGTAGAGTCAAAAAGCATTGCATGGGATTGTTCTCTAACTTGCTCCTTAGTTTGTGGAAGGCTAGCTTGAGGAAGACTAGTTTGCTCATAAAGCATGGATTGTCTTTGATGTCTATGGGCTATAGCCTCTACTACTTTACACACTTTTTGCCAATTCTGAGTAAGACCATAGTGCTTATCCGGCTCTTCTAATCTCCATTCAACTTCCCTATGAGTTTTAGGATGAAGAAGCTCAAGAAAATTGATCACAAGATCAGGTTCCAAAGTTATCTTGTCCTCATCAGGAAGTTGTTCATAGCGTCCAATTATACTCATTTTGTAAATGACTAATAGAGCTAGTAGGCTTTGGGGAATTGACCCATCGTAAGAATCCATCTCGATTATGTTGGCTTTAATCTTGAAAATAGAATTCTTTGAGCATCTCCTTTCTAAAATCACTCCAAGGAAGACTACCATATTGAGTGACACGGTTTATGATAGAACCATCAACAATTCGTTCAAAGAATGATATCAAAAGATCTTCGGGAAGACCAAAAATCATAGCTTGCTGTTCAAACAAATCTAAGTAGCTTGTAATGTTGATGCCATTGAATTTTCCCTTCTCTCTCAACATAGAAGAGACTATTCTTTGGCCTTGTTTCTCAACAATAAGAGATTTGAATCCTTCCTCTATCTTATATGAATAAGCGAGTGATGCACGATGTTCTAGATCTCTCACAAATGCATTTACTTCACGACGAAGATGTGCACAATATTGTGAGAAATCCATTCCAACACTCAAGAATGATGATGATGATATTATGAGGATGAAAAATATGAAACAAAAAATATGGATCACAACCTCCCAACAAGATGAGAAGCAAATTCCACGAAGCGTTTCACATCAGGTTCAAATGTGGAGGTGACCGCAATCCGGGTGGATCGGGTCCGGTCCTGGCTCATGCAAAGTGTATGAAGCTAGTGAGTGTTGGAAGGTTTATATAATAAAAACTCTGAAGGTGAAGATGAAGTTGGGTATGGGGGGAAGAGATGTCATGATTTGATTAGAGAAAAGGGGAACATATGAACACAAGACAATCACATGAACATGAATGAGGAGGACAAAAGAAACCATTCACATGAATCAATTCGGAAAGGAAGAGTGGTCCAAAAATATGGAGCTTCTTAAACACTTTCCAAATTTAATTCACATTCATAGGTTCTTTTGAATGGAATGAATGCGTGATGAGAAAAAAAAAATTAAAACCACACACATGAATCAGTCTCGAAAGGAAGAATGGTCCAAGAATGGAGCTTCTTATACACTTTCAAAACTAAAACATATGCATGAGTGTTTGTGGGTGGTATGAATTCATGTCGATCATGATTTTTAATGAAAAGAAAATTAGTCTCTTAACCTTAATAGATCATCCTCATTGGTTTAACGCAATACTGTAGAGCCTTCTCACACATAGAAAGAGATAGAAGGTGACATTGTAAAAACATAGAAGAGACAAATAGATAAGAGACATGAGACATGAATTTGAAGATCTTGTTATCATAAAAATATACATGAATGTTGTGAAACATCAAGCTAAGTATTCTACGGGTCAAAGGTAGTCCTCACAACCCTCTAACCATCACAATTCAACCGAATGTCACACGTAAGAGGATAGGTTCCATTTCATTGACCCTATGTATTTCTAGGATCATAATGTGTTTCTAAAGAAGTCTAAGACACATAAAACTAGCTCTAACACACTTACACGCTCCACTTAGGGTGAGCAAAGAAAGAGAAATTGGGTTTATTAGCCTATCCTAGAGAGGAAGTCTAAAAATTGAATCTAGGACCTATGCTCTTACTATCCCACCTTGGATCCTCAGACGCTCAACTGAGGGTGATCGTCTCAAGGAAACCATGTGCTAGCAAGGGCCCTATGGATGCCTAACAATGATGCTCTAGGATTTTGGAGGGGATTTTATATAGTTTTTTGAATGAATTTGGGCCCTTGGATCTAGAGAAATCAACTCTCAACCCTAAGATCAACTTCTTTTCATTACAACCATTGGATTTGTCAAATGGATGGTTAGGATTGGTTCGTTATATGATATCTAGGGCAAAGGGGAGGAAAATAGGCACCTTCATCTGGGGCTGATGTGGACTGTCGAATCGATGCTAGCATCAATTTGGATAAGATAAGCTACTACTTTTGGAGAAACTTTGCATTATTGATCTTTGATCATCAAAAAAGGCTTATCGGGTGAAAAAACTCATGGATCCTCCTTGCTTTATGCTTTAGTGCATCTCCACCCTTGAATATGAGCTCATCGTGACCGTACAACATGGTTCAATCATTGTTTGCCATGTGGCAACCCTTCAAGCCTTCAATTTTCTTATTCTAGGAAACTACGATGACCTTGAAACCTGCATTTTGTGCTCTTTGATCCTTCAAATATCCTTTGAAGAAGATGAAAATTTTTAGGGCTATGTTTTGAAAGGTGTCCTTTAAGAATATGCAGCAAAAACTCCCATCTGAATCTCCCTTATACAAGTTTGACTACATTTGGAAGCTTGCAAGGTGGCATTAAGGTGTCTAGGAAGCTCTGATAGCCTTGAAATTTGTACAAATATGTAGCCACATATGATATTTATAGATTCCAAACCATATGGCTAACAAAATTTCCTATAGCAAATTTTGTGGGGTCGAAGTGGAAAAATTACATTTTTATAAAATGCACACGGCATATGAACGTGCTAGAAAAGCCATTTACATGTGAAATTTGGGCTAAAGAGTGCCTTTGATAGGATTTACAAATGTATGAATTTTCATGTGGTTTGGAGATATTCAAATTTTTGCCCTAATTTCCAAAGTTTGACCAGCTTTGACCGCTACCCTAGATTTGCTCGATTTCTTCCAACGTTTGCATGTGAACTCCTTTGGATATCTTTGATGCATCTTGGACTTCTCAAGGAATTCTGGCTACCTTCACCGAATGTGTTTCATGTAGGCCTTCATGAGTGAGAGAGGAGCGAAAATCTCGACGACAGCGGAGGGGCTATCAAGTCATCAACACCCCTTCTATAGCTCTATTTAGGAGCGGTTGAATGCTATAGAGGTCCACCAAGCACCGGAGCAGAACTATGCTCGAATATAGAGTTCACTCTCCATTTATTTGAGAAAAGACTCCACCACCTGCTAGAGAGATGGCTCTCCTCCATACCTTATGCCTCTGTCTATATATAGCTACTCTAAGTAACAAGAACAATAATACACGCACACACATGCATGAACACACACACACACACACATATATATATATATATATATATATATATATATATATATGTTTATATATATATATAAATATATATATATATATATATATATATATATATATATATATATATATATATATATATATATATATATATATATATATATATATATATATATATATATATAAACATACATAAATATCATGAAGATACGCATACATATATATAGAATGCATATGTAGATACATACACATCACACACACCTGCATACATATACACATGTATACATATACATGCATATATATCACACACACACACACACACACACACACATATATATATATATATATATATATATATATATATATATATATATATATATATATATATATATATATATATATATATATATATATATATATATATATATATATATATATATATATATATATATATATATATATATATATATATATATATATATATATATATATATATATATATATGTGCATACATAGACATGCTAATATCACACGTATGTGTATGCTATCACATGCATACATATAATACACATGAATACATACACACATACACAACCACACACACACACACACACACACACACACACACACATATATATATATATATATATATATTCCCAACAATCAACATATCATAGACATAAAGTATCAAGCATATCAAGTTGCCATCTGAGCATCTCTTTGTGTAGAGACAATGATCCTCATTGCTTTGAGAATAGCCTTCATATATATATATATATATATATATATATATATATATATATATATATATATATATATATATATATATATATATATATATATATTCCCAGCAATCAACATGTCATAGACATAAAGTATCAAGCATATCAAGTTGCCATCTGATCATCTCTTTGTGTAGAGACAATGATCCTCATTGCTTTGAGAATAGCCTTGAGACTTCATAAAAGCATCAAACTTTTGGTACCATTGTCTAAAGGACTGTTTAAGTCCATACAAGCTCTTCTTGAGCTTACAAACTAGACTTTCCTTGCCAGGAACTATATAGCCTTCTTGTTGTTCCATATAGATCTCATATGTAAGATCTCCATGCAATAAATCAGTTTTCACATCCATTTGGGATAACTCTAAGTCCTCCATTGCAACGAATCCAAGGAACATGCGCAGTGTAGTCATCTTGACCACTAGAGAGAAGATTTCCTCAAAATCAACACCATGTTGTTGCTTAAAACCCTTTGCAAGAAGTCATGCTTCATACTTTTGACTAGCACTATCGAATGTGAATTTCAAATTATATACCCATTTACATGGTAAAGCTTTCCTCCCTTTGGCAGAGGTACTAAATCTCAAGTACCATTCTTGTGAATAGAATCCAACTTAGTCTTAATGGCATGATCCCACTTGACATGATTCTCTATCTCCATAGCCTCTTTTTAGAAAGGAGGCTCATCAGCATCTCTTGGCATAACAAAGTCGAAACATGGAACAAATCTATCAAGTGGATGTGAGACACGTGTAGAGCATCTCAATGGCTGTTGAATAGGAACATGTGCAGACTGATCAAATTCTCTTCAACATCCCTATGTGTAGCATTTTTATGCATGCTAACTAGAGGACTAGTATCCTCAAACACCACTCTTCTCACTTCAACCTCGTTAATGGGTTGTTTATGCATCTTAGACTCATTGAAAATGACATCACTACTTCTGATCATCGACCATATTTTAGGATCCCATAAGTGATATC
Organism: Ceratopteris richardii; assembly: GCA_020310875.1. NCBI lineage: Eukaryota > Viridiplantae > Streptophyta > Polypodiopsida > Polypodiales > Pteridaceae > Ceratopteris > Ceratopteris richardii. The sequence continues at coordinate 103,044,984 of CM035408.1, read as the reverse complement.
CAAATTGTCCTTCTCGACCATATCCGAGAAAAATGCATTTCTTTGACTTATGGTCCAACTTTTGTCTAATATTCTTGGGTATATGAACATATGCTTCACACCCAAAAACTCGAAGATGATCATAATATTTTGGCTTCCTTGTCCATAAATCTTGTACCACTTTCATACCTTTGGCAGTACTAGGTGAAAGGTTAATCACATGAACTGTAGTCAATATTGCTTCTGACCAAAAGCCTTGTGAGAGGTTTGCATGATGCAACATAGAAACTACTCTATCTTGAATAGTTCTATTCATCCTCTCAGCTACACCATTCCAAACGAAGGTATAAGGAGTAATAATCTCTCATTGAATCCCTCTAGACTAATAGAAAAGGTTGGATTCATGTGAGGTATACTCACCCCCATTATCGAAATGTAAAGCCTTAAGCTTAGTTCGTTTTTCAATCTCAACTGAAGCAAGCCATTTTCGGAAAGTAGGGAATACCTCATCCTTCGATTTTATAAGATAGACTCAAACTTTTCTAGTAGCATCATCTATGAAAGTGACAAAGTAAACAGAATCACCTAAGGACCTAGTGGGCATAGGACCACACACATCTGTATGAACGAGATCTAAAGGCTGAATTGATTAGTCAATATGCATTCTGTGCACATTTTTAGTTTGCTTTCCATACTGACAATGCTCACAAAATGAAAAATTGAAGAAAGATAACACAAGTAAGTAGCTAGATGGAGAAATACTTTCCATTCCACTACGAGATATATGGCCCGAACAACCATGCCAAATACAAGCCATAGGTTGTTCAATAATAGCTAACAAGTGTTCTTTCTAAAAATAGGAATAAAGGATCAAGAAAGCCAACTTTGCTTCCTTTTGCAATAATCATATTTCCCTTTGATATACGAAAAGACTGAGCATAGAAGACCACCTTGTAACCAAGGTCATCAAGTTGACAAACTAACATCAAACTACATGATAACTAAGGTACATGGCGTACATTATGCATAGTAAATTTTGAACCATCAATGAACTGGACAACCACATCTCAAATCCCCACGATGTCACACTCGTAAGAGTCAGCAAGTCTCACAGTACCAAGAGACTTTGCTGCATAATTAGAGAACCATTCTTTGTGTGGTCTCACATGGAAAGAAGCACCAAAATCTAGCAGCCATGTGTGGGAATAAGAATCAGCCATAAGAGCCTCAATTTGCATAGTATTATCAAGTGTCACTACATCAGCATCATCAAAAATAGCATTAATTTGTTCAATTTTCATAGTCGAAGTAGATATTGCAGGTAACTGTTTAACATGCCCATCAACATTCTGTCCTTTACATTTAGCATTCTTTGATGCATAGTCTTTCTTCATGTGTCCTTTCTTATGAAAATAATGGCATTCAATATCCATGTTCCTTGATTTACTTCTACTCTTATTCTGTTGACCATTCTTTTCCTTGTTCTTGCTCTTGCAATGTTGCTCATTCTTTCCTTGGTAAGAATCACAAACATTATATGCATCTCCACTCTGAGTGCGAACCATAGATTTTCTATGAATCTCCTCACTCAAGAGTGCTCCACATATGTCATCATAGATGATTTTACCATGAGGTGCATTATTTCTAATAGCTGTGCAAAACGTATCCCATGATGATGGCAAGGTGCATAACAACAATAGTGTGTTCATTTCATTATCCACATCCATTTTCTAAGCCTGTAACTAGGAGAATATAGCATCAAACTCATTTAGATGTGTAGCAAGACTATTTGTGTCCTTCATATGAAGGTCATATAATGTTCTCATCATATACAATTTATTTGATGTCGTATCTTTTTCATATGTATTGCAGAACTTCTTCCAAAGCTCCTTTGCACTTTCACAGTCTAATACTGTAAAGTAAAAATTATGTGCTAGGTGCAAGCAAATGGTAGACGTGGCCATTTCATCTAGCTCGTCCCAATCATCTTCATCCATGTCAATAGGCGTTTATAAAATTCTTTTTACTGGCTTCCATTGCCTCCTTTGAATCAGCACATCTTTAGTCTGATTCTTCCATAGAGAAAAGTTTGTGCCATCAAATTTTTGGATCCCAAAATGATCTTTGCCCTACAAGTTATAATTCTTCCTCCAAAAACTGGCACTAGACCCTGATCCACTAGATGTGCCTAAGACCTCTAATGCCATGATGGTACAGAATTGAGTCGCATGATAATAGAGCTACAAGAGTCCAAACACCAACGAATAAGTGTATCAAGATGTAAATCGACCACTTTATAGTTAACTAAACCAAAAATATGGAAAACTTTTGCTAGAGTATCCTTTGTAAAATGACCATATAACCAGTGTCAAAATATCATAAAACTGCAAGTATTGACATGTTTACCTGCATAGTGAATCACTGAGTCCACTGCATAAAATCAATTACCCAATAGAAGCCAACTAGGCTTATCGAGCACCTATGAACAACTATCATACATCTTCTATGGCGAGGCTTACTAAGTCTTCCACATTCATTGAAGAGATCCCAACATTTGGGTGTCTCCTAGTCAAGGAAACCTCACCACGAACCTCTTTATCAAATGTAAAAGGTTTTATGCAAAAACATAACCGCTATATCAATGACCACATGGACGTACATAAGTTGTATCCACAGTAGTGTACATGGTGTGCATGTGCTCAATATATGCTGTAAAATGACACTAAAAGGTTGAATGCACAACCCAAAAAGAAGCCAACAAAACCTACAAGACTCTGTCAACTCTAATGTTTTAGGCTCAAAAAACCTGCATAAATTTGCAATGGCTGCTGCTACCAAAACTAAAAACCTTTCAAGAAACCTGTAGTTTTACAAATGTGTCTAAAAGCAAAGCCCCAAAGGATGATGTTTAATATCTGAGAAGTATAAAGAACACTCTTCTTGATGTTCTTGGACCTCTGTGAAAAGAACTATGGGCGAAAGTACTCCAAAATGGCTTCAAAATACGCCCCAAAAATGCTTCAAAAATATGCTTCGAAAGCAAAGAATGAAGCTTTGAGGGACCAAAACATGTTCAAGGTAATGTTAACCTTAGTCTTTTCCCTTCTTTAGACACCACAAGAGTGTAGCTTATTAGTAAGAGATTGCCACGGTTAAGCGAGCTCTAGCGGGAACAATACTAGGATGGGTAACCTCTCAGGAAGTATCAGGAACCTCTATCTTCCTTCATCACTGAGGTCCTCCCTTGCGCGTGGGCAATGGTGTCAAGGGTGAATTTGGTGACTCGGATGACAAGGTATGCCAAGGTCTAAGGAACAATGCTTTTGTGTCAAACTACACTGATACCACTGAAGTATTTTGGTGGCAATGCACCACACTGTGCTCTCCTTCTTAAGGGCTCCACGATGATATCCTCCGAGTAGAAAATGGAGCTCATAAGGCCGCACACGGTACTCTGCACAAAGGTTGTAGAATACATAGAAAAACACAAAACACAAGGAGCATGAAGACAGACTTATTAGGTCTTACAAATACGGTCAAACTTATAGTCCGTGACTGGCGAGGCCACTATATTTTTTTATTAAAGAACATATACGAAGAAGTGTTTGGTGGCCAAACGGACACTAACGATAATAGCAAATAAGCTCAAGTATAGACAACCTACTTTTGAGATGTTATTTCTCCATGTAGAAGTATCCAAGCTGAATGATTTAAATTATTATAGACATTGGGGTGTGTCTACTAGTATTTCATAGATTTTGGTAGTTAGCTCACATGTGAAACGTGTGATCATCCTTATCATAAGTTTTATCACCAATTTGATAAGTTTAGAAAAGTATGATGTTCTTCTAGGTTTTGATAGATTAGTTCAAAGGGATCATATACTTTATTTTTAAAAACAAAGCACTCATTGAAGCAATCAATAGAAGAATTTTTCCTACATTTGATATTTGGTCGCATTATCATCATGGCTAAAACTAACTAAGATAGTTATAAGTTTCAACTATCGAATACCAAATACGATGAGACCCATAGAAAAAAATAGAACTACTCATAAGGCTGATTGTCTCAAGAGAAGGTGATGTCATGGATGATACAACTTGGAGAAGCTTGAGGGAGGTAGAAAAGCAAGGCTCAATGTGATGGAGTTTGATCCTACCAAGTAGCACAAGACGAGCCCTTGCACTCTTGAAGTATCAAATAAATCGTATGTTTTTGTGGTTAGTGCAATAAAATTCAGTATATACTTTGAAACTTTCTAATTTGGGATGAAACACTCAACTTCAAGTGCTCATAATAGCCAACATGTTTACAATCGGAAACATTCATATGCTATAAATAGGGTTGAGTACCTAAATGGCAAAAGAGAAAAACTAAAAATCAACTAATAAATTTGCAAAGGCCACAAAACAACTTATGCTCAAACTAGAAACTAATATCTTTTGAATGAATGCTCAACCATCCAATTCTAAGCTCAATAGAGAAAGAGCCACCCTCTCCAAGATAACTATTGTTGGAGATGATGGTGTAAAGAAATGACGAGGGAACAAAATGATGACCAAAAGGTGTACTATAGGTTTCGCAATCTCCATCTTGAACATAAGGAGAAGATCCTAAATGTATCTCCTCTAACTCAAATACATTCGTTCTTGTGTGTATAATGAATTTCTAACCCCTCTTGCATATGCCTTTTGATCCTTTGTATAACACTGAAGTCATATCCTATCAGATGCATGTCATCTACATATACACACAAATAGATAACTTCATTGTGATCCTTCTTGATGAAAAAACAAGGGTCTGTAGTGCTTGAATTGAAACCTTGATCTTGTGGCTAGGTTACTAATCTAAAGTTCTAAATCGGGGAGCTTGTTTCAATCCATACAGTGCCTTTTTTAGTCTACATACATAAGATGTATAATTATGTTTAACAAATCCTAGAGGTTGTGACATGTATACCTCTTCACTAATCTAGCCATTGAGAAATGCATTCTTCACATCTAGTTGAAGTAACCACCAATTTCTAGTAGCTTCTACATTTGGCAATGACCTCATTGTGGTCATCTCAGCCATTGGTGAGAAGGTCCCCTCATAGTCTTTGCCATGAGTTTGAGCACATCCTTTACCAACTAATCTACCTTTATACCTGCTAACAGCTCCATATGAAGTTCTTTTCAGCTTATAGACCCATTTGTTACCTATCAACTTATGATTAGTTTGCACTGGAACCAACTCCCAAGCATCCATTTCTTTCAATGCTTCTATCTCCCCTTACATAGCTTTCTCCCAATCAAACTTACCCATCGATTCTTCATATGTTGAAGGTTCTTCTAAAATTGATTCTTTGGCCAAATGGATAGAGTGATTTCTAACAAATGAAGAGTCATATGCATACCTTTCAAGTTGCTCTATCTCCCTTGTTGAGTTTCTAGGAGTATGCTTGGAGCATTCTCCAAAATTTTGAATTTTGTTCTTTCCTCTTGATTTCTAGAGCCCATACTCTCTTTCCTTCTCATATTGATCATCGTTAGATTTTCTTCATAGATCTTAGACCTATGTATCATGATTGCTACCAAATGGATGCAAGTAAAAATCAAGATCATAAGAAAATTTTACCTTTTGTTTTTATTCATCATACCATGAACCATGTTCTTCAAAGAAAACATCCCTCCTTGTGGTAAATTGCTTTGTGGATGGATTATAAAATTAGGCCCATATGAATTGAATCATAGAAAATGAACAGTATCTTAGTTGCCCTTTCATCTAGTTAACATATCATTTGTGAAGGCACATGTATAAAATCTAAAAAACCAAATACCTTGCAATGTCCTAGACTTGGTTTTCTACCATTGCAAGCCTCATAAGGAGTCATACCTTGAAGAGATTTGGATGGAAGTCTGTTCACAAGATATGCAACATTTGAGATTGCTTTTGCCCATAGATAATGTTGGAACATCAAGCTTACATTATGCTTGATGTGTATTTGATCTACATCAAAAATCTATCATTTGGATTATGTAAGAAATATCCATTGAAGAGTTTTTTTCATTTATGCCATTTATAGTATTTTTCATAAGGACACTTTATGCATCATTTAATAATCTAAAAGCATAGAGCTTTATACTTGTAGAAGGAGAAGGGAGAGCTCAAATTCCATGAATTTGAGGTGTTTCGAATTGAAAATCAAGCCATCAATCAATCACCAAAAACTAAATGAGACAAGATCTTCACTTTTCCTACATTGAAGAAAAGTGAATTCATTCTCTTCAACAAACTATGCAAGCTTGATTCGAATTCAAATATAACTTTTAGAAGTCTTGGAACACTTCAAGATTCTATATAAAGACTTGAAATCACTTATACATTACATTGAAGCAATAAACATACACTTAAGGTCATCATTATGTTGCTCCTTCATTTATCTGCACCATCTTTTTCATTAATAGTGAGCTTCGAGAGGCTATTGATCTCTCTACAAAGCACCCAATCGGATGAAAGAGCATTTATTCAAAAGATACTAGTACCTACTTAGGGTGTACAGAATTTTGGAGGACTTGATTTAGTAGATCGGGAGAAAACAGAATTTTACTACCTTAGGGTCTATCTCTGTAGAGCCTTGAAAAATCAGGGGTACCTCTGTTGAGTGTTAAGTACATTCCCGAACCACATCTTGCTTGTTATCTATACTCTTGTGCATTTTAGACTCTTAATTCTATCTATAACATTCCTCCTAAAGGTATTTTTACAATTTTAGTCATGTTGGATGCTATGAGCGTTTGAAGTTGACTGTTTCATCCAAAGATAACATGTTTTTTGAGCTAGCCAATTTGCAAATGTATCTGTTTTGTATAAACTCTTTCTTGTTGATTCTTTAAAGTACATTCTAGATTTTATTGTACTAACTACATGCCTATAAGGTATATTTGTCTCTCCAAAAGCTCAAGGGCTCACCATGTGCTCGTTGGTAGGACAAAATAGCATCACTTGGGAACTCACTTTTCTACCTCCTCCAAGTTTCTCCAAGGTATCTTAGTGGTATCAGAGATACATCAGGATGGGTGATTGTTTTCCCTCAATTAGAAAAGAATAATAGACACAACTATGATGCTTCGCAAATAGAAATGGAGGCCTATTTGCAAGGTAGAATTCTTTATGGAATTGTAGCAGGTGATGAAGCTATGCCTATTTTAAGACCCAAATGGGGTACTTCACAAGAAGAGAGAGAAAGAATCACACATTGATGTGAAAAGGATGCCCAAGCAAGCTCATACATACTAAAATCTATCTCTAATTTTCTATATATTACTACATAGAAGAGGATTCAAGACATTGCAAGAGACTTGGGATGCCCTAGAGACTTTAGCTTTTGCAAGTAACAAAGCAAGAAAGAATCATCTTTGGAATGAGTTCAACCAGATGAAGAAGACATCTATAAAAACTATCATAGAGTTTGTTACCAAGGTCAAGGAAGTTGCAGATCAATTAGCATCCACTAAAGACGTGATTGAAGAAGAGGCCATCATGAGAAAGATTCTGAATGGAATTAGAAGTGATAAGTCATGTCAATCCTTCACCATAACTTATGATCTTATCAAGGATGTACAAACTCTAGATTTCAACATATTCCTTGGACAAATCTTCAGCCAAGAGGTTAACAATAATATGAAGTAAGGTAACACTTATCAAGTCAATACTACAAGTGCTCTTTATGCAGGTAAGAGAGACAAGAAGAATAAAGGCAAGAAAAATGAAGATGATGAGGAAGAGACTTCCCAAGCCAACGATGCAAGCAAGAGCAAGTGTAAAGGGAAAAACAAAGGTGCAAATCATAAAGAATAAAAATATCAAAATGTTCAATCTTCCACCATATGTTAGAAGACCAAGCATACCACTCAAAATTTCTAGTTCAATGTGAGGACTCAGAAAGAAGGTGGAAGAGGTGGATTTGGCAACACTAGAGGCACAAGTTTACACAACTTCAACAACAACAATAGGATTCACAACAGAAGGGATTTAATAAGTATTCAAAAGATCAACCACATGAATACTGATTGCTTCTAATGAATCTGAGTCACAAATAAGGTAAATAAGATGATTATTTTTTCTAGACAGATTCAAGATGTTTGAACCATGTTGGAGGTAGCATTTCTCTTCTCTCTAACTTGGAAAGTCCAAAGCATGGGCATGAAGTACAAATAAGGGATGAAACTAAGCACAATGTGGAGAGGAATGAAAATTTCAAACCTTTGAATGGGATGAAAAACATTCTAAATTAGGTTCTCTATGTATCCACTATCACTAAAAACCTAATAAGTGTATGCCAAATAGTTGAAAAAAGCTTGCAAGTTAGGTTCACCCAACATGGAGCTTTTGTGGAAGATCCACGTGAAGGCTTCAAGAAGATATACAGAAGTGAGAAGCATGATTGGCTCTTTACTTTTGAAGTAGGGGAAGCCAAGAACATAGCTCTATTCAACTTTGGGTCTCAAACCCTAAGTGAGCTTGAAGTGTGGCATGTGAATGAAAAAACCTTGAGGATACATAAAGGTATCAAAGTTTTCTAGGTCTACCAAACATACCAAAAGACCACAAGACCCTCAAACCCTAAAACCCTAATCCTAATCCTAAAAACCTAAAACGCTATTATATATATATATATATATATATATATATATATATATATATATATATATATATATATATATATATATATATATATATATATATATATATATATATATATATATATATATATATATATTTATATATTCAGATTTTTTCTCAATTAATTCTATTTTTATATATTTAATTATATATATTTAATTAAATTATTTAAAACACTAGTACTTTTTATATTTATTTATCTATATAATTATCTTATTTTTTATATATATTTATTTATTCACATTTTTTCCTTAAACCCTAAAACCCTAATCCTAATGCTAAAAACCTAAAACCCTAATCCTAGTACCCTAATCCTAATCCTAAAAACCTAAAACCCTATTTTATATATATATTTATTTATATATTCATATTTTTTCTTAATTAATCCTATTTTTATATATTTAATTATATATATTTAATTATATATATTTAATTATATATATTTAATTATATTATTTAAAGCACTAGTTCTTTTTATATTTATTTATCTATATAATTATTCTATTTTATATGTAATTTTATTTATATATTCAGATTTTTTCTTTTATTTTTTCTATATTTTCTCTTTATATAAATTTAATTGATTTATATGTATGCCTAAACCCTAAAACCCTAATTTAAAGATTTAGACCTAAAATATGTATATTTCTGTATGCATGTGTATATACATGTATATATGTATTATATGTGTATCTGTATGTGTGTATATATGTTATGTAGGTGTTAAAACCCTAAAACCAAAGTCTTAAAGATCTAAACCTAAAATATGTATATTTCTATATGCATGTGTATATACATGTATATATGTATTATATGTGTATATGTGTATATATGTTATGTAGGTGTTAAAACCCTAAAACCCTAATTAGAAAGACTTACACTTAAACCTAAAATACTAAAGCCTAAATACTTAAACACCTATAAATATCTAAACCCCTAATCCTAAAACCCTAATCCTATTTTATATGTATGCTTATTTATATATTCATATTTTTTTCTTATTTTTTCTATATTTTTTCTTAATATATATGTAATTGAGTTATATGTATGCCTAAACCCTAAAACCCCAATCTTAAATATCTAGACCTAAAATATGTATATTTTTGTATGCAGGTGTATATACATGTATATATCTATTATATGTTTATGTCTATGTATATGTACATAGCGTAAAAACCCTAATCTTGTTTTTATATATTTGATGTAAGAAAAACATCATAATCAAAAATTTATATATTTAACTATATATTTAATTAAAACACTAGCTTATGTGTGTTTAAATGTATGTGTGTATATGTGTGTGTGTATGTGTATGTATGCATATGTGTATATATGTGTGTGTTTGTATGTATATATGCATGTGTGTGTGTGTATGTATGCATGTGTGTACATGTGTGTGTGTATGTATGCATGTGTGTATATGTGTATGTGTGTGTATGTATGCATGGATGTGTGTATATGTGTATGTGTGTGTATGCATGGATGTGTGTATATGTGTATGTGTGTGTATGCATGCATGTGTGTATATGTGTGTGTATGTAAGCATGCATGTGTGTATATGTGTGTGTATGTAAGCATGCATGTGTGTACATGTATGTGTGTATGTATGCATGTTTAAATGTGTAGATGTGTGTGTGTGTGTGTATGTATGCTCTATTTTGCTATGTGTATGTATGCATGTGTGTATATGCGTATGTGTGTGTATGTATGCATGCATGTGTGTATATGTGTATGTGTGTGTATGTATGCATGCATGTGTGTATGTATGTGTGTCTATGCATGCATGTGTGTATATGTGTGTGCATGTAAGCATGCATGTGTGTATATGTGTGTGTATGTAAGCATCCTTGTGTGTACATGTATATGTGTATGTATGCATGTGTAAATGTGTAGATGTGTGTGTGTCTGTGTATGTAAGCTCTATTTTCCTATGTGTATGTATGCATGTATGTGTGTATGTATGCATGTATGTATATTTGCATGTGCATGTGTGCATGCATGTGTGTATATGTGTGTGTATGTAAGCATGCATGTGTGTATATGTGTGTGTATGTATGCATGCATGTGTGTGTACATGTATGTGTGTATGTATGCATGTGTAAATGTGTAGATGTGTGTTTGTGTGTGTATATGTGTGTGTATGCTCTATTTTCCTATCTCTATCGTCCTTTCTTTTCATCATTCTTTATCTCTCACTCTCTCTCTCTCTCTCTTTATCTATCTCTCTCTCTCTCTCTCTCTCTCTCTCTCTCTCTCTCTCTCTCTCTCTCTCCCTCTCTCTTTCCCTCTCTATCTCTCTCTCTCTCATCTCTCTCTCTTTCTCTCTCTCTTTCTCTCTCTCTTTCTCTCTCTATCAATAGACAATAAAACAATCACTTACAAGTATGTCCCTCTTTTGGATCGTTGTCGTCAAAGCGTAATGTATGTCGTCTACTGTGGAATTCCAAACAATCGATGCCAAATAACTTCTGCAAAATCAAAGAGAAGAGAAATTGTAAGACCTAAAGCATAGAGAAAGACAAAGGTTAACAGTACGCACACAACTTACCAAGATCTCAGATCTAAACCGAGGGAGAGTGTGTGTGTAGAGAGAGAGATCTCTGTGTGTGTCTGTGTGTGCACAAGACAATGCGGGGCGCAAGGTTGACAGAAGACAAACAATACTCAAACACACACAAAAAGTGAAGTTTTGCTCTCGGGTTCCTTGTATGTTTAAAACTCGGCGTCGGTATGAGCGTGCGTATGGGCGTCGGTATGGGCATCCGTATAGGCATCGGTAACTTCCAGTAAATTACTGACGATTATACCGATGGTCATACCAATGCCCATATCGATGCCCATACCGACGCTTATACCGATGGTTGCGGGGCACACCGGCAATCCGTTTAAAACGGTCATACCGATAGTCACTTGACGATCGGTATCTTTAAGTGATCTTTTCCAACGTTTATACCGATGCAGCGAGTGACCATCGATATAAGCAGCATGGGTATGCCCCTCATATTTTCTAGTGACAGAGCTCCAAAGCATTGGCATTATTGGATTTGGTGAAAACACAATTTTACACTCTCGAGGTCTATCTTTGCCAAGCCCTAAAAAATTGTGGGTACCTCTATCGAGTGTTACGTTCATTCCAGAAGCATATCTTTATTATTACATATACTCTTGTGTCTTTTACAAACTAAACCCTATTCATAACATTCCTAAAAAAGGAAGGTTTCCAATTATAATCACGATGGCTGCTATGAGCATTTGAAGTTGATTGTTCCATCCAAAGATACAAAGTTTTTTGAATGTGCAAACCTATTTGTTTTGTATCAAATCTTTTTCCTTGATGCTCCAAAGTACATAGTGGATTTTATTGCAATAATCACATTTCAATAAGATCTATTTTAGTCTCCAAAAGCTCAAGGGCCCGTCCTGTGCTAGTTGGCTACACCAAATTTCATCACATGGGAACTCACTCATCTATCTCCAACAAGTTTCTCGAAGTTCTCTTAATAATGAGTCATACCTTGAAGATATTTGGATGGAATTCTGTTCACAAGATATATAGTTGTTGATATCGCATCTGCCCATAGATAATGTGGTCACTTATTCTCTTCAAGAATTGTTCTAGCTTATCTAACTAGGGTCTTGTTTATTCTTTGTGCAATAAAATTCAATTGAGGAGACTACCTGGTAGCTCCCTTTTAAAGCCTTTATCCTATAGGAACTGAATTTCTTCAATTATTTATCTGTATGATTTTGCACATGTGCTATATACTTCTTGAAGCATTCAAAAACTTCACTCTTATTCTTGATAAAGTACATAATGGTCCATCTACTATGATCATCAACAAAGAGACCCTAATACCTTGAGCCTACCAATGAAGGTTGTTGACTTGGTTTCCACACATCACTATGTACTAAGTCCAATAAGTTGTTCTAGATGTAGCCTTTGTGGTTGAATGGTTGTCTTTGTAATTTCCTAGTTTGACAATAATCACATATATTGATCATGTGATGCTTTGATATATATTGTATCACTAAAACACTTTGATCCCTGCATATATCCTTCAATGTTCTTTTATTCACATGAGCAAGTCTCTTATGCCACACTTCAAGCTCACTTGGGGTTTGAATAATGCTATGTCCCTAGTTTCTCCTACTTCAAAAGTAAAAAGTCTACCATGCTTCTCAACTTTGGCTATCTTCTAGAAGCCTTGACATGGATCTTGTGAAAAAGCTCCAACTTCGGTGAGCCTAACTTGCAAACCTTTTTCAACTATTTGACCTACACTTATCAGGTTTTTAGTGATAGTGGGTACATAGAAACATTGTTTTCATAATGCTCGTGTTGCCATTGGAAGCTTTGATGTTAGCAATTTTGTCCATAGATTGCTTAGTATCATCCCCTCTTTGTATGTCATGTTTTCTTTTGGAATTTGCAAGTAAGATAGAAGAGCAATATTGCCTACAATATGGCTTGAACATCCTATATCTATGTAGAAAAAGTGATCATCTTCCTTACCTTCTTTTTGACTCACATTCATATGAACTAATGAATCTACATGTGATTGATCTTTAGAGTAATTTTTGAAGTCCCTTTTATTGCGACTTCTATTATTGTTGTTGAATTTGTCCATCACTACCTCTAGTATCTTCAAATCCACATCTTCCACCTCCTTTTTGGGTGCTTCCATTGAACTAGGAACTCTTTAGTGGTGTGGTTGGCCTTGTTAGAGATGGAAAAAGGTTAAACATCTTGATCTTTTGAATTCACATACTCTGTTCCCTTCTTTTTCTCTTTCGAGTGTCTCTTGTTTGAATAGTTGTCTTGGGTATTGTCTTCTTTATTATCGTCCTTCTTCTTGCATTTGTGCTTCTTCTCTTTCTTGTCTACATAAAGAGAACTTTTTGTATTACCTTGATAATCTTTACCTTCCTTCAGGATATTGTTGTCTTATTGGTTGGAGATTTGTTGTAGGAATATGTTGAATTCTAGGGTTTGTACATCCGTGACGAGATCATAAGCTATGATGAAGGATAACCATTGCTTATCGCTTTTAATTCCATTTAGAATCTGAATCATGATGGCCTCTTCTTCAATTAGCTATCCAATGGATGCTAACTAATCTCCAACCTCCTTGACCTTGGTAACAAACTCTCTAATATTTTGTTTTGGTGTCTTTTTCATTTGGTTTAACTCATTCCATAGATGTTTCTTTGTTTCTTTGATGCTAGCAGGTCTCAAGTGTATCCCAAGTCCCTTGAGATGTTTTGCATCCTCTAATATGTGCCAATAAAAACTCAGAGATGGAGTTTAGTATGTATGACCTTGCTTGGGAATCCCTTGCACACCAAAATGTGAGTCTATCTATATCCTCTTGTTTTGGTCCTCCTTTGGATCTTGCAATAGGCATAACTTCATTACCTACTATAATTCCATAAAGATTTTTAACTTGCATGTATGCCTCCATTCTAATTTGGGAAGCAGCATATTTGTTTCTATGAAGCTTTCAATGACTAAGGAATGCCATCCCCCATCTTGGTGTAGTTTTGATACCACAAAGAGAACTTGGAGAACCTTGAGGGAGGGCGAAAAGTAAGGTTTAAGGTGATGAAGATTTGTCCAGCCAAAATAGCATAGTAGAGTGTCAAATACACCTTATAGATGCGTGATTAGTGCAATAAAATCCACTATGTACTTTGGAACATCAATGAGAAAGAGGTGATACAAAACAAATAAGTTTGCACATTGACTAGCTCAAAAAACTTGATAATTTGTGATGAAATATTCAACTTCAAATGCTAAGAGCAGCAAGCATGATTACAATAGGAGAAATTTCTTTTGGAGGAATGTTATAAAGAGATTTGAGTATCTAAAATGCATAAGAGAAGGAATTAACATCAACTATTGGGTTTGCAAAGAGCTTAACCCTAATTAGTGGTACCCCGGATTTTTCACGATTATGAAGAGATTGTCCCTGAAACCGTACAATGCTAATTTCTCACAATCTAATAATCTAAGTGGGATAGAAATTTGTGCACTTCAATAATAAACTATTATCTTTCCAATGGATGCTCATTCATTCAATTTCTAGCTCTGTAGGGAGAGAAGTAGCCTCTCCAACATAACTATTATTGAAGATGATGCTAAAGAAAAATGAATGAGGGATAAAATGATGAAAAAAAGTGTACGCATATTGTTTCAACATATTGTAGAGATGATTTGGGGTCTTTATAGAGAATCTTGAGGTCCACAAATCTCTTTACAAGGAGCTTGAAATTCAAATCGATGTGGAGTTGAAGTGAGTTGTGATTGAAAAAGGTATCTTCCTATAAACTAGGAAAAGTGGAATCAAATCCAACCGTTTGAATTTAGGTGATTTGATTGACTAATTGTTTCGGAATCTAACCAATCTCAAATTCATGGAAATTGGGGCTTCTCTTTATCCTTTTACAAGTGTAAAAACTCTAGGCGTTTACATAAATAAGAGATCCATAAAGATTATTATGAAATAGCAAAAAATAAACATGAATGAAGACTTCTTCAATGGATATTTTTGACACCTTCCAAATTATGGTTTTTGATGTAGAGCTAATCCTCCTCAAGCATAATGAGACCTTGATGATCAAACAAAAGAGATTTCAAAATATCTCATTTTGAGATCTAGAAGGCCTTCCTTCATTGCAATTCTATGCTTGCTACTAGTTTGTAACATGATCATGCATCTTACCTTGTATGATGTCTTCTCCCCCAAATGAGCACACCCTTACTTAACGGACTTTTGATATCCATGTGAACCATCCCTTTTATATCATGATGGAAGCTTTTATAACATAAACCATGTCATCACCAACAGCATCAATGATGCCATCATGGAACATTATATAACATCGTTAACCAGCCCCTCTAGAACACAAATAAGGAGGATCTACACATATAGATTCTCATTTATTCCATTGTGAACCTTGAGCTCAAGGAGTTGCACACCCCAAGTAACAATATTCTAGTTATGTATAGTCCCTTTTTCTCCTCTTTCCTAGTCTAACGTTATGTGTTCTTGAATTTTCCACTTTTAATCCCATTGGATGAGAATGAGATCCCATCTAGTCTCCTCTTGTCTATTGTTCATCTCCATGTAAGAGATCTTGTAATTCCAATATCATGTTTCATACCTACGATCCCATTTTGTGGGTTCTCTTGCATCTTTTTTCATCATGCCACGATTCCTTGGGTCCCGAGATGTGGGATATTTTATGTCTTTCTCATCTTCGCACTCCATAGCTTTTAGTCGTAGGTTGTGGGACTTCCTATGTTAGCCGGATGGTTTTATAGCGTATTCTCCTTCCTGGATTATCTTGTATAAAATTATGTTCAAGTAATCTTGTTTCTGTGTTTTGTAGGGCATATGCATACGTCTTTCAAATCCTATAAACAACATGACAATCGCATCTCACGAAGGTATCCATATAACCCAAAACTAAGATGCGCATATTTGAGGTAGTCATAAATACAATATATAGCAATGATCTTTCACCACACACGAAGTCGTAAGCGAAATAGAATGTTATGAGAATTCAGATGTGCATGATTGAAGACGTGTGTCTGAATATAAATATAGTTTTTGACAGAATGTGCCTTCATGGCCTTTTGACCACACAATCCGTTGAGGATAGTTTTTTTTTTCTTTTGAATTCTACTAATATGGATCATTTAGTTAGGAATATAACTTCATGTTTAAATTAAAAAATCTGGTATAGAAAACTGACACCATTTGTAAATGTTGCCAAGCTAGCCTTCAAGCATGGCATGCAAAACACACTGCAAATCAGAGGATAAGAAGATATGCAAATCAGAGGATAAGAAGTTATTGACTGCGTCATAAGCTGTCTTGTGGGCTATCAGTGAAAAATGGACCCAAGAATTAGCGGAAATTTCAATTTGAATAGCGAGGTTGGAGAAGAAGATGTAGGTGTGCAGCTTGAGGTGGAGTGGGTGGCGGCGGAAAACAGAAACAATGTGGAAGTGGGGGGACACCATTATGTTAGTAGACGAAATGCAGGTCATGGTGGAAGCGGCGGTAAGGGCCATCCAGCAGCACGCGTTCGATGAGGCCGAAGCCGCGTGCACCCCGGAAGCTGCCCGTACCACCCACGATCGCCACTTCGTTGGGCGACATGGCGCGGATCTCACCTTGAATCTGGATGGTGCCCTTGTAGTTCCCGTCGTCGTATGATATAAGCTCTACCTCAATGAGGTCGATAATGTCGGATGCTTTATACGCAGAGTCGATGGTGAAGCCACGCACAGATCCTACCCTCGAAGACGTCTTCTCAGGCCCTTCTGTCGCGTTGAAGGCAAAAAGCTCCCCGTGGCCAAAGGACCCGCTGAAGCTCTCGTTCAGCGGCGGTAACAGATTCTGGTTGAGGCTAGGGTCACCAACGAATACCTGCACATAATACTGCAGCCTGCACTCGCGGAATGGTGGAGGGCCAGGCCATGTCGCTGCGTCGATGTTACAGGAGCTCCCTGAACCTTCCGCTACTGCAGTTTGGCTGGCACGATGAATCAGGAGGCCAAGGACTAGTGCAACTATCCTCATGTTTGCTGTTCGGCCGGTCATGGAGGGGGCGGCTACCATCTTCGAGAGAAGGGGTTGAAGTGCTCCAGCCAGCAAAAGACGGTGATGGAAAAGGATGCAGGGTCTGCATATGTATAGCCGTCCGCAGCATAACATGCTATGAGCCCACATTCCCCACGCACTTCTTCCGCGGAGATTATCTGCACACGCCATCGTCCACACGTTGTCAGTATCAGCTCTCTCTCTCTTTGACATGCTAATATGGGCAAGAAATCTGGAGTCCTGATGCCGTCAATGCCACAACGACGTTGTTGACTTGCTAACATTAGCTTTCTGATCTACATTTAGATTTGTTTCACTATTTTTATATATTTTTAGGTAATAGAAAACATCAAAAGACATTGAAAAAGATTTCATTACACAAAAGAAACATGAATTCGGGGAGCTACTATGTCTGATGCAAGGATCTATGGCAAATGGATGGATGCTTGAGGAGTGTAAGTACTATGTTAGTGAACAGCTCTCTCTCTCTCTCTCTTTGACATGCTAATATGGGCAAGAAATCTGATGGAGTCCTGATGCGGTCAATGCCACAACGACATTGTTGACTTGCTAACATTAGCTTTCCAATGTACATTTAGATTTGTTTCACTATTTTTATATATTTTTAGGCAATAGAAAACATCAAAAGACATTGAAAAAGATTTCATTACACAAAAGAAACATGAATTCGGGGAGCTATTATGTTTGATGCAAGGATCTATGGCAAATGGATGGATGCTTGAGGAGTGTAAGTACTATGTTAGTGAACAGCTCTCTCTCTCTCTCTCTCTCTCTCTCTCTCTCTCTTTGACATGCTAATATGGGCAAGAAATCTGATGGAGTCCTGATGCCGTCAATGCCACAACGATGTTGTTGACCTGCTAACATTAGCTTTCTCATCTACATTTAGATTTGTTTGACTATTTTTATATATTTTTAGGTAATAGAAAACATCAAAAGACATTGAAAAAGATTTCATTATGCAAAAGAAACATGAATTTGGGGAGCTACTATGTCTGATGCAAGGATCTATGGCAAATGGATGGATGCTTGAGGAGTGTAAGTACTATGTTAGTGAATAGTTTGAAAAACATTCATGAAGAAGCTACACATGCATGCACTAATGAGTATTCTTCAAAATTGAGAGATGAGGTATAATCAAGTAAGGGAATTCCATGTCAAGTTATATTGCAACAAAAAAAGTGGTATTTCTACTTCTATTGCATATAATAGCAAATACATGCGAAAACTTGTTAATAAATATGAAAGAAAACTCAACTCGTCGAAGCAAAAAATGAAGAAACAAAAGATATAGATGTAAGCTCTATAGTAACGAGAATAAAAACATAACATCTTTCATGGATTGCCTATATACTTGTATGCAAGCAATCAATGCAAATAATGAACGAATCTGAGATGAGGATAGAGAGTTAATGATAGGTTGTGAAAGAAAGATAATTCAATTTTCCTAATATTCTATTTTTTCATATATATGTATATTAGTTTCTCCATAAGAGGATTCTAGCATTATTGCTTCTTTCAAGCAATTATCATGTGCTCTTTCAAAAGATACGAACTTTATAGCTAGCAAACTTGGCTGCGTAGAAACCCTTGTTCTTAACTACCAAAAATCATTTCGTATCTTCAAAAAGATAAAAATAAATTTTTTTTATGATGTAGTTTTTTTTTTTATCACATAATACTGAATTTTAGTTTTTTTTAATATTTTGATAGGTTATATTTTGATAGGGTATTTTAAAGGTTATTTTGACAGGCGCGGATCTCACCTTGAATCTGGATGGTGCGGTCATGGAGGGGGCGGCTGCCATCTTCGAGAGAAGGGGTTGAAGTGCTCCCAGCCAGCAAAAGACGGTGATGGAAAAGGATGCAGGGTCTGCATATGTATAGCCGTCCGCAGCATAACATGCTATGAGCCCACATTCCCCACATATTTCTTACTCGCAGATTATGTGCACACGCCATCGTGCACACGTTGTCAGTATCACTGTATCAGCGCTCTCTCTCTCTCTCTCTCTCGACATGCTAATATGGGCAAGAAATCTGATGGAGTCGTGATGCCGTCAATGCCACAACGACGTTGTTGACTTGCTAACATTAGCTTTCTGATCTACATTTAGATTTGTTTGACTATTTTTATATATTTTTAGGTAATGCGTGACAAGCGTGTTCGTTATAATTCATATCTTCAAAGCAAGAAAATATCTTTTTTGAGAAAGGACGTCAAGATTCAGTTGAAAATCAGGGGCAGCAATGGTATAAATGTATAAGAATTGAAACACACTTCTAATTAAACGTCGATTGCTAGATCATTATCAATATAACAAGTAATGCATTGCCACTATGAATGTTATTTGTTTTTGTTGAACACTACTATTACCAATATGTTCTGTTACTGTCCAATATGAGCGTAGTTCAAAGGTGGTTTTAGGTGCGCCTCTATGCGTGTTTACAAAAAACATGGAAACTATGGGAGGAAAACAATATTTATTAAGCTTTCATCATTAGATATTCTGTTTTCGGAACCTTGTGCTTCGTGACATGAAACACAAGGTTCGGAAAATCCATGCGAGGCTTAGAAAATATCACACATAAGATGGTATGCGAGCCTTTTAAGTGTAAAATTACACAAAGATTTAAATATTAAAGTCTTCGGCTAGAGGCTAGAACACCTATTGATCACTATAGGACCCTTGGTGTTGAAAAGGGAAGTGTGAGCTATGCTCTCCATATTCATGACTCTTGGAGCTGTTGCTAAGAGGCTGGCAGTGTTTTTTAAATATTAAATCCTATTTAACATCATGCATCCTTCAATGAAGTTGTAATTTTGGCATGAATTCTAACACCCTAGCAACTATTCAAAGAGCATCTATGTCATCTGGATATAATCCTATGAAGATTCTAAGTCGTGAAAGAAAACATTTGTGATAATTGTTATTGTCCTAGTCTATCATGAAATTTGATTTATGCAAAAGCATGCACGAAATACCCTTATGGCCAACTACATATGGGTACCATAATTCTTCAAAGATGATGAAGTCAGGTTCTCTTCACTTCCTGAATTTAGTCTTTTCATCCGGAACTTAAAACTTGAAGGCATCTTGGATAGCCTTCTCGTCTATTAAAATTACTTGTTTCTTTTTCTAAAACTCTATGGTTGTGGCTAACCCTAATAGCTTTTTTATAACCTTGTACATGGATACAAATTACTCTACGCATCTCCCAATATAAACATCTATTTAGGGTAGCTTTAAAAACTGATAAATACTTAGCTTCTCCGAAGATTTTATCACTCCACGGTCTTCATGTAGTACTTGAAACTTTGAAACATTATATATAGTTTTTCCATACTTTTGAAGTGTACCATGGTGCTATATTTATATGTTCCCTAAAACGTGATGTACTGGAAGTATATTCAATTTGACAATTCAATATACAAGAATCAGGATAGTATTATTTTTTGGTAGTCTAGTAGAGTGTGTCTTCACTAATGCCTCTTTTCTTGGTGTTGGGATGATGTTCCTTCTAAGGTATCTTTGCGTGCCTATAACAAAATAATTTTCCACAAAATCTTTCTTGAAAATTATGCTATTCAAAAGCTACTAGTTAGGGAGATTTGAGCCTATGCATGGCCATTTATTGTGGTGTTGCAGCACGCATACCTTCAAATGCCAAAAAAAAAACCACAATTTGGTACAGAAGATAAGATTGTGCAATGAGCTTAGGTTTTCTTTCACATGGTGGATTTCATAAAATCTCTTTCAAAAATCCGTATAGTCTTTCTACTGAGATATCTTGAGGACCTGAAAGTAATCTTACCATTCTTTTATCCACACTCTTCGGTTTTGGGAATGTAAATCCACTTTCAAGTATGTTTTCTAACCCATTTGGTATGACTTTTCTTTTTTGTGTGCCCTAGTAGGTTTCATTTCTTGGGTTGATCACTTCTTAAGTACACAAATGAGCTTGGTACTTTAAGTTGAGGTTTCTAATCGCTTTGGATTGATTTTTCTAAGCATTGCATATGTGAGAGTTGCATATACGGCACTTTGTAAGTGTAGCATATGTGATGCAAAATAATATTGCATATGGGATGGCTCAAAGGATCGTATATACGGTGCATACACATTTGTTATACGATGCTCATTTTTGACCAAAATTTAAAAGAAAATGCATCGTTCTTCGATGATCATTTTTTATACACCTGATCAAGCAGCAATCCAATGTTCATATGTGTGCTCCACTTATGAGCTCGAGCTCTCTCTGCGTCTTTGTCTCTCTCTCTCTCTATCTCTATCTCTCTCTCTTTTTCTATCCCATTCAATTTATTTCTCTTCCTCTCTCTCTCCCTCTCTCTTTATTGCAGGTGATTCAAGAAGTTCATTTAGCATATTATATGGCTACTTATTGTAACTAAAAATTACATTGTTTGTATATCATTTAAATTTTTTTGTTCTCATAAATTATATACTCATACTCACACATTCACATGCACATGCATGCACATACTTTTACACATACACATGCACATTCACACATATACACACACATACACATACAGATGCACATAGACACACATAGATACACACATACACCTACACACACACATACACAATATACACACACACACACACTACAGCATATGAGGGGCATACCGACACTGCATATACCGACGGTCATAGTCGGCGTCGGTATGGGCCTCACAAAATGTCACTTAGAGATACCGACGGTCAAGTGACCGTCGGTATGATGGTTTTAAACGGATTGTCGGTGTGGCCCGTAGCCACCGGTATTTGCATCGGTATAGGCGTCAGTATGGGCATCGGTATAAGCGTCGGTAATTTACTAGGAAGTACTGACGCGTATACCGATGGCCATACCCGTGTCTATACCGGCGGCGAGTTTTAAACATACCACAAACCCGAGAGCAAAACTTCACATTTTTGCACGTGTTTGAAAACTGTTGGTCTTCTGCAGAACTTGCGCGCGCGAACCGAATTGCGACCTGCATTGTCTTGTGCACACACACACACAGATCTCTCTCTCTACACACACACACACACTCTCGGCTTAGATCTCACATCTTGGTAAGTGTTGTGCGTACTGTTAGCATTTGTGTTTCTCTATGCTTTAGGTTTTATAATTTCTCTTTTCTTTGATTTTGCAGAAGTTCTTTGGCGTCGATTGTTTGGAATTGGACGATAGACGACATACATTACGCTTTGATGAATACGATCCAAAAGAGGGGCATACTTGTAAGTGATTGTTTTATTCTCTATTGCTAGAGAGAGAAGGAGAGAGAAAGAGAGAGAGAGAGAGAGAGACAGAGAGACAGAGAGAGAGAGAGAGAGAGAGAGAAGAGAGAGAGAGTGAGAGGTAAAGAATAATGAAAGAAAGGAAGATAGAGATAGGAAAATAGAGCATACATACACACACACATACACACACATTTACACATTTACACATGCATACATACACACATACATGTACACACATGCATGCTTACATACACACACCTATACATACATGCATGCTTACATACACACACACATATACACACATGCATGTATACACACACATATAAATTTACACACATGCATACATACACACACATGCATACACACATACATACACACACATATATACACATATGCATACATACACATACACACACACATATACACACATACATACACACACACATATATACAAACATTTACATGCATGCATGCATACATACACACACATATAGACACATGCATGCATACACACATATACACATATACACACATGCATACATACACACACATGCATACACACATACATACACACACATATATACACATATGCATACATACAAATACACACACACATATAGACACATACATATATACACACATGTACATTCACACACACACATATACACACATGCATGCATACACACATATACACAGATGCATACATACACACACATGCATACACACATACATATACACACATATATACACACATGCATGCATACAATATATACACAAATACACATACACACACATGCATGCATACATACACACACATACACATACACACACATGTATGCACATGCATAAATACACACACATATATACACATGCATACATACAACACACATATATACACACATGCATACATACACACATATACACACATGCATGTATACATACACACACATACACATACACACACATGCATACACATACACACACATGCATGCATACATACACACACGTACACACACATGCACACACATGCATGCCTACATACACACACATACACATACACACACATGTATACGCATGCATACATACACATGCACACATGTACACATGCATACATACACACACATATATACACACATGCATACATACACACATATAATCCTACTTTTTTTTTGAAGTGTTTTTTTCTATCAAATATATAAAAACAGCATAGATAACATCTATACACAAACACACATATACATATAATACATACATACATGTAGATACACATGCATACAAAAATATACATATTTTAGATTTAAATCTTTAA
This sequence comes from Ceratopteris richardii, assembly GCA_020310875.1. NCBI lineage: Eukaryota > Viridiplantae > Streptophyta > Polypodiopsida > Polypodiales > Pteridaceae > Ceratopteris > Ceratopteris richardii. Next base: position 103,021,144 of record CM035408.1, on the reverse strand, counting down.
GATTAGGGTTTTAGGTTTTTAACACCTACATAATATATATGCACACATACACATGCACATATAATACATATATACATGTATATACACATGTATACAAAAATATACATATTTTAGGTCTAGATCTTTAAGATTAGGGTTTTAGGGTTTAGACATACATATAACTCAATTATATTTATATTAAGGAAAAATATAGAGAAAAATAAGAAAAAAAATATGAACATATAAATTAATACATATTTTAGATCTAGAATTTCAAGATTAGGGTTTTAATTAAATATATATAATTAAATATATATAATTAAATATATAAAATTAAATATATAAAAGGAAAAAATCTCAATATATAAATAAATATATATATAAAATAAGATAACTATATACATAAATAAATATAAAAAGAACTAGTGTTTTAAATAATTTAATTAAATATATAAAATTAAATATATAAAAATAGGATTACGTAATGAAAAAATATGAATATATAAATAAATATATATATAAAATAGGATAATTATATAGATAAATAAATATAAAAAGAACTAGTGTTTTAAAAATTTCAATTAAATATTTATAATTAAATATATAAAAATAGGATTAAGTAAGGAAAAAATCTGAATATATAAATAAATATATATATAAGGTAGGATAATTATATAGATAATAAAATATGATAAAAACTAGTATATTAAATAAATAAATGAAATATATATGATTAAATATATAAAAATAGGTTTAAATTTAATCATTTTAAATAGAGTGAATATATATACAATACACAAACACACATGTGTATAGAAATATACATAATTTAGGACTAGATCTTTAAAATTAGGGTTTTAGGGTTTAGGCATACATATAACTCAATTAAGAGGAAAAAGAATCTGAATAAATAAATAAATATATATATATAAAATAGGATCAATTAAGAAAAAATCTGAATATATAGATAAAATAGGATAGCTATATAGATTAGTGTTTTAAAATTAGGGTTTTAAGTTTGTTTAGGTATTTAAGTATTTAGGTTTAGTATTTCAGATTTGATTCTTTAAGAGTTAGATTTTTAGGTTTAATAAAAAAACAAATGTTCTAAAATGTCCATATTGTAGCAGATGGCTTCTTTGGAGCCTGAAGAGAGAATGGCATGTCCTTGCACACAGTGCAAGTATCAAATTTATCGAAAACGATGGATTTCTACTGCACATGTTAGAGAGTATGGATCCTTTGATAGGACTCGACAGGAAAACCTACATTATCATTCGCATGGTCCCCCAGGTGAGCAGATGGACCCAAACGGCATTGCATCGGTAACCTCTCGTGGACAAAAGAGAGCAAAAAAGGACTTAGACATACAAGCAAACACTAATAATATTACAATGAATGAACATATGGAAGAGATGCTTGAAGCATTTTATGAGATGGACGAAGATCATGATGGTGAAGAAGGTGTCGAGATGGACACAACAGAAATTCCACGATCAGAAGTTGATGAAGAATATGAAAACATGCGAAGATTAGCTCGTTCACCACTTTACAATGGAGCAAAGATATTTGTACTACGTGCTTCACTCGCAATGCTCAATCTGCAATCCATTTATGGCTGGTTAGATAGTAGTGTCACTGTAATGTTCAGGGAAGTGGAGAACAAATCGACTTTCATTGTTGTATCACAATAACTTGATTTACTAATATCATTTTAATTGCTTATTGGAGGCTTCTTAAAGATCAATTTTTGCCAGAGGGCAATGACATGCCTCCAACACGTGGAGATGCGAAAAAACTTTTACAGTCCATTGGAATGGATTATACTAAAATTCATGCTTGTCCGAATTATTGCATTCTCTTTCGGAATGAGTATGAGCATCTCCATGTATGTCCAAAGTGTGGAGCAAATAGATTTAGAGAAGATGTTGTAGGCGAAGCAATCCCCGCAAAGGTTCTTCACCACTTTCCTATCATTCCACGAATTAAGAACATGTTTAGATGCAAATCTATAGCTAAGTTAATGTCATGGCATACAAAGAGCAGGTCAATACATAATGTAATGCGAGTGCCAACTGACTCTGATGCTTGGAAGAAAGGTCATTTATTATTAGCTCTTATTGTATGTTTGGTCAATTATAATATCCCACCAAGGTTGGCCACAAAGAAAGGTAATTTATTATTAGCTCTTATTGTACCAGGTAAGTATAAGGTAAAAAACATGGATGTATATCTTGCACCACTTGTGGAAGAACTGTGCATTTTATGGGATGGGATTACTGTGCGTGACATGTCTCAACCTATAAGAAGACGAGACGTGCGAGTGCAAGGCATACTTATGTGGACAATGCATGATTGGCCTGGTTATGGTGAATGTTCACGTTTATCGATTTCGGGTTACCATGCTCGTAACCAATGGGAACTATGTCATAAAAAGAGAACACTCTCTTCAAAAATCAAGAAAATGGTAGCTTATGTTTGAGATTCCTTTATACCAGTATACATATATTACAAAAATGAAGTGAAAACATGTGATTTTTTGACACTTTTGTCATTTTCTCATAAAAAAAAGAGCTCAAAATGTAGTCAAAATTTCACTAGATAAGACATTGACATGTCCAAAATCTATAAGATAAGACATTGACATGTCCAAAATCTATATGATAAGACATTGACATGTCTAAAATCTATATAAAGAATGTAAAACTGAATAATTCTTATACAAAAATAACATTTTAGACATATTTTCAATGGGTGGATATCTGATTGTTATTCAAAATTGCTACAAAACATGGTTTCATTAACCAAACTACTTCGAGACATTTACATAAGCACTAAAAATGTTAGAGAGTTTCAATGCAACTCACAACTATGTCGATCTATGTCTACACCCTCATCATCTGATGCACTTGATTCAGTCTCATACTGTTGAGAGCTCTCTTCTTCTTCTTCTATATCCACAAGAGCTCTATCTTCATCGACGTACATACCAAATTCTGGAGGATCATGCACAAATCTTCTTGTTTGCCTATGATTTCCTGTACCACATACATCTGGAAGCTTTTGTTTTATCATATTGATGGTTGCTTTCCTCAAGTGACTTGTTTTTGTCAAGGAAAAATCATAAACAAGAATATCTACATCATCCATTATAAGAGTGGATGTGCTTCGAATATTCTTTTTCTTTTTTGAACCTAATCATCTAGTATCACACCATTTCTAAGTTATATTTACTTGTGAATGCATTACTACTTTTAGTGTAATACCAATGCACCATCAAAGCCTCTATTCTTCTCTGATCAATATCTTTAGTTATTTCTAAAACCTTTGCAATCCAAAATGGTCTGGTAGCCTCATCACCATCAGCAACTACTACAATAAGTGTTCCAACATTTATCTCTATTAAATTTCCTTGCCATCTTGCTTCTGCCTGTTTTGTCATCCTTGGGCCTACATAAATATTTCTTTCTGGTAGATGTATAAAACTTTGAAGTGCATTTGCATTACATGCTTGGGCCACATTCACGGATCTTTGTGTACAAGAATCCCATGTGAATGAAACATCAACTGGCCAATGACCTGCAATTGTATACTCTATAATCTCTTCTTGATGATTGAAAAAGTCCTCCCACCAAGATACATCTTGATCTCTAGCATATTTTTTTGCACGCTCTATATGTCTCTTCTTTTCAATGAGTGCATGCATCCAGCTTTTACTTTGATCAACCACATTTCCACATCTTTCTGTATTGTTTTTATCTTCATATGGTGATTGTTCTACACCATACACTGTAGACAAATTAAGCACCTGCAATAAGAATCTACATCCCTCTTTAGGCTCCCACCCAAGAGAAGATGAATATTGCTTTGCAAATAAAAGGGTTATTTCATCAACCCTCCTCATCAAGAATACATGGTTGAAACTAATATTGTGCAATGGAGCCAAAACCTTAACACTATTATCAAGGCCCATTGAGCAAAAGTGTTTAAAGTTATAAATCTGTGTGCGGTGTTGAACTTCTGGTTTTGGAGTATATGCTTGCGAAATCAGCTCAGATAAAATCGAAAGAGTAAAAGCATTGTTATGTGCCAACTTCTTAGAGAAAGTACTGAACATTTGATCAATGTGATCATGAGTGTGGCCAACCAAAAGGAAATTTACCTTAACCTTTTGAAATACCTTTTTTTCAACAAGAATGCTTAAATATCCAAAGACTGTAAAATTTTTATTCTCTCTTGGAGTATTATCAAGTTGCAAATATAGATTTGGTGGCAAAAGACCCTTCCATGTTGCAAAACCCGATGAATGACCGTAACTGTAAGGTTTGGATCATTATGCACATTCGAATATGTGAAGAAAACCTTGGACATTACAGTTCCATTGTATACCAAAGCACCAACCAAATGCATTTGCACAAGGACTTCATCTCCAATGTCCTTAGGGATGCGATAAAAATGTGGCAAACAAGTTTTTTTTTAATCCATACCATCGATCAACAAACACATATAATGCTCCGGATTTCTGAGTGCTTTACTTCGATGATGAATTGCTTTCTTTCTCTCTAAAGCTTGACTCTCACAATGGTTGTCAAGAAGGTTTTTAAAATGATCCTTTTCCTGTGGTGTTGTTGCCCCCTTTGCCATGTTTTTCAAAGTGGCGCAAACTGAACATTCACCCATTCTAACTTTACGAGGAATAGACACATTGTTAAACTCTTCCTTCCATAATCGAGTAAAGTGATGATACAACACATACTTCTCATTTCTATTTTCCATGTCTTCTCTATATATTTGAAATACCTCTCGACGAGTAAAGTTATCTGTCAAGTGCAACCTTCCAGTTGTAGGCATAACCTCACAATGCAAGCTAAAATAGTTCATCATCCAATTCATTGCATCACGTCCAACAGATCCTTTGGTTCCAACATGGAACGTATCCAAAATGAGATCCCCATTCATAAGCCCCTCTTGAACCCTATGTATTCTAAAATTTCCCACACCCATTGCAATTTTAAATGCAGCCCTACAACATCGCATCCCTCGACTAAAGAAATATTCAAAAGCAGCACGTGTTACTGACATGTTATCCTCAATCATTTGCATGCGAGAAACAAGGTATATATCCTGCCTTTCACTATCTAAAGTGAGGAATTTCTCTCGTAGGTACTTTAACTTCTTCATTCCTAAATTGTACAAACATTTCAAACCACACCAATGCTTCACAATATCCAATGCAATATGTCTATCTAAAGTAAGAAATTTAAATCTTTTTTGACTTACTTGAGGAGGCCTTCTTTTAAAACGTAGATTGAGCTTGCTTTTCTTTTCCGTTGCTCCACATGCACTTGAGTCAGAAGGGAGATCAATGTTTGGATCACATGGGAGATCAAGAGGTGCATTTGGTTGAGCAGCATTGCACTGTGAATTGGATAACTTAAATGACTCAACAGAAAACATAGAATCATCACCATGTTCTAAACCATAAGGATCATCAGTTATGTGGAAAGGGTCAACTGAGAACAATGAATCCAAAACTATATCAATATGAGCAGAGGAAGCTGATGCCCAAGCATCCACTGAAAAGATTGAGCTCATCTTCACTCAGTTCAAAGAACAATGAAGATGAATTACCTTTTTAAATAAGTAGAAATCCGAGATCAAGTGAAGATGTCACATCAAATGTCACATCAAGTAGATATGAAATCAAAAGTTCATTTAAGTACATTAAAGTGCATTAAACATCAAATTACATTAAAGCCTAAAATTAAAGGACTTAATTACTTAGATATACCCTAATAAGGGAACCAAAGATTTGATTCACTTTTGAAAGATGAGATACACAATTGATTTCAAACTAGATATGAGTCATTGATTCTTAGCATTATGAGTGAATCAAAATATATCCAAGTTGAGTTCCAACTGGATTAGATATTAAAATTGTTTGGAGTAGTGCCATTGAAGACTTTACAAGAAGAAATTTTACCTTTGGTTAAGATTTCAAGGATTAGGTTTTATTGTGGTCTTGGCTAGATCTCAAAGAGGTATATGAAAGTATATTTAGAAAGAATTATGTGTAAAAGAGGTACACGGAAAAGTAATGTAAGAATTATGTGTAAAAGCTATATCTGTGGCAAACCGCTTGTTAGAAAAGATTTTCAAATGAATTTTGAATCTAAGATTTACCTGAACGTTGGATGCTATAAGATAACTTCATTTGATTTTCTCTTTTCTGCAAAGACAATGAGTGACATTTGAAATTACCAACCTATTTTGTTGAAATTACCAACCTATTTTGTTTTTCAAGACGTTTGAACCCGAAAGTTCTTTGTTGAACGTTTATTCATACATTGATTTTCCTTTTGAACAACGTGTTACAAGATAAATGTGAATATGAACTGAAGTCAGAAGGAGAAGACTATAAAGATGTCATTAATCTCCCATATTCAACAAAACTTAGACTTTTTTCTTCCCAGGCAAGAGATTCTAAGAAACAGTTTATACATGAGATTAGCCTTCCTCATGTACATACCATACTCTTGCCATTGAAGTGTAAATTTCATGCAATGTATATAAATAGTTGCAAGGTTCTATAAATATTTCACTAAAGGCGAGGTCAAATAGCTTATTTGTGTGAGTAGTATTTCTTGGTTAGATAAACTCTTGCCATTGAAGTGTAAATTTCATGCAATGTATATATCAAGCTTCTCCAGGTAGTTTCCTCTCTTATTGATAATAAAATCTTCAAATCTTAGCTCGGGCCTAATATTGCAAATTTGGGCTAAAGTTGCTACTAATTTACAACATTAAGGTTTGAATTCAATGAGCCTCTTCCTAAGTGGATAAAAATATTCATATTGTCAATATACATATTATAATTTACAATTGTTTAAGGGGCAAATATTAAAGTTTCAACATCATTTAGTCTCATCACTCTAGTCCTTAATATTAAAAAAAATAAAGTTTTGAGTATATGTAAGCCCCTCTTTCAACTCTCAAATTACTTGTAAACCATAAATTTAGTCATAATAAGATTGAAGTTCCATATAAGAAGCAAAATATTATTAAGAAGTCTCAAGATTGAGCATACAATTGACAAAAGTCAACATTGAGCATATTATATAAATTAAAAACCTAGTTCATCAATGGAACTTCCAAGAAAAAGAAGATTGACCTTAATTTTATGAAAATGCAAATTCATTATCTTAGTTTTATAAACATATTGAAAATTAGATTAAAAGATAAAACAAATGAAATCTTTTAAAAGTACTTGAAACATTATATTAAATATTGATATTATATATATATATATATATATATATATATATATATATATATATATATATATATATATATATATATATATATATATATATATATGTGTGTGTGTGTGTGTGTGTGTGTGTGTGTATGTGTGTGTGCGCGTGCAATGTGTGTATATATGTATATAATCATATCAATTATTTAATTAAATATCTTCAAACTATAAAGATATACCTATTTCGAGAGAACTCAAAATATTTAGAAGTATTAAATAGTGATAAATTCATACATAAAGAAATTTCAAACTTACTTATATGTATAGTGATAAATTTATACATAAAGAAATTTCAAACTTACTTATACTATTATAAATTAAAAAACTAGTTCATCAATGGAACTTCTAGGAAAAAGAAGATTGACCTTAATATTATAAAAATGCAAATTGATTATCTTAGTTTTATAAACATATTGAAAATTAGATTAAAAGATAAAACAAATGAAATCTTTTAAAAGTACGTTAGAAATTATATTAAATATTGATTATATATATATATATATATATATATATATATATATATATATATATATATATATATATGTGTGTGTGTGTGCGTGTGTGTGTGTGTGTATATATATATATATATGTGTGTGTGTGTGTGTGTATGTGTGTGTGTATGTGTGTGTGCATGTGCACGCAATCTGTGTATACATGTATATAACCATATCAATTATTTAATTAAATATATTCAAACTATAAAGATATACCTATTTTGAGAGAAGTCAAAATATTTAGAAGTATTAAATAGTGATAAATTTATACATAAAGAAATTTCAAACTTACTTTATATATATATATATATATATATATATATATATATATATATATATATATATATATATGTGTGTGTGTGTGTGTGTCCAATCAGTTGAATAATATCTTCAAAATATAAAAACATAATGACTTCAAGGAAAATCAAAATCTAAATAACATAGAATATTATTAAATGATGAGAAAATATAATTGAATCTAAAATTATCCATTTAAAGCAAATTATCTCAAAAACATATGGTATTTAGAAACACCTAATTACATTTGATGTATGAGTAACGATCCACGTAATTGAATGATCTCAAAATTGTATGGTGTTTAGAAACACCGGAAAAAAATTCATATATGATAACAATCCATCTGATTGAATGTATTCAATACTGTCCCTTTCTAGTCAACAACATTGGTGCTAATGAAGAGCCATCTAGTCAACATTATTTCCTTCACAAAAAAGTTAGCAAAGCCATCTAGTTGACATTAGTCCCTGCAATATAAAAAGTTAGCAAAGCAAAAGAAAACACAAGCTTGGGATGATTTAGCCCCTTCCAACATTCCATATATTATACATAAGAGAACTATCAATATCTAAACAATTGAGATGAGATAAGGCTGTTTCAAACAATCAATATCATAAAAGATATTAGAATTGAATTACAAATTGCAATCATCTTCATTAGAGAAGTAGCTCAAATGTTCGAATACTTCATTTCCTTTCACTTTGCTTTGTTTTACCTTCGATATCATCGTTGATGGAATTTTGGTTATATTTGGTTTGCACCCACCTTTTGGTGTCCAAGCCCAAAGAATGGAAGAAGTATTCGCCCACCATTGAGGATCAACAATATTTTCTCTCCAATATTTTGTCCAACAATCCCTATATAGTTCCTCATCAGTGATATTTTTCCTTTTTGAAATAGGTATCCAATATTGTATCTGAACCTTAAGATATGTTTCTAATTCTCTAGTTTGATTAACTTCATTTTTTGCCATGCCAAGCCACACAGGGTACATTACATCACATGGTTCTATGAGAACAAAGTCTCCTTTTCTCACATCAAGGCATGGATCAAATTCTTTTGCAGATTTATTATAAAATGGGCCACAAAAGTGTACGTCATTTTTATCTCTATCTTCAGAATCAAATTATTATCTTGCACAAGATTTGAAGATCCAAATGCTTTGCATCCACTTTTTGGCCAAAAATCACGATAAAATGTATCCTTCCATATTAGTTGAGATTTCAAAACCTCCATAAGGTTTTTCTAATAAGTAAGTACCTGATTAATCCATTTGCCATAATCTGAGTTATCCCTCTTCTCTTCTAGGTGCATTTTCCACCAATTGACATAAGAAAGGGTGTCGGATGCATGCGGCAACATTCATTGAAAGTTCTCATAAGATGTGGAAAACTAAAAATGGATTGTCTTTTGAGCTTTTCTGAAAAGTACCTAAATAAAGCATCAATATTCTCATGTGTATGTCCAACCATAAGGAATCCATGTTGCACCATATCAAATATCCCATTAGCAACTAACAAAGACACATATGCAAAGACATAGCCATTCTTATTTTATGAACCACAATTATCAAGTTGCAAAAATAATGTTCTAGATAATTCCTTGAATGAATTACTTTGATTTTTGCATGTGATATTACATTGTGTTGCTTTGTCATATAAAATTTCCTCCTTTAATACATCCATATGATGATAAAGTGCATCAGGGCATAACACAAAATCAAGTAAAGACTGTGTGATTCACACTAGAACTCTTCAATCTCAAATCTCCATATTATTGACTATCTTTCTTTTTCTAAGTTTTTTAAACACAGTGAAATAGATGCAATCGTGAAATTTGGATCACCAGGCCATAATCCTAAAGCAAAATGACCATAAGCAAGTTGTCCATGTCCATGAGTAAGCATTCTTGTTAAAGATATTGGTAATCTCTCAATGCCATTAAGAGATTTTGGAATTGGTTTAATCTGTGGTATAGTTGTTTTACTTTGATCAATTTTATCATGAATAATGCATAAATATTTATCTGGAAATAATTCTGAGGAATCTCCCCAAGCATAGTATAGAGTTCTTGTTATACTTTATGGAATGCTTGGAAAAAAGGTTTAATGCCTTGAGGATTTTAACGTGTTTTGTGTTTTGATTTAGCAGGTGGAGATCCATGAGGGTATGAACAAGTTCAAGTGTGAACGAGTGTGAACGCAAGAGGATTTATTCACGTACTTTTTGGAGTTATTTTTAGAAGATAGTTATTTTTAGCTATTTTTAGCTATTTTTGTAAATAAAGCAAAAAGCACACTATTTTTAGTGGCCCTCATGTATCTTCCATCAAGGACATAATATGAATTACCTATAAATACGTAGGCTCTCATAGAGTGTCCATGAGAGCATGTGGGGGGGAGATTGCACCCTATCTTGTGTCGTCTCTTTTCTCTCTCTCTTGTCTTTTGTCTATTTTGTTGCGTGTGTATATGCTCTGCGGGTTCCGATCGTCAACAGTGGTATCAGAGCTTTGGTGTCTGTAGAGTTGATTTTTGTTTTTAGGTCATCATGTTCTGGACATTTATTTGCGTTTTCCTTCATCATCGTCTGTTTGGTTTCTTCTCCAGCGTCGTCCCTGTTCCCAGAACATTAGAGAAAGTTACCTTCGGACGCAACCCATACGAACCCTTCCCCTCTGGCGAATTGAGGTGCGAGTGTCCATGTTCAACATGAGACAGAAAACCACCCATGTGACGCGTGTAACAGAGGGCTCGGTGTCGCCCGTCAGACCTAACGGTGCCCACGCACGTCTCACATCAATCACAGAACGAAAGATTCATTACTATTTTTGGTTCGTATTCTAGTATTGCCATCCATGTCTACTTTATTCTTATCAACTGAGGTCAGTTGCTCGTCAACTGGGCGGCATGTTATACTTTATGGAATACTTGGAATGAAGGTTTAATGCCTTGAGGATTTTAATGTGTTTTGTGTTTTGATTTAGCAGGTGGAGATCCATGAGGGTATGAACAAGTTCAAGTGTGAACGAGTGTGAACGCAAGAGGATTTATTCACGTACTTTTTGGAGTTATTTTTAGAAGATAGTTATTTTTAGCTATTTTTGTAAATTAAGCAAAAAGCACACTATTTTTAGTGTCGCCCTCATGTATCTTCCATCAAGGACATAATATGAATTACCTATAAATACGTAGGCTCTCATAGAGTGTCCATGAGAGCATGTGGGGGGAGATTGGACCCAATCTTGTGTCGTCTCTTTTCTCTCTCTTGTCTCTTGTCTATTTGCTGCATGTATGCTCTGCGGGATACGATCGTCAACAGTTCTACAACTCATTTGACGTAGCATATGAGATCTTCTCTAAAATATCTTGCACGTTCTTCATGGTTTTTTGTAGATTGTAATTTTGCTTTTATTCTTGTACAAAAGTCACACTTAGAAAAAGTACTTGACTTTGATAAAGAAATTGTTCTAACTTCTGTATTCCACATTCTCAAAAATGTTGGTTGAGATAATTTATGACATCCCAAACTCTCTAATGTCATATTCACCTCTCGAAGAAATTAACAATGTTATTCAATTGATCATTCCTTCAATTATTGTAAAAATAATCAATTCAAATAAATCTAGAACACAAACATCATTTCCACAAAAAAGAATCCATATTTGCATATACAAACATTCACTAGTTCCATATTTGCTAGAAAAGTAAAAGGCTCGAACTTAAGTTCGAGCCTCATATCATGTAACTTGATATGAGTAAAAGGCTCGAACTTGATATGATTCAAAGGCTCGAACTTAAGTTCGAGCTTGATATTATGTATCACAACAGGCTCAAAATTCATGGGCTCGAACTTAAGTTCGAGCTTCTTATCATGTAAATACTCAAACTTGATATGATTCAAAGGCTCGAACTTAAGTTCGAGCCAGCTATCGCTTGCAAGAGTTAAGAGGCTCGAACTTAAGATCGAGCATCATTTGTTCATCTTTCAAAGGCTCAAACTTAAATTCGAACATCTTTTGGAAAATTTCGAACACACATACATATACATATATACAAAAAGTTCTCCACTAGTAAAAAGTGAAAATAACCAAATGGGAACCGACATAACTTTGAATCGAGGACTTCATTTCGTGAGCCAAAGGTGGCTGCCCATAGACAAAGGTGGTTAAAAATGGACTACAAACTCTAATGAAGTTCAAAAACCTTTGTCGAGGTTCATGCACATGCAGACACTCTATGGATACGCAGTCGCATAGATGCAGACAAAGATGCACAAAGTTGATACTGCCTGAAATTTAACTAACCTCCTATGTTCAAGACGACAGCCACACATATATATATACATATACATACACACACACATCTTTCAAAGATATATATATATGTGTGTGTGTGCACATATGTATACATATACACATACACACGCACACACATATTTGAAAGATTGCACATTGAATAGATTTTAGATTTGTGTGTTCACTTAAGTTCAAGCCTCTCTAACTCCAAATTGAATAGAAGCTCAAACTTAAATTTGAGCCTTTCATATTGCACATTGAATAGATTTCAAATTTGTGTGTTCACTTAACTTCAAGCCTCTCTAACTCCAAATTGAATAGAGGCTCAAACTTAAATTTGAGCCTTTCAGATTGCACATTGAATAGATTTCAAATTTGTGTGTTCACTTAAGTTTGAGTTTCAAATCAACTTGGAGAGAGAGAGAGAGTTCGACTCTAAATTGAATATATGCTCAAACTCTCTCTCTCTCTCTCTCCAAGTTGAATTAAAACTCAAACTAAAGCTCAATCCTCTTTGATTCTCAAACTTAAGTTTGGGCTTCTTAGATTCCAACTTGAATAGAGGCTCAAACATAAGTTTGAAAGCTTTCAAACTGCACATTCAATACAAGCTCAAACTTAAATTCAAAACTCTCTCCAAGTTGAATTGAAACTCAAACTAAAGTTCAATCCTCTCGAACTTAAGATCGAGCATCATTTGTTCATCTTTCAAAGGCTCGAACGTAAATTCGAACATCTTTTGGAAAATTTCGAATACACACATACATATACATATATACAAAAAGTTCTCCACTAGTAAAAAGTGAAAATAACCAAATGGGAACCGATATAACTTTGAATCGAGGACTTCATTTTGTGAGCCAAAGGTGGCTACCCATAGACAAAGGTGGTTAATAAATATACTACAAACTCTAATGAAGTTCAAGGACCTTTGCCAAGGTTCATGCACATGCAGACACTCTATGGACACGCAGTCGCATAGATGCAGACAAAGATGCACAAAGTTGATGCTGGCTGAAGTTTTAACTAACCTCCTATGTGCAAGATGACAGCCTCAAATATATATGTGTGTGTGTATGTGCATCTAAATATGTGTCTGTGTGCACATATATATACATATAGATATACACACACAAACATACACACACATATACACACACATATATATATACATATACATACACACACACATCTTTCAAAATATATATATATATTTGTGTGTGTGTGTGTGTGTGCATATATATATACATATACACATACACATACACACATATTTGAAAGATTGCACATTGAATAGATTTCAGATTTGTGTGTTCACTTAAGTTCAAGCCTCTCTAACTCCAAATTGAATAGAGGCTCAAACTTAAATTTGAGCCTTTCAGATTGCACATTGAATAGATTTCAAATTTGT
>CM035408.1:102974852-103002352 GCA_020310875.1 Ceratopteris richardii | reverse complement strand
CTTGAACTTAAGTTTGAGCCTTTGAATATTGCATCATTAGGCTTGAACTTAAGTTCGAGCCTCTCAGTTTAACCATGTCAAGTTTGGGATTGTTGTGTCACACGATTGAACAATGTCTTGTCTGCAAAAGAATAAACAGGCTCGAACTTAAGTTCGAGCCTCAGCGTCAATTCAATTTCAGGCGGCTCTAACTTAAGTTCGAGCCTCTCAGCTTTTCCAACCATATCAAGTTTAGGATTTTTGAGTCACATGATATGAGCCTCAGCTTTTCCAGCCATATCAAGTTTAGTATTGTTGTGTCTTATGTGCAAAAGAACAAAGAGGCTCGAACTTAAGTTCGAGCCTTTCAGCTTTTCCAGCCATACCAAGTTATACTTGTTGGGTCACATGGTATGAACCTCGAACTTAAGTTCGAGCCTTTGAATATTGCATCATCAGGCTTTAACTTAAGTTCGAGCCTCTCAGCTCCACCATATCATGTTTGGGATTGTTGTGTGACATGATTGAACAATGTCTTATGTGCAAAAAGAACAAACAGGCTCGAACTTAAGTTCGAGCCTCAGCATCAATTCAATTTCAGGCGGCTCGAACCATATCAAGTTTAAGATTATTGTGTCACATGATATGAGCCTCAACTTTTCCAGCCATATCAACTTTAGGATTGTTGGGTCACATGATATGAGCATCAGCTTTTCAAGCCATATCAAGTTTAGGATTGTTGTGTGTTATGTGCAAAAGAACAAAGAGGCTCAAACTTAAGTTCGAGCCTTTCAACTTTTCCAGCCATACCAAGTTTTCAGCCATTCTAGCCATACCAACTTAAGTTCGAGCCTTTTCAGCTTTTCGTGCCATAGCAAGAGGATTGAACTTGGCAGGCTCGAACTTAAGTTCGAGCGTCTTAGCTTTTCAAGCCATATCAAGCGTAGGATTGTTGGGTCACATGGTGTGAACCTCGAACTTAAGTTCGAGCCTTTGAATATTGCAACATCAGGCTTGAACTTAAGTTTGAGCCTGTCAGTTCCACCATATCAAGTTTTGGATTGTTGGGTCACATGATTGAACAGTGTGTTATGTGCACAAGAACAAACAGGCTCGAACTTAAGTTGGAGCCTCAGGATTAATTCAATTTTGGGCGGCTCCAACTTAAGTTCGAGCGTCTGAGCTTTTCCAACCATATCAAGTTTAGGATTGTAGGGTCAAATGATATGAGCCCTAGCTTTTCCAACCATATCAAGTTTAGGATTGTTGTGTCTTATATGCAAAAGAGCAAAGAGGCTCGAACTTAAGTTCGAGCCTTTCAGCTTTTCCAACCATACCAAGTTTTCATCCATACCAGCCATATCAAGTTTATAATCAAATTGAGAGGCTCGAACTCAAGTTCGAGCCTCTCAATTTTGACTTATAATCATATTAAGTTTGGGATTGTTTACTCATATGAATTGTGATATTGTGTCATCAGGCTTGAACCTTTCAGGATCCAGCCTATAAATCATATCAACTTTGAGTCTGTTGTGTCACATGATATAAGGCTCGAACTTAAGTTCGAGCTTCTAAGTTTTGAGTCATTGTGTCCCTTAATACCAAGCTCGAACTTGATTGTTGGGTCACATGATTGAACGTCTTATGTGCAAAAGAACAAACAGGCTCGAACTTAAGTTCGAGCCTCCGGATCAATTCAATTTTGGGGGGCTCGAACCTAAGTTCGAGCCTCTCAGATTTTCTAGCCATATCAAGTTTAGGATTGTTGGGTCACATGATATGAGCCTCTTTCAGCTTTTCCAACCATATCAAGTTTAGGATTGTTGGGTCACATGATATGAGCCTCTTAGCTTTTCCACCCATATTAAGTTAGGATTGTTGTGTCCTATATGCAAAGGAACAAAGAGGCTCGAACTTAAGTTCGAGCCTTAGAATCAATTCAATTTTAAGAGCCTCGAACCTCTTAGCTTTTCAAGCCATATCAAGTTTCAAATTGTTGGATCACATGTTATGAGGTTCGAGCCTCTCAGCTTTTCCAACCATATCAAGTTTAGGATTGTTGGGCTATATGATATGAGCCTCTCAGCTTTTCCAACCATATCAAGTTTAGGATTGTTGTGTCTTATGTGTAAAAGAACAAAGAGGCTCAAACTTAAGTTCGAGCCTCAAAATCAATTGAATTTTGGGAGGCTCGAACCGAGTCACTTAGCTTTTCAACCCATATCAAGCTTAGGATTGTTGGTTCACTTGGTATGTCGCTCGAAGTTAAGTTCGAGCCTCTTTAGTTTGAGCCTAAGTTTGGGATTTTTTACTCATATGATATGAGGCTCGAACTTAAGTTTGAGCTTCTGAATTTTGATATTGCGTCATCAGGCTAGAACCTTTCAAGATCGAGCCTATGAATCATATCAACTTTGAGTCTGTTGTGTCACATGATATGAGGCTCGAATTTAAGTTCAAGCTTCTAAGTTTTGAGTCATTGTGTCGCTTAATACCAAGTTCCAACTTCAGTTTGAGCCTTTGAATCATATCAACTGTCAATCTTGATATGAGGCTCGAACTTAAGTTCGGGCCTCTCAACTCCACCATTTTGGGATTTTTGGGTCACATGATTGAACAATGTCTTATGTGCAAAAGAACAAACAGGCTCGAACTTAAGTTCAAGCCTCATGATCAATTCAATTATGGGGTCTCAAACCTTAGTTCGAGCCTCTCAGTTTTTCCAGCCATATCAAGTTTAGGATTATTGGGTCACATGATATGAGCCTCTCAGCTTTTCCACCCATATAAAGTTTGGGATTGTTGTGTCTTATGTGCAAAAGAACAAAGAGGCTCAAACTTAAGTTCGAGCCTTAGAATCAATTCAATTTTAGGAGCCTCGAACCTCTTAGCTTTTCAAGCCATATCAAGTTTCGGATTGTTGGATCACATGGTATGAGGCTCGAACTTAAGTTCGAGCCTCTCAGCTTTTCCAACCATATCAAATTTAGGATTGTTGGGTTATATGATATGAGCCTCTCAGCTTTTCAAGCCATATCAAGTTTAGGATTGTTATGTCTTACGTGCAAAAGAACAAAGAGGCTCGAACTCAAAATCAATTGAATTTTGGGAGGCTCGAACTTAAGTTCGGGCCTCTTAGCTTTTCAAGCCATATCAAGCTTAGGATTGTTGGTTCACTTGGTATGTCGCTCGAAGTTAAGTTCGAGCCTCTTAAGTTTGAGCTTCTAAGTTTTGAGTCATTGTGTCCCTTAATATCAAGTTCGAACTCCAGTTCGAGCCTTTGTCAGTTTTCTTAGTTCCACCATATCAACTTTGGGATTGTTGGCTCACATGATATGAGGCTCGAACTTAAGTTCGAGCCTTTGAATATTTCATCATCAGGTTCGAACTTAAGTTCGAGATTTTGAATCATATCAAGTGTCAGTCTGTTGAGTCATAGGATGTGACACGTGAACTTAAGATCAAGTCTCTTATCTTTTTCAACAAAACAAATAGTATTTTTAACTCAAATATATTTTCAAATTTGAACACAAGGGGCACGAACTTAAGAGGCTCAAACTTCGTAAATTTGATAAAAAACTATAATTTAAAGTATAATAATTAGAGAGAATGGTATTGATAATAAATTTGATGACTATGAATGAGAAAGTTGATGTTATTATATTGATATTGTTTGTGCATACACACACACACACACACACACACACATATATATATATATATATATATATATATATATATATATATATATATATATATATATATATATATATATATATATATATATATATATATATGCATACACACACACACATATATATATATATATATATGTATATATATATATATATATATATATATATATATATATATATATATATATATATATATATATATATATATATATATATATATATATATATATATATATGTATGAAGTTTTTTCTAGGCTTAGTCTACTTTTGACTATATTGATTGTAAGAAAAACTATAAAAGGAAATTGGAATCCCCATGAATATAAAATCATGCATTCAAATTAGTTTTCTTATATTTTCTTATGTATTATCAATTTTAATTCACTATAAGTTTTGAATATTGAGAGAAATGATAATGGCTTAATTAAACATATCTTTAATTATTGTAATTATGAAGTAATATAGAATGTAAAACAATTTAATTGATTTTTATATAAATCTAATTAACTTCAAATTTTTTTGCAGAACAAAATGCTGATTTGCATATAAACTACAAAGAAAACACAAGGTTGGCATTGATGTCTTGCTGGTCTTCACACATATATGAATCTTCATCAAGAAAGCAAGGATTTTCTTCATTCCCAAGAGATGAAAGAAGGGTATTGATACTGGAAATGAATG
The DNA here is from genome assembly GCA_020310875.1 of Ceratopteris richardii. Lineage (NCBI taxonomy): Eukaryota > Viridiplantae > Streptophyta > Polypodiopsida > Polypodiales > Pteridaceae > Ceratopteris > Ceratopteris richardii. The sequence continues at coordinate 102,997,997 of CM035408.1, read as the reverse complement.
GCATTTTGCTCAAGACAATTGATAAGGAAAGGGGTGATCTATTACTTGAATCTTTGCAAAACCATAAGAATTTTATTGAAGAGAACACAAGAATTGCGCATTATGTTCACAAGGATGCATTATATTTCTTGGATTTTTGTATGGATCTTTTTGAAGTGTGGATTTGGACCACAGAAAGAGTATCGATAGCTCAAAGAACACTTGCACTATGTTTTCCAAAACACCATCAAAGATTTCATATTATAGCAGGTCAGGGTGCATGCCAAAAAGTTGATATCCGTATCGGATATAAGTTTGTGCATCATAAAAACTTGGACATATTTTGGAGAATTTTTCCAGATTTGGATGGAAATAATACCATTATTTTTTATGATACATTATATCATGTGATTTGGAATATGAAAGGCACTTACGTAATTCTACCAAAGTTGTGGAGGCAATCATCGGAGGAGTTAGAAAACTTTTTATCCAAAACAATGATTCCTTGGCTTTATGGATGGATTTGCTCAAAGAACAGACATTCTTATACATGCAATACAATTGTAAATCAGAGACCTTGTGATAGAGAAACATATATTAAGAAACAATATCAATGATTTTAAAATATTTGAATATCATGTACTTTATTGGTGTTTTTAAACACCACATAGTTTTGGGACTGTTCAACCAAGTGAAAATTTATTGGTAGCCTAAATTGCATATATGTGAGTTATTATTGAATTCTATTCTTTTTCAAAGCTCTAAATTAGTATGATAGATTTATTATAAAATTATATGAAACAATCTTTTCATGTTTTTAAACAACATAGTATTGACATAATTTTCATATCATTCACCTAAATAAACAATTATTAGTATGTCAAATTGCATATTATTAAGTATTGTTAAATTAGATCTAAATTCATGTGGTTGCTTTTTTTTTAAATGGAGGTTCAGCCGAGGCCTACTCCTCCGGACTTTAACTTTGAAATTGCAACTGTATAAGGAAGGGCATAGTATCCGTGGGACCCACCGTATTCCACAAGTATAGGGGTTTACATAGCTGGGTTAAATTGCGATCACAACTATCGCGAAGAAGGACAAACGGTGGCACATCAGCCACAAGATACAACTTTCCATGTTAAACATGTCCCTTACATGTGCGGATAGGGGTTGAACCCTCGTCCTCGCCTCAAGAGGTGAGAGGCCCAAACACCCGAACAAGCGACCTGGGACCAACTATCGCGAAGAAGGACAAATGGTGGCACATCAGCAACAAGATACAACTTTCCATGTTAAACATGTCCCTTACATGTGCTGATAGGGGTTGAACCCTCGCCCCCGCCTCAAGAGGCGAGAGGCCCAACCACCCGAACAAGTGAGCTGGGACCAAATTGAATATATTTATTGTTTATATTAAATTGTAAGCTCTAAATTCATATTACTAGGATAGATTTGTTATACAATTAAATTTAAATCAATTTATTGATTTTTAGAACATCATATTTTGGGATATTGATTTTATGAGCATTTATTGATATATCAAATAATGTATAATTGACCTATTATTATTGAATTGGATAATAACAAACTTCATATTTAAAAAAAATTCAAGGCTGAATGCTTTTCTTTGTTTATTCATATTCTCCTTGGTGTTTTTTTAAATAAGTTCATCAACTAATATTATTTTTTGACTATTGAAAACTTAAAACATTTTAACAAAAAGAAGATGTATTCATGACTTGATCTTTGTAAGAAGAATATAACATAGAAATTATAAGTTAATATCATCACTTGTATTATAAATGGGACTTGAATAATTCCCAAATTTCATGAATAGGCCTTACAACCCCTGTAAAGGCACGGATTAAGCAGTGCATGCAGAAAACGTTCTTGAAGAAAAAGAAGAGAATCGCTGATGAGGAGTCTTCTGACTCAAGCTCTAGCTCTGAGGATATAATAGTTCAACCTGGTGGGGAGCTTGCCTCGGGTGTTCTTGGTACTGAGCAGAACAAGATGAGGGAGGACATAGTTAGAAGAAAAGTTGTGAAGAAGGGGCAGTTGTTCCACCTGCTAATCAATATCATCCATAGGCCACCAATGGATCCAGTCACAGGGAGGAGGCCCCTTGAGATCATGGAGCCACACAATTTGCACGTGCAGAATCTTAAGAAGAAAATGAAAATAAATACTCATGCTATTGTTGTGCCTTTCCTTGTCATGGTGGATCCGAATGAGTGCAGCTCTATGGAGGAGTTCAATGAGGGTATGTTTGAGGATTATACATATTATGTGATTGTTGGTTCATACTCTGTACAGGCCCGCAGACACCTAGTGAAGGAGCACCCCACCACATTCTTCTTTATGTATGCAGAGTGCAAGATATATGTTGGTCTTACAACTGAGGAAGCCAAGCTTCTCTCTTGGGATCACAACAATGACAATGACTACAGGCAAAAAATGTCCTCCATAGAGAGAATTCGGTTCTTCCACCATGAATATGAAGATTTTCTCGTGAAGGAAGCTTGAAGAATACATCCCAATCTACGAAAGCAATGCCTTATTGAGGTTGGAATTGCACTGGATGAGAATAGAAAGTCTGATGCTTTGAGAAAATATGATCCATGGTTTCAACTGGCATTCAGAACAGGTGAGATCTGGGATTTATAGGATAAAATTTTCACAATGTGGGAAAACAAGGAGGTCAAGGGCCAGAAGCAACGGAAGTCGAGGCCACACCCACAGGTTGATCTGAAGGGAAAGGGAAGGAAAGTTGAACTCTCAATTGAAGAGGCTCCTGAGGACATGAAGCTGACACCATGGAGGTCCCTTCAAGGAATCAAGGATGATACATTGATTATATCAACTTTGTCAAGGGTAATCTCCAAGGACTTAAGCTTGGAGGAGATGGTGACTGAGCGTATGTATGTTATTCTCACATCCTTTTTCCCTCCTCCCATGTTTCTAGTCTAACCTAGTCTCTTTTTCATTTTTGTGACTCTAGTCATAAAGTATACATGAAGATTCAGAAGGTGATGATGAAGAGGTTGGGTTGCTTTTCTTGGATAGTGGTCCAAGCAAACTATCCAACCACATCATCCTACAAAGCTTTATCAGAATATTCTATCTTGTTTCATGATTGGGTACGTTCTCTTTTAGAGAGCATGCCCGGTTTGCTATTACACTAGTTGCCTTGATTCACCTAACCAATTCGATGCCAGGCTTTTAGTAGGAACTCGATGCCTGGCATCGACTTACTGCTGAATGTCGATGCCTGGCATCGACCTGGTGCCAAAAGTCGATGCCTGGCATCGACCTCGTGGCATAAATGGATGCCTGGCATCGACTTGGGGGCATAAATGGATGCCTGGCATCGACTTGTGTGCTCATGTTCCCAGCCGTTACAAAATCAATGCCATGCATCGATTCCTTATGTTTTGTTTGCTATATTGAAGAGCTCATTTAATTATCTTTCCACTTTATTTTGCAGAAACCAAAGAAAAGTAAGTCTGTAGAGCTAGTAGATGATTGCCCCCCTGCATTCTTGGCTCACATTCAAAGAGCAAGGCATGAGAAATCTAGACAGAATGCCAAGGAGATTGATTTTGATGATGAACCTAATCTGAAATGTTTCTCCAATCCCCTACACCCCCTTAGGCCTGTATATTACAATGTATTCTGTAGTGATGTAAATAACATTTGTTCTGTTGTGCCTAGAAAGCATTTCTCCCTTCTTTTAGCAGACATACCCTATGGATTTAGGATGTTGGGATCATTTAATGACGATGAACCCTTCAAACACCCTCAGATTCGGAAGATGGTCACTCATTTTGCAGAGTTGACTATGTCTCCTCTTTGGAGGATAGTAATTTTCCATAGCAGAGACCAATCTTTCTCTGTTTCAACTGCTCTGAAGTCACTTATAGTTCTTGTTGGCAGGGTGAAGACAAACGTCAATCACACTCCTTTGCATAGGTTTGTGAGCTCCAGTGAATGCATTACAGTTGGCTATTATGATGAAGTAAGAAAAAGGAGAGTCGAGGAGCATTGCAATGAGAATGGGATCTCAAATGTGCTCATGTTCCCAGCCGTTACCAAGAAACTTTGTCATGTAGCTGGGGACAGGACATTGGTAAACCCCTATCAGAAGCCACAAAAGCTCATAATGAGATTGCTTCAACTATTCTCCAATGATGATGACTGGGTCCTAGACCTTTTTTCCGGCACAGGTAATTTCAATTTTAACAATTTTCATTAGTCATGATGTTGATTGGCCTCTAAGTGGTTTTCTACTGTTTCACGAATGACTCTGGCTTGCTCCTTAAAGATGTTCAAGCACTGCATAGCTGTGGAGAAGGATGATGCTCAAGGAGCTTCATTAGAATGAGAATCAATCCGTTGAATGAATGCCCAGATGAAGACCAAGAGGTTGGAAGGAAGCACATTGCAAACACAGAGAGATTCCAACCGGCTTCAAAGGAGCCTGTTCCCCCACTTGCAGATGAACCGGGGGACATGGTTGACCTTGAAGAGCCAATCTTGGAGCAAGAGAGGCACGAGATGTGTTCTAAGGTTCCAGAGGATCCCATTATGCTTGAGCCTGAGGAAAGCTATGATCAGCTTCATTTGTAGATTCATATTACTCTTGTAAAACACATGAAATATAAAACATCATTTTAATAGAAATATAATGCCGAGTTCTGCTTCCACTTTGTGTTAAGCTTGACTTATCTTGAGCATTTCTCTGATGAATGTGTGAATGTTTCTTAGTATAATTTTGTTGATTATAATCTTCTCTTGTGAATGATTTTGTGAAATTTATTTCATATGCTATGAATATGGCCCAGCATTCAATGAGGATCTTAACTATACAAAGGGGATGATCTTAATTGCCTTGTTAAAATGTTCTGATTTTTGCAACACATGTACTGCGATTTTCGAGTAGCTTTTAATCAGCTATAATCTGTGCTTGTTGAGGTTATAGATGTAATGAAGGAGTTTCCCCAATTCTTACTTGTACCTTCAACTCTAATCTCTTGTCAAAGATCATGATGTGGGATTCTTGATCGTGCTGAACAACTAGTTTTCAAGGCACCAAGTAATTTAACATATCTATCTTGACTACTTGGGATATGGGATCAAGCTTGTAGTCAATATTTACAAGCAAGAACAAGTGATGCTTTCTAGATATTGTAAAATCCCCACTTTATTACTTTGTTGTGACTCAGTGTTATATACATATATATATATATATATATATATATATATATATATATATATATATATATATATATATATATATATATATATATATATATGTGTGTGTGTGTGTGTGTGTGTGTGTGTGTGTGTATAGGCTAGAATGATATATGTGTATGTGTATGTACATGATATGTATGTATTTCCCTCTCCATCTCTCTCTCTCTCTCTCTCTCTCTCTCTCTCTCTCTCTCTCTCTCTCTCTCTATATATATATATATATATATATATATATATATATATATATATATATATATATATATATATATATATATATGTATGATCTGTAATTGCTTTTAATGATAGTAAGTTCATGCATAAATTGGGAACAAATAACACATTTGAAAGTGATTTGCATTCCATTTGAATGTTGGTGATCTATACTTTGCTCTCCCTTCTACAGGTAGGCTTTTGTTTTTTTCCAAGCTACACTTCACTTGAGTGCTCTTCAAGTTCTTGGAAAGAATCCTTATCTTTACACATATGCGAGGTTGCTGTGTTGTCAAAGATCCATTCATGAGAGGAGCTACATGTAACTAGGGCATTTTCTTTGGTAGAGATAAAGAGTTCTTCACTACAACAATGAGACATGTGTTGCAAAGATTTGGATGAATGCTTGGAACTAGAAGCCTTCAAAGTCACGTTCTTCTTATAGGAGAATTTCTCTAAATGATCTGCTTTTCCATAGAAGTTACAAGTATACTTCTTGGAGAAAGTAGCTGATACTGGCTTGGGTCCATTACTAGTATGATGACTAGAATTTTAGCCTTTATTAAAGAGCCCTTTGGCTTTCATTGCAGTTTCTTGGGAGGAGGTTGACTTAGCTCGTGAGTCATGAAGGAGCAGAAGGCAACGAACTTCTTCCCATGTTAGGACTTGCCCTCGATTGTACAAGGTTGATACAAACCTTTCATATGAACTAGGTAGTTTGTTTAGCTTGATCACCATATCTTCATTGGAAATCTACCAGCTGCAAAGTTCTAACTTGCATTGGTAGTGTTCAAATTGAGCAATGACTTTGGTGATTGTATCTTGCACCCTAATAGTTAGAATATGGAATTCTACTTCTAAAGCATAGATCTTTGAGGTTGTTTTATCTTCATATAAGGTCATGAAACTTCTTCACATTTACACATATAAATGCTTCTACTCTCAATTCTCTCAACCTGATCACAACTAGGATCTAAAAAAACTCAAATATAGACTTGGACAAAAGCATTTCACAAAGGAATAAACATAGAAGGAGCACTCGGCAAAATATCGGGTGCAATTTTTCTTCTATTCAGGAAAACATTACATCTGATTGATGAGCTATACTCTCATCACCACTAAAGTGTCCAATGACTCTTACAACTTGTCTTTCATCATCTCTCTTACATACCCCAAATTTCTACTTATAGGCATATATGTACAGACTCTTAACCATAACAAATGTATAAGTGAGTTAATTAGAAGTCTAGTGTACATGTATATACAAGACTTCATTCTCTGATCATGCACTAACTTCAAGCTTCATATATTGGTCTTTACTTCATCCTTTGACTTCAAACCTTTGTCTAAAACATCAGTTGATTGTTTTCATGCACCAACAATATTCTTGCTTGAGTCAGCACCTATCTCTTAGGCAAGTAAGAAGCAGCCTACAGTTGCTCTATCATCGATAGAGGCCAAGTACCGAGCATCCAACTTCGCAGCATGTGAGGCCATCTAGTTTCCACGTTTATTATATGACTTTGGTGTTTTGCAGGTTACTCCCACATGCATCTGCACGAAGAGCCAATCAGCTTTGGCCATTGCCTAGAATCCAATGTTCCATGCTCAAATAAAGCACATCGAGATCCAATACCACTTCCTCCCTGAGAAGCTCATGTCTTAGGAGATTACTCTAGAGTAGTGTATCTCTTAGGAGAACCTAGCGGACATGTTCATGAAGGCTCTACCTCTAGTTCTGCTCTAGTGCTTCGTGGACCTCTATAGCATTTAACGGCTCCAAAATAGAGCTAGTGTTGATGACATGATAGTCCCTCCACGCGTGTACTCTCTATAGTCCCCAAGTACCAATTGTGGTGCAAAATCTTCTTCAGATGTTTCCTGCATTGGGATCTCAATTGTTTCGTCAAACTTTCATACGTGAGGACCTGATGGTGGTCATCCCTATTAGAGAAGCTGAGCTTATAGCTCATGTACTTTCTTTTGTATCTCTACTAGTTTACTTACTTTTGCAATGGTTATAATGTGCTTTTGCACTAGTTGTGGTAATGCTGCGAGTTGTTATCATGTGATGCTAATATATTTGCATTCTCATTTGTTATTATACAAATATTCTAATAGGGTTGCATACTCTTCCAATATTATCTAAATATTCTCACATGGAATGGCCTATAACTTAGATGAAGTGTTTGGCATGTGAGGTATGTTCTCTATAGCAATATTAAGGTTGTCTTGATTTTGTTGCTATAATCTCTTATTCTCTTTGTGTGTAGCTGCAAGATGTCTTTGAAGTAATGTCTTATTGGATTGAAGTTTTGCATTGTGCTCCATTTGGACATGTACATGACTCTCTAATATCTTCGTGGATTCTTGGTCCATGTCCTGAATATTGAACTCTAGCTCTGTGTGAAATCATAAAGATTTGTATTGATCTTGTAATAGAATGTTGCTTGGCACAAGCTCATACATTTATTCATGTAAGTTCATAGACTACTTGTTGAGGGATTGTTTGCCTACTATTAGCTATTGGAATTTTGTTGAAGATAAATGTACAAGCTCATTTTCATATGAGCCATGCTTGGATAAATTTACCAAATATAAAGATAAAGAAAAAGTGGAGGAAAAAAGGAAAAAATAATAAAAGAAAAAGTCTAGTCAAAATTCATGATGAGTAAGAGATACAATATCTTGCCTTGTAGTTAGTAGCATGTAGTGGAGAAAGTGGTGAGTTAAGAAGAAGGCACAAACTTCTTCACATGCTCATTGGTTATAAAAGTAAAGTGGGAGCACATTCAAAACAAGGAGAGAAAGAGGCAAGAGCTCCCAGTAGTCGGATCTATCCATTTTGTCATTTTGGCTTTCCCTTACACTCCTTCCAGCCGCACGTCAGTTTGTACATAGCTCTGTTGCAGAGCTCATATCTCAGTGCATATGTAACCATTTTGTGCGTTTAAGCACTCATTGGAAAGCTTATCTTGTGTACTTTCTGCATATCAAATATCTCTTTGAAAGCCTATGTAGTCAATGAGATATCAATGAAATAGTGAAGTCCAGTTTTTCAGTATACCTGTGTAGATAGGTAGTCTATTTTGGTCGGTTAAATTTCCTGACCAAAACATATCCAAATTGCAAGATTTTTGTCTTGTTGGAAAGATCTAGGCATCTACTTTCTTATCTCATTGAGATCATTTATATTCTGTAAGATATCTGTCAGATAGTAAATTCCAGTTTTATAGTGTACTTATGTGTGCAGGTGGTCTATCTTGGTGAGTTGAGTTTCCTGATCAAAACTCATCCAAATTACTTGCTTTTTAGCTTGTTGGAAAGCTACTTGTGTCTACTTTCTCTGTACTAAATATCTTTCTCAAAGGATATATATTGAGAGAGCTATTAGTGCGAGAGTGAAGCTTAGTTCTTCAGCATACCTGTGTGGACAGGTAGTTCATCTTTGACAGTTGTGTTTCCTAATCAAAACTTGTCCAAATTAAGTCATTTATAGCTTGTTAGAAAGCTCTCTTTGTCTAATTTGATTGACTAAAGTCTCAAGTCCATTTGAGTTTTTTATTGAGAGCAGCAAGCAATCCTATGTTTCATGCAAGGAGCAAGCACATAGAGGTCCACTACCACTATGTAAGGGAGAAGGTGCTAAGCAAAGATGTGGAGGTAAAGTTCATCAGAACCAAAGAGCAGGTTGCAGATATGTTTACAAAGTTCTTGGATGCTTCTAAACTCAAAGGTTTCAAGGACGCGATAAATTTGAAGGACATGGACAAAGATAACTCCCAAATGAGCTTCAGGGGGAGTGTTGAAGATAAATGTACAAGCTCATTTTCATATGAGCCATGCTTGGATAAATTTACCAAATATAAAGATAAAGAAAAAGTGGAGGAAAAAAGGAAAAAATAATAAAAGAAAAAGTCTAGTCAAAATTCATGATGAGTAAGAGATACAATATCTTGCCTTGTAGTTAGTAGCATGTAGTGGAGAAAGTGGTGAGTTAAGAAGAAGGCACAAACTTCTTCACATGCTCATTGGTTATAAAAGTGAAGTGGGAGCACATTCAAAATAAGGAGAGAAAGAGGCAAGAGCTCGCAGTACTCGGATCTATCCATTTTGTCATTTTGGCTTTCCCTTAGACTCCTTCCAGCCGCACGTCAGTTTGTACATAGCTCTGTTGCAGAGCTCATATCTCAGTGCATATGTAACCATTTTGTGCGTTTAAGCACTCATTGGAAATCTTATCTTGTGTACTTTTTGCATATCAAATATCTCTTTGAAAGCTTATGTATTCTGTGAGATATCAGTGAAATAGTGAAGTCCAGTTTTTCAGTATACCTGTGTAGATAGGTAGTCTATTTTGGTCGGTTAAATTTCCTGACCAAAACATATCGAAATTGCATGATTTTTGTCTTCTTGGAAAGGTCTTGGCATCTACTTCCAGTGTCTCAAATATCTCATTGAGATCATTTATATTCTGTGAGATATCTGTCAGATAGTAAAGTCTAGTTTTATAGTGTACTTATGTGTGCAGGTGGTCTATCTTAGTGAGTTGAGTTTCCTGATCAAAACTCATCCAAATTACTTGATTTTTAGCTTGTTGGAAAGCTACTTGTGTCTACTTTCTCTGTACTAAATATCCGTCTCAAAGGATATATATTCAGAGAGCTATTAGTCCGAGAGTGAAGCTTAGTTCTTCAGCATACCTGTGTGGACAGGTAGTTCATCTTTGACAGTTGTGTTTCCTAATCAAAACTTGTCCAAATTAAGTCATTTATAGCTTGTTAGAAAGCTCTCTTTGTCTAATTTGATTGACTAAAGTCTCAAGTCTATTTGAGTTTTTTATTGAGAGCAGCAAGCTATCTAAGGTGCAGATGTTTGTCCAAGTGCTGGACATACAAGGGCTCACTACACACTTCCGTTGCGCATAGGAGAACTCATTCTCCACAGTTGGTATCAGAGCAAACTTGGTGTTGAAGCTTCATCAACAGAGCTGGAGATAAAGAAAAGCAAAAGAGGAGCTATAAAACAAGGAGGAGCTTCACAAACGCAAGAGCAAAAGGACTATAACTATTCGAGGTAACTCTCAAAGTCTTTGATACTCTTCAATGGCTGACTTGGGTCAACAAGTAGAGAAGTTGGACAAGGATAACTATCCCGTGTGGAGGTTTAGAATGACCAACTACCTAATGGGCAAAGGCTTATGGGGTATTGTGAGCGGCGATGATGCTCAACCTCAAATCAATCAAGCTATGGCCACCGAAGTCCAAAGGAGGCAAGCAAAAGAATGGGAGGAGAGGAATAGGAGAGTCATGTTCCTCATTTCGCAAGTCATTACTAATGCCATGGTAGGTCATATTCAACATTTAGAGAAAGCTAAGGATGCTTGGGAAGCTCTTGAAAGGATGTATTCAACAAATACCAAAGCTAGGAAACTTCAACTCAAGAATGAGTTGAACACAATCAAGAAAAGTTCGAGTCAATCCATAGCTGAATATACTTTGAAGATTAAGGAGCTAAGCAATGCTTTAGCTTCTATTGGGACAACGGTTGAAGACGAAGATCTTGTGTGTTATACTCTCAATGGCTTGAGAGATGATGAAAGATGGAAGCCTTTTATAACTTCCATTAACTTGAAAGATGTATATCCAGGTTTTGAACAACTAATCCCTCATCTTGTCACAGAAGAGCTTAGCTTTGGTGGTCTCAAAGGAAAGGACAGCCACAACCAAATGTTATATGCAGGTCGAGGTAAAGGAAGAAATTCAAGAGGAGGCTCAAGAGGAAAACGAAGAGGTTATAACCACTCCAACTACAACCAAAACAGTTCGGAAGACAACAAGGATGCATCAAATGCCAACGCACAAGGAAGAGGTCGAGGTAGAAGTAGAGGAAGAGGCCGAAGCTCCTACAATTCTCATAAAGGTATAACATGCTATCATTGTGGTAAAGTAGGACACTATGCTAGTGATTGTTGGCTGAAGAATGGAAGACAAAATGGAGGCAATCAAAGGAACCAAAGCAACTATGCAAGCACCTCAAGTGAAGGAAGCAAGGACACACTACTTGCAATGAGACATGAGTATAGAAGCTCTTGTGAAGATGACAAAAAATGGTACATTGATTCAGGTTGTAGTAACCATATGTCATGCCAAGGAAGTTTGTTCACTAATCTACAGGTACCAAGTGGCAAAGGATGTGTTGAAACAGGTGATGATACTCAACACATGATTGAACACATTGGAGATATAAGGCTTGGAGATACAAGTAGAGCAAAGGTACTATCTAATATTCTTCATGTTCCTACAATTTCAAAGAACTTGATTTCAGTAGGACAAATGGTAGAGAAGGGTTATCATGTCATATTCAATGAGAATGGGTGCTTCATAAAGAATCCAAAGGAAGGCTTCAAGGTCATTGCTCGAGGTAGAAGAGAAGGAAGGATGTTCACTTTGGATGTCCAACATCCACATGGAAAGGTCATGTACATTCAATGTGGGAACAAGAAGATTTCAGAGCTGGACTTATGGCACAAAAGAATAGGACACATCAACATTCCAAAGCTGAAGGACATGAGCAAACATGAAGTGGTAAGAGGTCTTCCAAAATTTAATAGCATTGGACTACATGAGTTATGTGAAGCTTGTCAACTAGGAAAGCAAACGAGGCAGCCATTCAAAAGGAGCAATTATGTGGCTCCAAATGTCTTGGACTTGATACATACGGATGTATGGGGACCAACTCAAGAGGCATCAATGGCTGGTAATAGGTTTTTTGTTACCTTCATTGATGATCACTCAAGAAAGGTATGGCTGTTTTGTATGAAGCAAAAATCAGAGGTGTTTTCTATATTCAAAAGATTCAAAGTTGAAGTTGAAAAGGAAACAGGAAGGTCTATCAAAACCTTAAGGTCCGATGGTGGAGGAGAATACTTCTCCAAAGAATTTTCAGATTTTCTACAAGAGAATGGAATCAAAAGGCAATTCACTTGTAGGTACACACCACAACAAAATGGAGTAGCTGAGAGGAAAAATAGGCAAATTGCTGAAATTGCAAGATGCATGCTCAACGAGATGAAGGTACCATTGTACTATTGGGCTGAAGCTACCACAACTGCCATTTACTTGATGAATAGGTGCACAACATCAGGAATACATCACTTGACTCCAGAAGAGGTATATTCCGGTAAGAAACCTGATCTTACACACCTCAAAGTGTTTGGATGTGTTTGCTTTGTTCACATTCCACAAGAAGTTAGAACAAAGATGGAACCAAGGTCAGAAAAATGCATTTTCATCGGCTACTCAACGGAGCAAAAAGGATACAAGTGTTACAACCCTAGAACAAAGGAATTAAGAGTCTCGCGAGATGTGGTCTTTGATGAACTAAGACCATGGTATGAAGATAAAGGAAAGGAAAAGATTCTTGAAGAAGATTGTGATGATTATGCAGGAACAAATCAAAGAGAAGTTCAACAATCAAGCACAAAGGCTTCAGGTCCAGAGGCATCTACATCAAATGAAGAATGTTCAACATGGAGGGGGAGTCATTCTTTGTCTCCAAATTCAGCTCATAGTAGAGCCAAAGAGGCAAGTGCTACTCCAAACAATGAGGAAGATGCAAGTGAAGAAGAATATGAAGAGGTGATCACTCCGATGGTAAAGTTGAATAGGTTAAAGAAGCAACTTTCTAAAGGCAATGAAAGAAGATCTTCAAGGACAAGGTATCCAACTCAAAGGTTGAGTTATGATAGTTTTATGGCGACACATTTTGCATACATGATGCAGGTTATCAAAGACAAAGAGCCTGAGACATATGAAGAAGCTTGTACACAAAAGGAATGGAAGCAAGCTATGAAAGAGGAGATCAAAGCTCTCAAAGATAATCACACATGGGAGCTAGTGCCAAAGAAAGAAGGTGTGAAGATTGTTCCAAACAAATGGGTGTTTAAAGTAAAGAGGAATGGTGATGGTTCTCTAGCTAGATATAAAGCTAGATTAGTTGCCAAAGGATTTAAACAAACACAAGGTATAGATTATGATGAAGTTTTCAGCCCTGTTGCAAAGATGGGAACTATCCAAACCTTAATAGCAATTGGTGCTTTTCTCAATGGAGAACTACAAGAAGAGGTATACATGAGTCAACCGGTTGGATTTGAAGATGAAAACCATCCAGATTTTGTTTGCAGGTTGAAGAAGGCACTTTATGGCTTGAAGCAAGCACCAAGAGCATGGAATCAAAGATTGGTAGAGTATCTAACTAAGTGTGGATACAACCCAAGTAGTGCAGATCCTTCATTGTACATGAAGAAGGAAGAAAATAGAGAGGTATATATTTGCATATATGTCGATGACCTCATCATAACAGGAAATGATGTTATAGGGATTAAAGATATCAAAAGGAAGCTTGGTAAAGAGTTTAAAATTTCAGATCTTGGAGAGTTGAAATATTTTTTAGGAATTGAAGTTGTTTATGGAAAGAGTGGCATCTACTTGATGCAAAGGAAGTACTTGTTGGATGTTCTTTTCAGATTTGGAATGAGTGAATGCAAACCACTCACTCAACCCATGGACACAAATACAAAGCTTTGTTCAAATGATGGAGAACCATTGGAAGATGTTACGACATACAGAAGCATTGTAGGATCATTGATCTATGCAAACATTACAAGACCTGATTTATCTTATGTTGTCGGTGTACTTTCTCAGTTTATGCAAGCCCCGACAAGTGAACACTTAAATTCAGCCAAGAGAGTGTTGAGATACATAAAGCATACAGTTAATCATGCTTTGTTTTATAAGTTTGATGAAGAACTGCAGGTCAAAGGCTTTAGTGATGCTGATTGGGCAGGCTCAAAGGAAGATAGAAGATCAACCTCAGGTTATGTGTTCATGATAGGAAGCAAACCTATCATGTGGAGCTCAAAGAAACAACCAACTGTTGCACTTTCATCCATGGAGGCTGAATATAGAGGACTAGCATTTGCCACATGTGAAGCAATGTGGATTAAAAAGCTTTTGGCTGATCTTGGAGTGCAAGTTGGAACCATCCCTATATATGGTGATAACATGTCAAGTATCTACTTGGCAAGCAATCCTATGTTTCATGCAAGGAGCAAGCACATAGAGGTCCACTACCACTATGTAAGGGAGAAGGTGCTAAGCAAAGATGTGGAGGTAAAGTTCATCAGAACCAAAGAGCAGGTTGCAGATATGTTTACAAAGTTCTTGGATGCTTCTAAACTCAAAGGTTTCAAGGACGCGATAAATTTGAAGGACATGGACAAAGATAACTCCCAAATGAGCTTGAGGGGGAGTGTTGAAGATAAATGTACAAGCTCATTTTCATATGAGCCATGCTTGGATAAATTTATCAAATATAAAGATAAAGAAAAAGTGGAGGAAAAAAGGAAAAAATAATAAAAGAAAAAGTCTAGTCAAAATTCATGATGAGTAAGAGATACAATATCTTGCCTTGTAGTTAGTAGCATGTAGTGGAGAAAGTGGTGAGTTAAGAAGAAGGCACAAACTTCTTCACATGCTCATTGGTTATAAAAGTGAAGTGGGAGCACATTCAAAATAAGGAGAGAAAGAGGCAAGAGCTCGCAGTAGTCGGATCTATCCATTTTGTCATTTTGGCTTTCCCTTAGACTCCTTCCAGCCGCACGTCAGTTTGCGTGATTTTTGTCTTGTTGGAAAGATCTTGGCATCTACTTTCACTGTCTCAAATATCTCATTGAGATCATTTATATTCTATGAGATATCTGTCAGATAGTAAAGTCAAGTTTTATAGTGTACTTATGTGTGCAGGTGGTCTATCTTGGTGAGTTGAGTTTCCTAATCAAAACTCATCCAAATTACTTGATTTTTAGCTTGTTGGATAGCTACTTGTGTCTACGTTCTCTGTACTAAATATCTTTTTCAAAGGATATATATTCAGAGAGCTATGAGTCCGAGAGTGAAGCTCAGTTCTTCAGCATACCTGTGTGGACAGGTAGTTCATCTTTGACAGTTGTGTTTCCTAATCAAAACGTGTCAAAATTAAGTCATTTATAGCTTGTTAGAAAGCTCTCTTTGTCTAATTTGATTGACTAAAGTCTCAAGTCCATTTGAGTTTTGTATTGAGAGCAGCAAGCTATCTAAGGTGCAGATGTTTGTCCAAGTGCTGGACATACAAGGGCTCACTACACACTTCCGTTGCGCATAGGAGAACTCATTCTCCACAAATTTGTGCCTCAAGTGATTCAAATAGTTTATCATCGAATCAATTAGTGAATCAACAGTCATGGATGCAATTTGTAAAGTAGGTAATGCAGGGAGAAAGGGATTGGGGATGGGAAGAATGAATGTTGTGGATAGTGATGTTGGGATTAAGGATGTTGTAGGTGGAGGGGGGATTGGGGAAGGTGGAAATGTAGGGGGTGGGGGAGGTGCTAGTAGGAGGTTAAATGTCCATTCCGTGAGACAAGGATGTGTGATATGGGAACCATAAAAACTAGTTTGGTGGGTGCCATGATTGTGGTGTCTCTAAAGAATTGTGATGTTGCAAAATGTTTTTTGATGTTGTGAAGATCTATCCCACCAAGAAGCTAGTTGCATGCATTGATGGAAGGTCAAGAAAAAAAGTGAGGGCAAAGGTTGGAGAAAAGATGGGATTGAAGTTAGAGATGGTTTTGATTTAAATAAGGATGAGAAAGGTGAAGGATATGGCATTGATGGGTATGAAGCTAGTATTGGTTGAGTGAGTGGTTGAACTATTATGGTTTGT
This sequence comes from Ceratopteris richardii, assembly GCA_020310875.1. NCBI lineage: Eukaryota > Viridiplantae > Streptophyta > Polypodiopsida > Polypodiales > Pteridaceae > Ceratopteris > Ceratopteris richardii. The sequence continues at coordinate 102,981,785 of CM035408.1, read as the reverse complement.
TGAATGGCACGATGAACTATGCTTGGTGTGGTACAATGCAATGGGTTGTTGATGAAGCAAAAGAGTTTGGATTGAGAAATAGGGATTCAGAATATAAAAGTGGGTACAATAGTGGTTGTGTCGGTAGTGAGCGCTACTTCCTTTATCCTAGGGGTTATTGAAGTGGGGTGTGGAGGATGGGTTTTTGTGGTTGCGTGAGTGCTTCCTGTATGGTGCAAGGCTTAGGTTGGGGGGTTCTAGTGGCTGATAAAATGTGACGGTGCAAAAGAGGAGGGTTTTTTTACATGGGTCTCGGCATTCAAATGGATGATTGCTACTATGGTTAATGGAGTGGATTTGGTAGTGACCTTGGTTTTGATCAAAACAAATGTGGCTACCTCTTTTGAAGTGATTGGTATCCAAATGTTCTTACCTGATTGTGGTGGATGCATCTCTTATTGTACTAGGTGCAAGGTCTTTGTAATGTATGATCAATCGCTTCGATGATGTTATAGGTCTCAATTAAAACTCATAATGATTCAATGAGTTGTTGGTCCCCTCCATCTTCAAGGATTTTTTCCATGATTATGTGAGTTCTTTTCACTGAACATTTTCCTCTAGCCTGGATGCTCTCCATCATTTGTCGTAGTCCTCTAAGTTGGGTTGTGTAGGTAGATGCTTCCTTCTCTTCTTCTTCTTCTTCATTCTCATCCCGCTCTTGGATCTCTCATTGTTCTTCTTCTTTATGTTGATGTTGTTGTTCCTCTTGCCTAGCTATTTGTTAATCTCTTTCGTATTTTGTCTCCAATCCTATGTTTATATATGTCAAATCAACCTCATGAAGAAGCTGCTCAAAGTCAAAAGTACCTAATTCCTCTAACATGATAGGTACTTGGAACTCAAACTCAAGAGGCAAGGGAGGAGTCCTTAGTTGTGCAATGGACACTCCATCTATGCTACATTAGGGAAGTCAGATCTTGAAGTGCTGAACCACTCTTTCCCATATATATATAAATATATATATATATATATATATATATATATATATATATATATATATATATATATATATATATATATATATATATATATATATATATATATATATATATATATATATACCTTATGGTTATGCACAAGAAAGGTTTCCTCTCATCTTCTTTGGCTAGGGTGCAAGATCTTTCTAACTTTTGTATACGTGAAGCCTCGACCATGTTAGGATAGAAACTTGCAGAGAATATGTGCTATGGTGCAAGACCCATTGAATATAGGCTTGCAGAACCATTATCTATTTGTTACATGAAGTTGCTCAGTTATCCTGATAGGGAGGCTGATTATTAGCCTAGTAGACTCACCTAAGTATAAACTAAAAAATATTTTCTTGTATGTTTTAGTAAAGCGGTCTTGTCAAGGAAAAGCAAATTGTTGCATGCACATCCCTATGTGATACCAAAATGTTCATGGTCATGGTATCCATATCCTTTAGCTTCCTTATATTCACGTTCCTCATATTTTATGTTAGTAGACTCTCCTTATATAGGGGAATATGCACGCCTTGCATGTTGCAAGCCTCTCATACTAAGTTCAAGGTGAGCTTAAACTTCTTCATCTCATTCTTACATAATAGGGAAAGACAAAGGTTATTGGTACATATATTTAAATGTATATGGTTGTAGAGTGCAAATCAAATAGTATCACCACATGAAATATTGTTTGCCTAGTGGTTCACTAAAATAGTTTTCCAACCACACTCTCTGCCAAATGGCTTGGAGCGTTGATGTGTTCTTGAGCTGCTCGAGTTCATCGGCAAAGAAGTGGTATTTGCCTCAAACATTATTGAATTCACATTTTGGCTCCCATATATATGCTGCATCTCCAAGGGGTACAACAAACTCATTAAACCAATGTGAATGGGTATTTACCCATTCTCTTTGACATGTAGCAGGATTATTAATTGGAATGAGTCTGAATTGCATGAACTCTATTGGTTTTTCAGTGGGAGGTCCTGAAATGGGGAGGTTACAGATGCCAATAGGTTTGGGGTTGGGTCCTACTTCAGCCATGGCTTACTAATTCGAGTGATGCACTTTGCCTATTTTCTAGAATAAGAAAAATATATTACTATTTTTTAAGAACCCTAATGAGGCCGTGTTTCCTTTACAATACCAACATGTTTCCCTTGATCCGTGTGTTGTGTAGTTAGTTATTGTGTGAGTGATGAGTGTGTGATGTAGTGAGAGTGTGAGTTCGTTCAAGGCCTCGATGCTTACTCAAGAAATGCATTAGGTGGGCATGCTTCTAATAGTGTATAGGTATATTACATGTTAGGTTCAGGTGGTAATTTACAATGCTTGACTCTCAAAAACTCTCTTATGGGATTACAACATTGACCTTTAGGTTTATACATGGTTCTTGATGATGAATCTGCTTGGTTATGGGACCTTCTAGGTACCTATTTCCAAGCTAGTCTAGGAAAGACTTTACATGATGTCTCTATCACAATAGCTTTTTGTCTACATTTTTGGGGGTTTGTGATGGACTCTGTCTCATTAGAAATTAAGAGCTCATGTGTAGATGGCTGAGCTCACAAGTAGGTCTGAGGCACCCAAACTTGTGTGTTATTGTGGTGAGCCTTCATCAACTAGTTTCGAACCCGAATACTAAGTATTATTCGACATGAGTGTTGTTGGTCTACAACTCGATTCTCTTGCTCTCTCATATACTTCACAAATAGCGGTTTTGAGCACAGGGGGCAATCGATTTATCATCCTTTTGTATCAAAATCTACTTTAGTCTCCTTCTCCTTCTTCGCTTAGCTTTGAGTTTGAGCTACTACTACCATGTTTGAATTTGGAATAAAACGGAGATCCACCACCTTTTGAGCTCTTTCTTTGACAGTTGAATTCTTCTACAAGCTTTGGACACATAGAACATCTTTTTCTCCAAGATTAGTCTTAGAGGAAATAAAAGTGTGTGTAAGACCTAGATAAGTGACCATGCAACTCTCTAAATCTTATGTGAGAGGTTATTTGCGTACTAAAACCTGAAGAAGTTGACTCCTTAGGTTACATTGACTACATGATCATAGATCGTGTATACCCAAGATGACAGGCTCTGTCAGATGTGAATCATGGCATACTAGCAATGTTACAGTAATAGGACCATTGTGAATTTATATGGGAAGTTCTCCCTTGCCCATGCAAGAGGTTTCCACACCTCCTAGTCCTACAAGGTAAGCCTCAACATGATTCATTAGTAAATCCATGAGGTTTCCACACCTCCTAGTCCTACAAGGTAAGCCTCAACATGATTCATTAGTAAATCCATGTCCTGACAATAGGAGTACTGAATAGCACTAGTTGCTGCTCTTGAATCAATTAATGATCTGATCATATTAGAGGTTGTGCATTGTGTTAACATACCTAAAATAAATGGCCTTCGTGCACACGTTGTGTATCAGCTCTCTCTCTCTCTCTCTCTCTCTCTCTCTCTCTCTCTCTCTCTCTCTCTCTCTCGTCGACATGCTAATATGGGCAAGAAATCTGATGGATCCGTGATGCCGTCAATGCCACAACGACGTTGTTGACTTGCTAACATTAGCTTTCTGATCTACATTTAGATTTGTTTGACTATTTTTATATATTTTTAGGTAATGCGTGACAAGCGTTTGTTCGTTATAATTCATATCTTCAAAGCAAGATAAAATCATATTCAATTGAAAATTAGGGCCAGCACTGGTATAAATGTATAAGAATTGAAACACACTTCTAATTAGACGTCGATTGCTAGATCTTTATCAATATCGCAAGTATTGCATTGCCACTATCACCGTTGTTTGTTTTTGTTGCACAGTACTATTACCAATATGCTCAAAGGTGGTCTTGGGTGTTTATAAAAACATCGAAACTATGGGAGAAAAACAATATCTATGAAGCTTTGATCATTAGATATCTATTTTCGGAACCTTGTATTTCGTGACATGAAACACAAGCTTCGGAAAGTCCATGCGAGGCTTAGAAAATATCACACATAAAAATTACTCTAAGATAATAGTAGAATGGAAGAAAACTTGATTATGATATGAATCCTGGTAATATATTTACCCAAAATTATGCATGAACCTTACTATATGACATTCTTCCCTCCTTGGAAAAATATTTTCGTCCTCGAAAAAAAAAATTATATATATATATATATATATATATATATATATATATATATATATATATATATATATATATATATATATATATATATATATATATATATATATATATACACATACTATAGGCAACCCCCAAGCCCATGTTCTAAAACTAGAAGAACATGGTCGTGTTCTAAAACATGAAGATCATGTCTCATCTCTCTGGTGGGATCCCTACCCAAATTATTCAAAACATTATACCGATTTGCACTTTCATAAATTGGTGAAAGTATAAAGTACTGAATGAATAATAAGGGTGGATCTAAAAATATTCCTAACCAATTCACAGTTTATCGATGTGCTATCTAGGCACAAACCATGTGAAATGGATGGATTTCAAGTACTAGTTCATTTGTACGCATCACTCTTGCATGAAAATAGTACCTAGGTTGAATTCTTATCCCTCACAAGCCTTTGAGAACTCATGATTAACTAAAATTTGATTTGGAAAAATTAAAGTTTGATTGGTCCAAACATCTATGTTGGATGTTGGTACAATGGTTTATTCCTAGCCAAGAGTTACTTGATTTTTTCACCCAATTGGAAGACTATTTTGTCCTAATGGGCTTGAAAATCCTATGTAAACTGTAGGAGTGTGCCATTTACTTTGGATCAATCATACTATAACTTGACCGATTCAAATTCAAAATGAAAATTGCCCAACTTAGGACACTTTTCGCAAAGACTTAATTAATTTCAGATCCTTCTGGACCGGTCGGAACCCTAGATCATAGACTTACTTTATTACATTCTTCCCCCCTTGGAAAATATTTTCGTCCTCGAAAATAGATTTATATATCTACTGTGGCCAACCCCTGAGCCTCATGTTCTAAAACTAGAAGAACATGGTCATGTTCTAAAATTGGAAGAACATGTGTCATCTCTATGGTGGCATCCCTACCCAAATGATTTCAAAATAGTATCTTGCTTTGCACTTTGATAAACTAGTCAAAGTACATAGTAGTGAATGAATAATATGGGTGGATTTAAAAACATCCCTAGCCAAATCAGAGTTTCTCAATGTGCGATCTAGGCACAAACATGTGAATTGGATGGATTCAAATTACTAGTCTATTTCTGGGCATGAGTGGTGCATGGACTTAGTAATTAAGGTCGGATTCTTATCCCTCACAAAACTTTGTGAACTGTTGATTCACTTTGAATTTGTTTTGGAAAACTTGAAGTTTGGTTGTTCCAAACATCTTTGTACAATGTTTAACTCCTATCCAGTAGTTACTTGATTTTTTTACCCAACTAGAGGACTACTTTGTCCTAATGCGTTTAAAAATCCTATGTAAAATGTAAGAGAAATTTTACCATTTTCTTTGAGTCAACTGTACTATAACTTGACCAATTTAAATTCAAAATGAAAACTGTCCAAAGACTTAGGACACTTTTCTCAAAGACTTGTGCAAAAAGTTCCTGGGAATTCTCAATCAGATGAGAAATTCCTAACTTCTCTATTCTAGAGTATATTGGATTCCAGGAAATCAATTATGCTATAAATTGAAGCAGACTTAAATAAAGAAGTCCACTTAGAGTTATTATCTTTTGAAGATTGAAAAGGTTCTTCTATAGAACATCTATCTCGGATGTTTAATTTAGTTATCTGGTTCTATCTAGCTAACCCTTGACTTTTATGAAAAGAATCAGATACCATATGTGAGTCAAATCCAAAAGATTTGAAAAATAGAAAGAAAGAACTAAAACTCTCTTCAACCAATTCAAACTTTAAAGATACATAAGCTTGTTATAGTCAAAGTCTAGATGACTTAGGACTTTAACTTCTCAAAGATCTACTTCAATAGGGTATTGAAGCATTTTCTCTATCTTTAAGTGAAATAAACTCGATTCTCAAAAAGATTCAAAGAAAAACTAAAACATCATCCAACCACAAGATACTAGTGTGGTTTCTAACATCAGTGTGTTGACCCACTGAAGTTCTATTGATGATGTTTTACTCAAATAATTCTTCACATGAGACTAAGTTTATGCCTATATTCAATCTTTATGAATCCTTACTAGGAATGCGATTCTTGTGCATTTCTTTGAGTCAAAGGATAGAATTTTCCAAGTTACACTAAGAACTTGTTGCTTAACTTAGTCAATCAAATCCTTGATTGAAAATATTACCTCAAATTCAAAGTCCGACTTCTTTAGAAATTTATGAAATATTTCCGAATCAACAATACTTTATCTTGAAGTGTTTCAAGAAGATCTTGGAAGTTACATACTTCCTATCTTCCATTTCCTTGATCTTGAAGTATATTTAAATCATGCTTTTATCCTCCTTTAATTTAAACTTCTTCTTTGAAGTTTGCATTTTCGTGAGGATCAGATCTTGCTTCAAGATTTACTCTAAGACTAAAAGATAATCATCATCTCACGGTCCGATGTTCAATACCATCTTTCCTACATCAATCCAAGTATAAAATCTAGTGTCCCATACCATCCTATTTTATACTCACATTGACGTGTGAGTGGATTTTATCCTAAATTCTAAACATCTCTTGATATAGAACCTTCTCTCTTCAATTCTTGAGAAGAATTTTGAAGTTTTAGGCATTATCTCTAACTTGATATTCAAGGTTTTGGAATTCTTTCACATGATTATCATATAATCAAGTGCTTTACCTTGGAAACTTGAAAACCTTTGAATAGAATATCTATTCCTCTTTGCTAGGGTTAGCAAATGAAAACTAATCTGAATTTCAAGTACTTGAATTTTCACAAATTCAAGTTTAATTGGT
>CM035408.1:102959852-102962352 GCA_020310875.1 Ceratopteris richardii | reverse complement strand
CTTTTACCTACAAACATGAAGTGACAAGCTACCTACAGATATCATAGAGAATTCATTGATGGGTGTTATGGTTGCAACAATCAACAAAAGCACATAACGATGCATGCAAATATGCTAGTCGTTGATTTTAGATAGAAACAGTTTTGTGATTCCCAATCGTATACAGACAATTATATTGCATTGAGTTTGATAATGAAGTTATTTATAATCACTTGAGAGTGAAAATATGTTTGGCAAGAAGGAATTACCATGTCGCACATATGCCTTCTGTAGAAGCTCTCACTTTACTCTCCATCTCACAAAATAAATAAATAAATAAATTTCGCACAGAGAGCTTAAATTCAGGGTGTGGATCTGTATAGATGTACGTCACATGTGTATGCATATAAACAAAATTTTTGCAGAGGTTCATAAAACCACAGAGTGAATTGAAGAGTTCAGAGTATCATACTTTGCATGACTTCATTCTCACAGATAACCAACACGGTGTACAGATTGATAAGCAAAATTAAACATAAACCAAGGCTTCTAAATTCATGATAGACAAGCATAGATTTGGTTCAAATACACCATGAACCAGAGCACACTTGCTACTTCGATGGACTCTTCACTACAAATATATGCACGTCAAAACAAAAGTTCCTTTTCGTGTATTTCTTTTCTGCTATAACAACCATCATTTGGCATAGACACACAAACCAACTCTTATTCCTATGAACCGAAACCAACTTAAATGTTAAAGACCACTCAGCTTAACAACTTACTAACAGAATCGGAAAGGAAAAAACAAACTTAGACGAAGTGAAATAAGATTAACTCAAAATGATTTCATGTAAACGCCTGGCAGGCGCACAGTATGTAGGATGTTTCCATTGCATTGAATTCAAAGACAAGTTTACGACTTCCATGGAACACACTAGATAGATTCAAGCAGAGACCCAAACTCTTGAAAAATTCAAATAGACTTTCACACCTGCTGAAAAAGATCGGGAAGTCTCGATCATAGTGCCTTTACTGCAAAGGCTTCGCTGAAAACTGAGGCATCATATCACTTGGCTCAAAAGAGAAGAGGAGCTACTATTCTCCGATCAAGGTCCTTTCTCAGCATCATTGCCCTCCTCTGCTTCTGTCAACGGCACCATTTTGAAGAGACACTTGCAGACATAGAAGAGCAGAGAGCATGCAGACGACCATGCCTAAAGCTTCAGCTATATCCAACTTCAGGAGTCTAAAATTACAGAACTTTGCGGCCAACATCATCCCCCTTAACGTCTTTGAGAATAGGTTTTTAAACTTTTATGCATCACCATTGGTTAGGAAAGATCCATATTGCCGAAGATCGAACATCAGAACTTCCACCCAGATGGCAACCGACTCCCTTATCTTCTTATTGGCGCTCCTCAAAAAAGATAAGCCTAATGTGATCCCCTTTCCCTTTTTTGGCAGTTCCCTTGACAATATACATACATGAGTTCATATCCACACCACGTACTTTTGGCCAACAGTTGTGCTCTACTCTATACTTGTGGTATGCATCCCCTGCTTTCAAGGTCTGTTTTCTCTGCTTCCACCATACCTCCATCTACATACTAGTGAAGGGAAGCGCGGTTAATATACATAAGGTCAAACTTGTAGTCTACTCTTGGAAACACCTGAGCAACACTAGTCGATTTGGAGATCATGCATATGGCTCTCTGACATTCACATGACCCCCACTAGGCACAACAGTGGGTGGCTGATAGTTGATGCCACACTTAAATCGAGTAGGATCTCAATCCACAACTGAATTGTTCTCTTCACCTTGATGGATGCAACAGCGGTATTCACATCCTTGGGCACTACATCCCCTCTGAGCAAGATGTAGCCATGTATTTTGCAAATCCTTTCATTCAATTGATTAACTCTTCAAATACCTGCAATCAAACATTTTGTCCTGGCCAAATAGAACCACATTAGTGCATTAAAACCAACCATTTTGTGAGCTAACATACTCCCCTCTTCTTATTTGCGAAGTCATCCTCGACGAGCCACTCTCGCTGCAATCTAATCAAAACAGTCATGAAAATATCAGTGTACAACAAGCTTGCATACCTTTCCATCGAGCCATCATTCCAAGTGGACCTGCACTCATTGAAGCTATTAGTGCTAAAAAAATCATTCATGAATACATACAATTCAATCATTCCAAATGATCCAAGAACATGCACATATATGCAATTCCATTTCAACCATGCATCAATTTGCTCATGCATTCCATTATGAAAATAGTCTCAACCAAAATATCACATTCCTACCTTTCCATGTCTTACACATGCAACTATCATTGCGAACAAACAGAAACGGAATACCGAAATAAACAACAACAACTAAAATGAATACAACAGGAGATGCAACATACCCAAAATGCATACCCCATTATTGCACCTACCATTCGCTATGTACAATTATTCCATGACTAGACACTCTCGAAGAATTCCCATCGTCGTCCTACAAAAGCCAT
>CM035408.1:102799852-102954852 GCA_020310875.1 Ceratopteris richardii | reverse complement strand
GGTCTTTATATGTGATTTATCTCACCTATTCTAGTGTTTGTAAAGACTCAAGCATTCATAGGCATGGTGTATTGCTCCAAGAGCCTTTGACTTAACTCATGTTTATAGAGTGTTTATAAACACTCTTGATTCGCAACATTTGGTGGTTTCGTCCATTTTTATGCTCATGATGGAGGATTTCATAGTAGTCTCAAGTTAGTGAAGTGTTGTGGCATTCACCAAATCATCTTGCACCTTACTATTTCTCATACTTGGTGACCATTGGAGATTATTATACAAAAAATTCGATTATTATCACTATTGTTTCTAGTAAATTTCATAATTAATTGCATTACATTGCGTTCATTTCCATGACAAGCTTGCCTGCATTTGGATGTGTGCCATCCTAATGGAGAGCATACAAATCTATGAATGGTACTAGCGTTACATGGCTCAATGACCTTGCATGGGATTACAACAACCACCTAAGGCCTAGGCTATTGGGCCTGGTTGATGAGCTACGAGGCCCTTTGTGACTGTTTTGCTCGATCTTGTAGCTTATTGTAACATTGTTGTGGAGACTGAATGTTGCGGCATTGGCAAGTATGGAGGTTTACTAAACTGCTTTCAAGGCTTTCCAGTCTACAAAGGTGTACAAACTCACTTGCTCTAGGACACTTACCATTCAATCTCATATTAGAAACAGAGAGCAGGATTCTCTTGATCTCCTATAAAAGATGATCGATTAGTTGTAGTGTCCTCTTTGATACACGAAGAAAAAATCTCTCCCTAAAGGCATCAATATCTACCTCCCTTCTTCTCAACCTACAGAGGATGCATCAGACGTGCATCATCCCTTGGTGATATTTCTATAAATACAATTACGTGTTGCACCATCAAGAGAGAGAGAGAGGGAGGGACGGAGGGAGGGAGCGAGGGAGGGAGGGAGGGAGGGAGGGAGGGAGGGAGTGAGAGAGAGAGAGAGAGCATCCACATACCCGGAGCTCTGGAAGCACTCTAGATCATAGAGAAAAATAGCTTAGCTATCACTTCAGCTTCAGGATGACCAATAAACCTTCGAAACACACCCATAAGTTGCGCCCAATTGGATTTTCACCATACCTATATCCAATCATAGAGAATGCAACATAGAGAGACAGAGGGGGAAGAGCACTTTTCTATTGTACTCATCGCCTAATGCTCAGTTGCTGCTGCCCACCTAGAGTGAGCAAGGACTCATTCCTCTTAGTGGTCATGATATTAGTGTTCCATGAGCCATAGAAACATGACTTACCATATCTAGTATCTGAATAAGCTCTGCCAATGCACTCCTAACTGATGGATATAAAAGCATGCTTTGTGTAGCTATCTTTGGCAAGTTGGCAGAGATCGCCATTTCCTCTCGATATGGCTTGTCAGACCCCAATGCTAGAGTCCAATTTTGGAACTATGTTGCACACCAATTTTGTCGATGGCCATTTGTGACATAATAAGCTCAGAATGAACCTACACTCTTTCTTAAATTGTAGTGGGTGGGTTCTATGTATTGGCATGAGGCCACCGTCCATTCACTATGCCTCTTCCAAAGAAACTTGGTGAGACTCTGTGCACATTGACTACGAAAAGCTACAAAGCAATAACTCTATATTAGCAAAACTTTTTGAAAACTTTAAGTGTGATCTAACCACTTTGAGTCGAATTCCATTCATAGTATTCCTTATGTATTACAACTTGAGTCCTTTTTGAAACTTTCCACGAGTTGATTCTTTAATTGGTTCCTAAAGATCATGTTCATCTAATCTATTTTGGTCATAAGGATGACTTATTTAGAATAGGACCTAAGGATCCCACCACAAGGAGACAATTTTCTATTTACTCAAGGGTACTTACCCTCACTCATCTCCCTCACTCATCTCCCTCACTACAAGATTTTTCTTCTAGGGTATCAACCCTCTTTTTGTGTGTGTCTCCCATCTTTTGGAGCACTCATGGCACTAAGTGTCATCTTTTTCATTTTCTCCAAGGGTATTTGGATCTTCAAATTATAGCACACATCATGACCTTCTAAACAATGTAATCCTTCCCTAAGGATTTATTTATATCTTTCCCAAGGCTCCAATCCTCACCCTTGGGGACATCACTTTGGCACATTTTGGCACTAAGTTCCTTATACTAATTGTACATCATGCAATATAGGAAAGGAATTTGGGTGTGTGTGCAATTGTGGGTTGGAGGCTAGTCTAAGCCACCCACAAAGTGATTCGATTGTTGTGCCTACTAAAGCTATTTTGGTGTGCAACTGGCTAAGCTAAGCCTCCTCACATGGAGACTCATCTCATTTCTCCAAAGCATCCAACATGTACGGTTATTCCAAGCCCCTCCCCTCCCCAAGGACATCTAGTGTGGTGCCAAGCCTTTCAATTTCTTTCCAAAGTTTACGATTATTTTTCAAGTAATTTCTTAGCACACAAGTGTCTTTGAAAGTGTTTTTAAAACTTGACACTTACTCTGGCAAAGCACACACTCACTTTTTTATGAATTCAAGTGCACTCAAACTTTGTAATGTCAAAGAATGAAGCTAGCACCTCATCTATGGCCAATTTTTTACCTTCCTTCACGTTGAGATATCAAGCTCAACATAGGATGACACATACCAGTTTTTCGTTTCTCTGACATGTATAGTGGTCACGCCGGTATATGTCAGGGATACTTCATTGAGCTTTATTAGATTTATCTACCGAGAGTGATGGCACATTTGTTTCTTGCCAGCTCACTCATTCGTGGACATTAGGTTTTTCCTTAATATGTACTGGTCTTTATATATTGCACTTATTGTATTCTTGTTTTTATGTCATTCTTGTACATTCCTTTTATGTAATAGAAGAAGAAGAAGAAGATCATTCTTCCTTGCCTCAAATAGTGTGTGTGCTTCTCCTTGAGAGTGAGAGTGTGTGTGTGAGTTCTCTTCCTTATCTCCTTCCTCGTGACTTGGTATCAGAGCCAGCGTGGCTGTAGAGAGCTCGTGGAGAAGGCGACGGTGAAGACTACGCCGCAAGGCATGGAGAAAACCAAGTCCATAGAAAAACCAGGTCAATTTCAGAAACTATAACTTGCGTTGTGTTTGGCGACACTCATATATTCCAGATTCAGAATTTCAAGCGATTCCGTGTACTGTTGATACACAAAAACTATGTTTTTCTGAGATCGAACTATCACGTCATAGTGCAACAGTGTTCAAGCAGAAGTGCTACTTGTAGTGTGTTGCGGTGTTATGAATTGTTGCAGAAATGGCAAACGCAGAATGAGTCAGCTTATGAGCGATAAGCTGGACAAGAACAACTTCCATGGTTGGAGATTCAGAATGAGGAATTTCCTGATGGGAAAAGGCTACTAGAAGTACATCGAAGGAGAGAATGAAAATGCTCCACAGTTACTAGAAAGGAATCAGACTGCAGAACAGTTAAGAGTATATGAGGAATGGAATCAAGGAGCACGAAAGGTAATGTATTGGCTATCTGTTAGCATATAGGATAGCATGATTGGACACATACAGGATGCTAAGACTCCAAAAGAGGCTTGGAACAGTTTGGTCACTGTACGAGACCAATACAAAGGCACGGAAATTGCAACTCAAGAACGAGCTGCATACATTGGAGAAAAAGAGCATGTCGATAAGTGACTACACTCTAAAAATCAAAAGCATATGTGAGTCACTTGCATCTATTGGCGTGAATGTAGATGATGATGATAAGGTGGAAGTGTGCCTTCGTGGTTTAGGAGCTGCATATAAGCAGTTCAGAACTTCTATACAGACCAGGGAAAATATTCCGAATTTTGTTGATTTGGTCTCTATGCTGGTCATTGAAGAAAAGAATCTTGGTGAGGATTCAAACTCCCAAGGAAAGCCCAGTTCTGAGCAGGTATTCTACTCTGGCAGAGGAAGAGGCAGAGGTAGAGGTTTTGGAGGTGGAAGAGGAAACAGTAACCAAGCCCAAGGTCAACAACAAAATCATGCAGGAGGAAGAGGACAGTTTCGAGGCAGGGGGAGCCAAAGAGGTCGCAGAAATTTCCAAAGAAATGATTCAGGTAATGATAGTAAAGGATGTTGGAATCGTGGTAAACTTGGACACTTTGAACGTGATTGCAGGTTAAAGAATCAAAATAACAAAAGGCAGCAAAACAACTATGCATCCATAAGTGTAGATGATTTTGAGAAGTTGTTTATGGTTCAACATCACATGATGAATACGATGTCTGCTGGTGTTTCAAAATCGAATGATAATGTCTGGTATGTTCATTCAGGTGCTTCAAATCACATGACCAGTCACGCAGAATGGTTTAGTAGTTTGCAGAAAATGCTAGTTCCTGGATATGTTGAAACAGGTGATGACACATCGCATCCTATTGAGCATACAGGAAACATAGCATTGTCTATGGAGGACGGAAAGGTAAAACATCTCGCTGATGTGCTGCATGTTCCAAATATAACGAAGAATCTGGTTTTTGTTGGACAAATGGTTGGCCAGGGATTACAAGTCAAGTTCAATGCTGATGGATTATATGTAGAAGAGTACAAGCAGGATGGACGATTGGTTGCCAAAGGAAACAAAGTGTGTAGGATGTCCACCTTAAATGTGAAGATTCCTGAAATGAATGCAGCCTCTGTTTGCAAAAGGTGCAGGAGTTATTGCAGATATAGAGATATGGCACAAACGGATTGGACATGCAAACTTGCAAAGGCTGAAACTGATGCAGTCAAAGGAGATTCTCCATGGACTACCAAATTTCAAAGTTGCAGAAATGCAAAAGGTATGTGCAGCATGTCAATTTGGTAAACAATCAAGAGCATCATTTCCACATGACAAGCATGTTAGTGAGAATGTACTAGAAGTAGTACATAGAGATGTTTGGGATCGAGCAAAGACCACATCTATGGGCGGTTGCAGGTTTTATGTTACTTTCATTGATGACCATACACACAAAGTATGGGTATATTTCATGAAAGAGAAGAGCGAGGTGTTTACTCACTTCCAGAATTTTAAAGTTATGGTGGAAAAGCAGACAGGGAAGTACATTCAAACATTAAGATATGATGGAGGAGGTGAATACATGTCAAATGAGTTCAGCAGTTTTCTAAAAAATCATGGAATTCGGCGTCAGTTTTCATGCAAGTACACACCACAACAGAATGGTGTTGCTGAATGCAAAAATAGACATATTGCAAAAATAGCAAGAGCCTTGATGGCTGAGAAGAATATGCCTCATTGTTATTGGGCAGAAGCTGTGCATAGTGCTGTATACATCATGAACAGAACTCTGACAGCTGCTCTACCTCAAGTTACACCTGAAGAGAAGTTTACAGGTAAAAAGCCAAACTTATCACATCTAAAAGTTTTTTGTTGTATTGCATATGTACATGTTCCAGATGAGTTGAGGACGAAGCTTGATCCGAAAGCAGAAAAATGTGTCTTCATTGGATATTCCCTTGAGCAAAAGGGGTACAAATGTTATAACCCACTCACACGACAGGTGAAGGTGAGCAGAGATGTGGTACTTGATGAAATGTCAAGCTTCTATGCAGATGCCAAAGAAGGACTGAATCTTGAACCAAATGACAAAGAAAATGTTGAAAAATCTAGTGCAGAATCTCAAGTTTTGAGTGGACCGGATGCATCACCAAGCAATAGTTCCAACTCAAATCCATGGAGTGGAAGATTGCGTGGAAATTTCAGTCCAGCAAATTCATCAAATACATCCAAGAAAGGTAAAGAAAAGCTTTCTGCTGGTAGTAAAACAGGTGCAGGATTTGAAGACGTTGATGGAGATTCAAGCGGTTCAGAAAAGAGTCTTGATGAGGAACTTGGATTGCCCTCTGTGAAGACTCCAGGAGTAAGAAGGGCACATGCAGATGATACAAGAAGAAGTGACCCAGGACCAAGAAGATCTGGGAGGATGCGTAATTCAGTGCAACGATTGACATGATAGTTACATGGCTCGCCATTGTGCCTACATGACAAAGGTAATACAAGATGCTGAACCTTCTTGTTTTGAAGATGCAATTGGTAATGCAGATTGGGAAAAAGCTATGGATGAGGAGATGGCTGCACTTTATGGAAATGATACATGGAAGCTGGTTCCATTGCCGCAAGGAAAGAAATCCATAGGCTGCAAATGGGTTTACAAGGTAAAGCATAATGCTGATGGTAGCATAAGCAAGTATAAAGCACGATTGGTAGCTAAAGGTTATCCACAGACATATGGCATTGATTATGAGGAAACATTCAGCCCTGTAGCTAAAATGTCTATTGTCAGAACACTTGTTGCATTAGCTACAGCAAAAGGATGGACTTTGCATCAGATGGATGTGAAGAATGCTTTCCTACATGGTGAGTTACAGGAAGAAGTATATATGGACCAGCCACAAGGATATGAAGATTCAAAGCATCCAGAATATGTTTGCAGGTTGCAAAAGGCTTTGTATGGGCTGAAGCAGGCTCCGCGTGCATGGCATGCAAGGATTGCTGATTACTTAACCAGCATTGGGTTTTCTATGTGAGATGCATATCACTCACTATATGCAAGGAAGGCTGATGATGGCATCACTATTGTGGCTATTTATGTCGATGACCTAATTGTAGGTAGTGATAATGAAGAAAGCATCAAAGAGGTAAAGAAACTTCTTATGCAGGAATTTGACATGAAAGATCTTGGTGTGCTGCGCTATTTCTTGGGCATTGAGTTTATACATACAGAAACAGGTATATGGATGTCGCAAAGGCAATATGCCTTGAATATGCTGCAAAAGTATGGTATGGCTGATTGTAAGCCAATTTTTATGCCTTTAGATCAGAATTTGAAATTGGATACTACATCAGGTTAAGCATTGGAAAATGCTACTATGTACAGGAAAATTGTGGGAAGTCTTATATATCTTACAATTACAAGGCCTGATTTAAGCTACACTGTTGGACTTGAAAGTCAGTTTATGCAGGTTCCCAGGAAGCCACATTTGGATGCTTTGAGGCGCAGTCTACGTTATGTGAGTGCTACTTTGGATTATGCATTGTTTTATGAAGCTGGTGTAGATTTGCAGGTTCATGGATACACCGATGCAGATTGGGCTGGTAGTACTCCAGATAGAAGATCTACTAGTGGCTTTCTTTTCTCACATGGAGCAGTAAGAAGCAACCCACTGTTGCTTTCTGGAGTACAGAGGGTGAGTATAGAGGTGCTGCAATGGCAGCATGTGAGGCATCATGGCTGGAGATGTTACTTGCAGATTTAGGTGTGGAAGAGCAAAAGCCTATCACAATCTATTGTGATAATCTTAGCAGCATACAGTTAGCATGGAACCCTGTTTTCCATGCTAGAACAAAGCATATCGAGGTATATTATCACTTCATGAGAGAGAAGGTATTAGTAGGTGATATTGATCTTGTTTATGTGAGAACAGATGAGCAGGTTGCTGATATTTTCACCAAAGCACTTGGAGCTGAGAAGTTGAAGAAGTTTTGGAGGATGCTTGGATTATAGGATATGGCATTGAGCTTGAGGGGGAGTGTTGAGATATCAAGCTCAACATGTGATGATCCAAGATGACACGTACCAATTTTTCGTTTCACTGACATGTATAGTGGTCATGCTGGTATATGTCAGGGATACTTCATTGAGCTTTATTAGATTTATCTACCGAGAGTGATGGCACATTTGTTTTTTGCGAGCTCACTCATTCGCGGACATTAGGTTTTTCCTTATGTACTGGTCTTTATATATTGCACTGGTTGTATTCTTGTTTTTAGGTCATTCTTGTACATTCCTTTTATGTAATAGAAGAAGAAGAAGAAGATCATTCTTCCTTGCCTCAATCAGTGTGTGTGCTTCTCCTTGAGAGTGAGAGTGTGTGTGTGAGCTCTCTTCCTTATCTCCTTCCTCGTGACTCTTCACACCCATATTCATGCCCAAGGATGAAAGATTAAATGGGCAAAAATATAACCTTTGGAAAGATGTAATGAGCATTTATTGTACACCAATCTCCTTCAAGATGTAGTAGATAGATCCTAACTTGAACCCAATAAGGCCAACAACCTAGAATCTTGGCATATCTAGAATTTTAAAGATAAAAGGACATTAGGAAAACTTCTACTAGCCTATAATGAACTAACCAAAGGGCACATCATGACATGTAAAACATCCAAAGAAGCATGGGAAACTTTAGCAGCCTTATACAAAGATAAAACACCCTCGACGATCTATGCTTTAGAAGAAGAATTCCATAATCTAACTATTTGGCCGCAAGATACAATCACAAAAGTCATAGCTCAGTTTGAAGGCTATCAACACAAGTTAGAACTTTGTGGCCAACAAATTTCAAGTGAAGACATGGCCATAAGACTTCTTAACAATCTTCCTAGGTCCTATGAAACATTCATGACTACTTCATATAACAGAGGAGAAACACTCACTTGGGAAGAAGTTAGGAGATTGTTGCTTCTTCATGACTCTTTGCAATAGACCCAAGCTACCCAAGAAACATTCATGAAGGCTAAAGACACCTTCCACAAACATAGAGGGCAGAAAGGTGATCAAGAATCTAAGGAAAAAGGCAAGAAGAAGTTCACTTGAAATATTTATGGCAAGCCTGGCCACATTGAGAAATATTGCTTCAAGAAAAAGAACAAGGACAAGTCTAATTCTACTTCAAAAAGTGAACGTCATTCTCACTACACAAGTGAAGATCTCTTTCTCACAACTGAACACAAAGCACTTGTGGCAACCACTCCCAAGAAAGAATGGATTTTTGATATTGGTAATTCGTCACATATGTGCAATGACATAGATGATTTTCATGAATTTGAAGAGCATAAAGGTCAAGTTTACCTTGGAGACAACAAGTGCATTGAAATCCAAGGAAGAGTAAAAGTTCAAGTCACCAAGTTTGAAGGCAAGACCAAGCCATTCAAAGATGTTCTTTATGTACCAAGCCTTTGTAAAAACCTTCTCTCAGTAAAGGCCATTACAAAGTGCAACATGACAATGCAATTCGATCACAACAAGGCACAAGTCATCGATCGTGAATCCAATGAAGTGATAGCTCAAGGCTATGAAGACAAAGGTCTCTACAAGCTTGCAAGTTTCATGGACAAAGACTCAAGTCTTAGCTTGTGGCATTGCAGATTTGCACATACCTCTTGCTTAGCTAAGATGTCTTTTAATCATCTTGTCAAAGTTCTACCTAGGATCGCACAAGTAGAATTGAATTGCCAAGCATGTGCCAAACATAGAAATACATCTTCGCCTATCTATTTCTGCAGATAAACCATTAGAATTAATCCATGTTGATATTTGTGGACCTATGCATACACTTTCTCAAAGTGGGTCATTTTACTTCTAACTGATAGTAGATGACTTCACCAGATATACCTGGGTTTATTCGCTCAAGCATAAAGAGGATGCCCTTTCCAAGTTTAAAGAGTGGACACAAACAAATCAAGAAGATTTTCCAAGTTCTTTGAAGATCATCCAATCTAATGGAGACAATAGCTTTGTCACTCACACCTTCTCCAAGTATTTGAAGCAACATGGAATCAAGTATCAAGCAATGCATGATACTCAACAAGGTATTGCCTTACAAAATATTCAAAGTGTGATCCAGATGGCCAAGGTTATGCTTAGTCAAAAGCAACTTCCACTAAAATTTTGGTGAAGAAGTACAAACAATAGTACATATTCAGAACAAAGGGTTTTCGGATGTGTTGAAGAACCAAATACCAATTGAGGCTTACTTTCAAAAGAAGCCAAGTGTGAGCTACTTCCATGTCTTTGTTATTGATGCCCATGTCCAAGGCCATGATGATGATCCACCTAAATAGTACATTTTCATTGGGTATAGTGACCGATAGAAGGCATACAAACTCTATGACCCAAAGAGTCATTTAGTTACAGTAACCAAAGATTGAACCTTGGATGAATACTCTACGTATTCATCCCTTTTGGATCCTCGCATTTTCACATCAGAGGGAAGTCATTCTAGTTTTGGACAGTCACACTATGTGGATCATGCTCTCTTTGTACATGAATTTTCAGATCATGATACGGTTTTGGCTTATACCTGAGATGGCTACACCTCTTATCATACCATCAAAGGTTTATATTTCCCCTCAGCTTCAGTTGGGCATTACTCCAGGCTGAGTGACATGCCAATTTTCATCTTCGAGATTCCACTTACCTCATCTATAGCAACATTCTGAGCATGTACTTTTGCATTCATGGAGTCCAACATCTTTTCCTTTACCATAGGATACTCTTGCATCCACCTAGATTCATCACTCAGTGGGATCCTTTCTTGAGCTAGCTTCTAGATTTAGAGGAGGCTTCCATGGTCCTACTGACACGCATTAGGACTTTGTATCCTCCATGGAGGATTATAGCATACACATGTACTACCATGTGACTATGATTTTATGCTTCATGCTTTATATATCATGCTTGCACGACCTACTTCTTGGTGATACACATATCGTGGTGGATATTTTCAAAGCTTTGGAGGTTCCCACATACCACATGGATTCATCCTACCTATCTCAGATGTAGGTGATCTTGTCTAGTGAGATCTTGTTTTGTTCCTGTACTTCATTGGTGGCATACTTATGGAGCATCCACTTGATCCATCTGGTGGACATATTATGGAGTACCTGGTGATCCCACATGGTCGATACCACTTGGAGACTATGGATTTCTACATGGAGACTTCCTATTTGGTGCTCATGCTACTGGCAATACATTCTTGCTGGATCTTCCTCTCATACCCTAGCAACCTCCATACTCTACAAAATGGAGCTACAGAGGGGGTGTTGAGAATATGAGAGTGCATCTCCCTTTTGTTATCTTTGATTCACTCTATTTCCATTCCATTTCACTTATATTTCCATTTTATATTATATCTTTTGTATTTGGGTACCTTGCCATTTGCTTCTACCAATTGTATTCATTCTCTTTTTAGGGGAATTATCCCACATGAGATGTACTTTTGAGAGCCCCTCCCAAATCTATATAAGGATGGCCTCTCCCCTCATTTGTACTTGGTTAGAAGCTTGAGGATCCTACTCCATGCTCTTGGCAAGCTCATTTCTAATCCACATGAGTTTACCTATTTCATGGTCTAGTCATTTTGAGTCTCACACACTCTTTCTTTTGTGAGTACACTCTTCTTTTCATTTTGCTTCCGTGTGTGTACTCTCTACACGTTGGACATTCCAATGTGCACACAACTTGACCTAGAATATTTATCACAACAAGAGGAAATAGATCTAGAGAATCAACAAAAGAATAGAGGCTCTATAAAAGTGAAAGATTCTTCATTTGTAAAGGTTAGCTTGTTGGAATTTAGAGCTCCTATGATATTTTGACTCTCATCTTGAACAATACACAAGATTCTTGGATCACACACCTATTCTCTATTCATGAGTGTGTATGCATGCACATGTGTGTTAGAACCTACACATGTGCTCTCTCTCTCTCTCTCTCTCTCTCTCTCTCTCTCTCTCTCTCTCTCTCTCTCTCTCTCTCTCTCTCTCTCTCTCTCTCTCTCTCTCTCTCTCTCTCTCTCTCTCTCTCTCTCTCTCTCTCTCTCTCTCTCTCTCTCTCTCTCTCTCTCTCTCTCTCTCTCTCTCTCTCTCTCTCTCTCTCTCTCTCTCTCTCTCTCTCTCTCTCTCTCTCTCTCTCTCTCTCGTTATGGATGCATGTACTTCCATCTTGGTGTGTAGAGTCTTCATACCACCAGTTGGTCGCTCCACTGGTTTCAACAATTTTATGTGTGTGGATAGTCCTACTTGATACTAATACATCGATTTGGTGTGTGGTTCTATGACATGAACCCTTTCAACACCATTATTGGGCACATTCTTGTTGCAGGCTTGATGTGATGGTACATTTTTGCATAAGGTATACACTTTAATGCACTTTTGCTACTCCTGTGCTTAGTGCATGTTCATCATGTTCAATTGTATTTTAAATAGAACAGATAGTTAGATAATTAGATAGTTAAATAGGAAAAAATTAGTAGTTAGGGTTAGGATTTTTATAGTTTTTCCAAGTTCTCCATTGACCTTGCAACTCTTCTCCTTCTTCTTCTTCTTCTTCTCCTTCTTCTTCTTAACCTTCTTCTTCACCAGGTTCTCTTAAGCTTAGTACAAAGCATACTATGCCCATTAGGAGGTGAAAATGGATACATACAACCTTCGAGGTTCACTCTAAATGTTGGTAAAATTAGTTCTTTTCAAAATGAAAATTGGTTCATAGAAATGAGCAAAGGCAAAGTGTCATGATAACTATTTTTTACCTTAGAGAAACGATACTTGCATTTTGAGTGCAGAAGAGAAAAGAGGTCTTATAGAGCTTCCAAAATATATAAAATAAGTTCAATTTGAGTGAGTAAAAACCCAAGTATCATGAAATTTAAGTTGAGTATAATCTCATGACACCTCATTCTTAAGTATCACAATAGGATCACGTGTCATGACACTCATCAAGTGCCATTGACATTTGATTGGGTATCATGAATGCCAACTATTGTGAATTTCCATTTGTATCATCTACACATGAGTATCATGAAACGTTTCAATGTCATTGGTACCTCTTGAGTATCCTAACATCTATGGGGGCTCATCAAAACTTGGAAAGCATCATGACACCTACCAAATAACATTTGGAGTAAGTTCAACAAAACTTGCTAGGTTTTATGTACTCTGAGTATTATGGATACTTGTAGGATGAAAACATTTAGAATCTGTCATCAAGACTGAGTATTGCCAATACTTGGTTGGTATCACAACACCTCTTAGATATCAGGACATTTTTCATGTCTCATGTGTCATTTAATCTAGGTATCATTGAAACCTTCCAAGTGTCAAGTATCATGTGTCATGATTTGTAGGTGTCACCAAGGAAAATACCACACACACCTCATAGATATCAAGCATTGAGTGTTATATGTCATTGACCAACTGTTGCAAAACTATGTAGGTATTGTTTTCCCTAGGTATCATGATATTTAGCTATCACCGAAGCTTAATAAATGTTACAAAATTCGATAGGTCTCCTAGGCCAACTGTTGCAACACTTTGTAGTGTCATTTTTCCAAGTGTCATAAAATTGAAGTGTCATCTATTTGTGCAAATTTGTTTGAGATTTTAAACTCCTAAAAAATACATTTTTGGAAGGATCATATGAACCATTGCTTATGAGCTTTTACCATTAACCATTGTAAAAGTCTTTTTGACTTCAGAGAATATTGTAAGTCCACATATCTCGTGGAGTTTGGAGGTCTAAAAGCTACGAATCTTACTTGTTATTATCACTCCTAACTTAGAGGAGTACTTTTAGGTAGAGCATCCATTTGAATTTGAAAATTCAAACCTGGAAAAGTCATTATAAAAGAAGGATGTAAACTCACAACCATAGAGCCCCCATAATTGAGCTTATTGCGGATCATTTGTATATGTTGAGTGGCTTACATCATAGCCTACTCTTAGCACTATCATTGGACATCATATTTATGCCAATGATCATGTACAACATTTTTCTATAATACATTATATCATTGATCATCTCTGTTCATCTCTCTGTTATGTCTACTCAGAACAGTGAGCTTGTGATACTCATATCTCAATGAACTATTATCAATTTTCAATGCTCTGTAGCTTGTTGGAACATACTTAAACTCGAGTACAAGCTCTCAAAGCTTGAAGAAGTTTCATTCAGCCAATTGGGAGACAATTTTCTTGAAGTGATCACTAGTCATTCTTTGCAGAGTTCCTAAAAAGTCAGGGGTAAGCTTCTACTTGCTAAAGACATTTCTCAGAGTATAGTCTATCATTTTAAGTGATTCCACTTGGAATCATTAGCTCTTTAAGCTAATTAAGTACCCTTAGAAGTAAGGTTTCTAATTGCTTTTGTATTCTGATTACTGAGAAAAACATCCAATAGGTGTCAAGACCAAAATAACGACTTTTTGGTCACAAGCTAGTTGCAAACGTATCTATTTTGATCTAAATGTTTGAAGTATCTTCTCCAAAAGTACATAGGCACTTATTTAGTGTCATTGGAACGATAAAGGAGCCTACAAAACAACTCTGAAGTAAAATAGGACACGTACAAAGCAGGGATTAGCAGTACCAACTCATTACTTGAGGTGTCCATCCATCTTTCCCAGCAGTGGTATGAGAGCATTTTGAGGTAAAATGGGAGATGGTTTCCCTTCTTTTATTGATAAATTGGATAGGAACAATTACCAAGCATGGTCCTTGAGGATGAAGACATGCTTACAAGGAAGGAGTCTCTATGGATACATATCAGGAGATGAGGAGATGCACATTTTTAGAAGCAAAGGACAACCTACAAGAGAGGAGCTTGAAAGACTCAACTCATGGAATTGTAAAACATCCCAAGAGACTTGGGATACATTATCTTCATACTTTTCTTCTAATACAAGAGCAAGAAAGAATCAATTGTGGATTGAGTTTACCACTCAAAGGAAGCAACCCAAGCAAAGTGTTTCAGAGTATGTGACCAAAGTCAAAGATGTGGCTGACCAATTGAGAAGCATATGAGAGGAGATTGAAGAGGAGTAAATAGTGAGACAAGTTATCAATGGCATCAAGGCAGATGAAAAATGGGAAAGCTTATAATTGCCGTGGACTTGTACATGGACATGTAGATTCCAGATCTTACCACAGTCATGGCGAAACTCTTTACCCATGAAGCAAAGCTCAACAAAAGTGGAGAACCATCAAGAGGTAATAACTCTTTTGCCCTATACTCAGATAAAGGGAAGATTAAATACAAAGGAAAGAGCAAGAAAGTAGAGAATGAAGGTACTACTTCTCAAGCTAACTATGTAGGGAGAGGTAGGCACTCAAGAGGTAGGGGCAGAGGAGGTGGTAGGGGGAGACCTTTCAACTTTTCCTCATGCAACATATGTGGATTGTATGATCACACTACAGATGAGTGCCAACGGAACTACAAAAATCACAGAGGAAGAGGATATCAAAGAGGTGGTTACTCACAATCGAGAGGAAGATTCAATCATACTCAAAGCTACAACAACAATTACAACAACAAATACAACAATAACTACCAAGGAGACTACAATCAAGAAAAGACTACAACAATTACACTAAGGATCAAGAGGATTCCCTTCTGATTATGAACATGACTTCAAAGCAAGGTATGAGTGATGAACACCTCTTCTATACTGACTCAAGATGTTCATGTTGGTGCAAATATCAAGCCTACACATTTGGCTAGAGTTTATGTACAATTGAAGCTCCATGGAAACCATTGCTATGAAGCATTTTTATATTTTACCATTTGTAAAAGTTTTTTTTGACTTGAAAGAATATTTGTAATCACAACTAAAATCATGGAGTTTGTTAGTTGGAAACTTTACGACTCTAATTGAGAGAATATCTCCTAGATTGGAGGACCACTTTTAATGAGAGCCAATGGAGAATTCAAATAACTCATCTATAAAAGATAGTTTGAAAAACTCGCGGTTAGAGATTATCTTTCTGACTCCTTGTTGATTACTTTGTAAGAGAGTGAAGCTCACTTCATATCCTACACTACTCATTATCATCTTGACATTGATTATCATGTCAATGATCTTGTACAACATTGTGTTCTAATACAATACATCAATACTTCTCATCTATGGTCTCTTTGTCATAGTCACTCATAATAGTCAAATTTTACTACTCATATCACAATAATTTCTTTACCATTTTCAATGTTCTATAGCTCCTTAGAATCAGCTCCAAGTTCTCTACATGCTCACAAATTTTGAGGATAATCCATTCAGCCCATTTGGAGAAAAGTGCATCAAAGCACTCAGTGGTCAAACTCTGCAGAGGTCCTAAAAAATCAGGGGTAATGATTTGATTACTGAATTGATTGCTCTGTGTATAGTGCATCATATTAAGTGACTCGACTTGGAATCATTAGCTCATTAAGCTAATTTGATATCTCCCAAATTAATTATTCTAAGTCCTACTATAGTTGAAGCACTAAGCATAACCAGTAGCAGGTGTGTGAACAAAAAAGAAGGTTTTCATTGATCCCTCAACTTGGAAGTAGTCTGTTTTGGTTCAATAATTTCTCATATCATTTCCAAAGTATATAGGCATGTGTATAGTGTCATTTTGAAAGCTAAGAGGGCCCACAAATCAACTCTAAAGTAAGAAGGGGCTGGTACAAAGTAGGAAATGGTAGTACCTACTCATTTCTTGAAGTGTCCATCCATCTTTCCCAACAGTGGTATGAGAGCAAAGCTAAGGTAAAATGGGAGATGGTTTTCCTCTGTCATTGATCAATTGGACAGGAACAACTATCAAGCATGGTCCTTGAGGATAAAGACATACTTGCAAGGAAGGATCCTCTATGGATACATCTTAGGAGATGAGGAGATGCCCATATTCAGAAGCAAAGGACAACCTACAAGAGAGGAGCATAAAAGACCCAACACATGGTGTGCCAAGGATGCTTTAGCAAGGTCTTACTTACTTAACTCAATTTTTTATTTTCTTCTTCCACACATTAGGAACTGTAAGACATCCCAAGAGACTTGGGAAACATTGTCTTCATATTTCTCTTCCAACGCAAGGGCTAGGAAGAACCAATTGTGGATTGAGTTTACCACTCAAAGAAAGCAACCCAAGCAAGGCATCTCAAAATATGTGAGCAAAGTCAAAGATGTAGTTGATCAATTGGCAAGCATAGGAGAAGAAATTGAAGAGGAGCTAATTCTAAGACTAGTAATCAATGGTATTAAAGCTGATGACAAATGGGAGAGCTTCACAACTGCCATGGACTTGTACATGGACATGCAGATTCCAGATCTTACCACACTCATGGGGCAACTCTTTATCGATGAATCCAAGCTCAAAAAGAATGGAGATTCATCAAGAGGTAATAGATCTTCTGCCCTATACACTAATAAAAGTAAGCCCAAAGAGAAAGGGAAGAACAAGAAGGTTGAGGATGAAGGAGCTACCTCCCAAGTCAACTATGGAGTGAGAGGTAGAACCTCAAGAGGAAGGGCCAAAGGAGTATGCAAGGTAGGGGGAGACCTTATAACTCCTCACCATGTAGTATTTGTGGATTGTCAAATCATACTACAGATGAGTGTTACAGGAACTTCAAAGAATCAATGAGGTAGAGGTTATCAAAGAGGTGGATATGCACAATCAAGAGGAAGATCCAATCATCATCAAGGATACAATAACAAATACAACAACAACAACTACAATAGCAATTACCAAGGAGGCTACAAATCAAGGAAAGACTACAACAACTACACAAAGCAGCAAGAGGATTCTCTTCAGATTATGAATATGACTTCAAAACTAGGTATTAATGATGACCATCTGTTCTACATTGACTTAGGATGCTCAAACCATGTGGCAGGCAATGTAGATCTTCTCTCTGGCCTTGAGGAACCAAAGGGTAAGCATTAGGTACAAACAGGTGATGAAACCAAGCCCTCAATGATTAAAGTAGGAAATGTTAAGACCTCTCATGGAAATAGAAATCTGTTGAGCATGGTTCTATATGTGCCTACAATTACCAAGAATTTGATGAGTGTGGGACAGATTGTGCAAAAGGGTTTGTAGGTCAGGTTCAACCAATATGGAGCATTTGTGGAGGATCCCCAACATGGACTCAAGATAACTACCAAAGGAGAAAAGTCAGGTAGACTATTTACTTTTGAACTTGAGGATACAAGGAACATTGCACTTTATAGCTACAAAGAAGAAACACTATCAGAGCTTGAAATTTGGCATAAGAGATTAGGGTATATTAAGGAGGAAAATATGTAGAGATCAATGTGTGCTTGGGATACCTAATGTATCCAAGCAACACATGATACATAAATGTGGTGCTTGTTAGTTTGGAAAATCTCATAGGTTACCCTTCACAAGGAAAGGCTAGATCTTGTAAATAGGTTTCCATCCAAATCTCTTGATGGGATGAACCCATATGAAGCATGGCATGGTATAAGACCTTCACTTGATCATTGCAGGATCTTTGGATGTGTTGCTTATGTACATATCCCTTCTCAAATCAGAGGTAAGCTAGACCCTAAGATAGAGAAGTGCATCTTCATAGGGTATGACTTGAATCAGAATGGATACAGGTTCTACAATCCTTCAAACAAAGGATTTATGGTCAATAGAGATGTCATCTTTGATGAGAATGACTCTTGGTTTGAAAGTGAATGCAGGAAAGTAAAGCTACCTTATGACTTGGAAGAAGAGTTTCCAAGCCTCACTAAGGAGGAGCCTAATCAGATTGAAGATATCAACTCAGATGATGAGGACATCATCAACTTAGAAGAATACAAGGCATGGAAGTCCAAAGGCAAAGTCAAAATGAAAAGGTTGGAGGATATACTTGAGTCATCCAACAAAGCAATCACAAGATCACAAAGGGAGAGCAAGAAGCCAAGCAGATATGGGTATGAGACTTCCTTAGTTACTAAGCATTATGTTTATCTTGCAAAAGACTTGTCATTTGAAGAGCCATCATCATATGAAGAGGCAAAGACCAAGGCAGAATGGAAAGAAGCTATGAATGAGGAAATTGAAGCGCTCAAGGAGAATGATACTTGGGAGCTAGTACCAAAGAAGGATTCTATGAAGGTAATTGGTTCTAGATGGATCTAGTAGATCAATAGGAATTTTGATGGATCAGTAAGCAGGTACAAAGCTAGACTTGTGGCTAAGGTTTTTGCACAAACCCAAGGAGTTTATTATGAAGAAACCTTCTCACCTGTGGCGAAAATGCCAACCACCAGAGTATTGGTGATAATACAAGCTCACTACATCTTGCAACAAATCCTCTTTATCATGCTAGGACCAAGCATATAGAGGTCCACTATCATTATGTGAGAATGAAGCTATTGAGCAAGGAAATTCGGTTGGCTTATGTATCAACTAACATGCAATGTGCAGACTTATTCATTAAAGCATTAGCTGTACAAAACTTTGCAGGTTTAAGTGTATGATTGGATTGCAGGAGATTCAAGAAGGTTGAAGAGGAAGATCAAGCCAAAATTTTTGGCTTGAGGGGGAGCAATTGGTGCAAATATCAAGCCTACACATTTGGCTAGATTTTATGTACAATTGAAGCTCCATGGAAACCATTGCTAGGAAGCTTTTTTATCCTTTACCATTTGTAAAAGTTTTTTTTTTACATGAAAGAATATTTGTAATCACAAATAAACTTGTGGAGTTTGTTAGTTGGAAAAGTTACGACTCTACTTGAGAGAATATCTCCTAGATTGGAGGACCATTTTTTCTGAGAGCCAATGGAGAATTCAAATTCAAATTCAAATAACTCATCTATAAAAGATAGTTTGAAAAACTTGCCGTTAGAGATCATTTTTCCGAATCCTTGTTGATTACTTTGTAAGAGAGTAAGGCTCACTTCATAGCCTACACTACTCATTACCATCTTGACATTGATTATCATGTCAATGATCTTGTACAACATTGTGTTCTAATACAATACATCAATACTTCTCATCTATGGTCTCTCTGTCATAGTCACTCATAACAGTCAAATTGTACTCCTCATATCTCAGTCGTTTCTTTACCATTTTCAATGTTCTATAGCTTGTTGGAATCAGCTCCAAGTTCTCTAAATGCTCACAAATGTTTGAAGACAATCCATTCAGCAAATTTGTAGAAAAGTGCATCAAATCACTCACTGGTCAAACTCTATAGAGGTCCTAAAAAATCGAGGGTAATGATTTGATTGCTAAATTGATTGCTTTATGTATAGTGCATCATTTTAAGTGATTCCACTTGGAATCATTAGCTCATTAAGCTAATTTGATATCTCCAAAATGAATGTCTCTAATTTCTATTGTACTAGAAGCAATGAGCATAACAAGTAGCAGGTGTGCGAACAAAAATTGAAGGTTTTCATTGATCCCTCAACTTGGAAGTAGTCTGTTTTGGTTGAGTCATTTCTCACATCATTTCCAAAGTACATAGGCACTTGTATAGTGTGATTTGAAAGATAAGAGGGCCCACAATGCAACTCTGAAGCAAGAAGTGGTTGGTACAAAGCATGAATTGGCAGTACCTACTCATTTCTTGAGTGTCCATCCATCTTTCCAAAAAAGTTCAAACCATGTGGTAGGCAATGTAACTTTTCTCTCCAACCTTGAGGAACCCAAGGGAAAGCACCAAGTGCAAACAAGTGATTACAACAAGCATTCATTGGTCAAGGTAGGAAACAATAAAACCTCTGATGGGAATAGAAATCTATTGAGTAGGGTTCTATATGTACCTACAATCACCAAGAATTTGATGAGTGTTGGACAGATTGTAGAAAAGGGTTTGCAGGTTAGGTTCAAAAAATATGGAGCATTTGTGGAGGATCCCCAACATGGATTCAAGAGAATTGCCAAGGTAAAAAAGACAGGTAGATTATTTATATTTGAACTTGAAGATACAAGGAATATTGCACTTTATGATTACAAGGATCAAACATTATCAGAGCTTGAGATTTGGCATAAAATATTAGGGCATATTGGTGAGAGAACCTTGAAGCAAATATGTAGAGATCAATGTTTGCTTGGGATACCTAATGTATCCAAGCAACACATGATCTATAAATGTGGTGCTTGTTAGTTTGGTAAATCTCACATGTTACCCTTGTCAAAGAAAGGCTACATGCATGAGGACTACTTGGAGCTTGTCCACATAGATGTGTGGGGACCAACCAAGGACCCTTCACTTTTTGGCCCAAGGTATTATGTATCTTGCATTTATGATTTCATTAGGTTGACTATCTTGTACTTTATGAAGCACAAAGACGAAGTGTTTCTTTAAGAAGTATCTTGCACTTGTGGAAAACCGAACAAGAAGGAGTCTAAAGAGATTAAGATCAGATGGGGGAGGTGAATACTTCTCCAATGAGTTTGATATATTCTTGTAGGATAGAGGAATCAAAAGAGAAATTACTACAAGGTATACTCCTGAGCAAAATGGGGTGGCGGAGAGGAGAAATAGGTTGATTGTTGAAATACCTAGGCCAATGCTAAATGAGAAAAGGTTACCTAATTATTTGTGGGCAGAAAGTGTATCTACTACCACTTATCTTATTAACAGATTGCCATCCAAATCACTTGATGGGATGACCCCATATGAAGCATGGCATGGTAGAAGATCATCACTTGATCATTGCAGGATCTTTGGATGTGTTGCTTATGTGCATATCCCATCTCAAATCAGAGGTAAGCTAGACCCTAAGGTAGAGAAGTGCATCTTCATAGGGTATAATTCAAACAAGAAAGATACAGGTTTTATAATCCATCCAACAAAGGTTTTATGATCTATAGAGATGTTGTGTTTGATGAGGATGATTCTTGGTTTCAAAGTGAATGTAGGAAGGTTAAGTTGCCATATGACCTGGAAGAGGAGTTTCCAGCCTCACCAAGGAGGACCCAAGCCAAATTGAAGACATCAAATCAGACAATGAGGACATCATCAACCTAGAAGAGTTCAAAGCATGGAAATCAAAGGGCAAGGTCAAGATGAAGAGGTTGGAAGACATACCTAAATCATCTAACCAAGCAATTAGAAGATCACAAAGGCAGAGCAAGAAGCCAATCAGATATGGGTATGACACTTCTTTAGTGACTAAGCACTCTCTTTATCTTGATAAGGATTTATCATGTGAGGAACCTACTTCATATGATGAAGCAAAGACCAAGGTAGAATGGAAGGAAGCTATGGATGAAGAAATAGAAGCACTCAAGGAAAATGACACTTGGGAGCTAGTGCCAAAGAAGGAATCTATGAAGGTACTTGGTTCTAGATGGATTTACAAAGTCAAAAGAAACTGAGATGGATCCATAAATAGGTATAAAGCTAGACTTGTGGTAATTGACTCTTATGAGGGAGATTTAAAATTCAAATCTGGGCTTGAGACTTCTTGCTTTACATTGCTCTAGATTTTTCATGATTCTAACTAGGTTTATGGCATAAAGTTGTTTGCATATATGTCATGACAATGTTATCATCTGAAGAGAAGATATGCCTTGAGTTCAGAGAATCACATTCCTCTCTTGTAACTTGATTACTGTATCTTGCACGCTCTTCCTTTCTTTCCTACCAGTTATTTGCATCATGGCTAAGATATTATCATTCTATATTGTATTCTAAATGTTTAAAAAGTCGCATTGGTTCTTCTTGTTGCTCAACACACCACATTTGTAGCTTTCTACTTTGTAGTCCTTCCTTTGAGTTTTGCTTCATTCTTTGCTAGATCTTCCTCTCCCTCTTGCTCTCTACATTTAGCATGATTCTTCTTGATCATGTCTTGATCTTCCCCAACCTTTTCCTTTTTATTATGTCCCCCTCTCATTCTTTGCCTTTAGTTACATAAAATATTTTGGCTTCATTACCCTTTGAATAACCTTCATTGAGGATCAACACCTACTTCACCATGAATGTGAATGGCTTCACAAAATTTGGTAATTAATTCCTCACATATATTGAATTAGTGAATGAACTCCATTTGCCATCATCCCTAATGTCTTTTAATGTATGAGCTACTGAATTTGATTGTGGATGAAATCACCTCGTGATCGTAAGACATTTGACATCTCTTTTACCTTGAGCATGTAATAATTATGCTAATATTTGAAGCTTTATTCAAAACTTTCAAATCATTCTTGAGCTCAATCTTTTGAACCTTTGTCGAGGTGCAATATAATCTCTTGAAAGTCTCTCACAATTTCTTTGATGAGTTCAAGTCTTGGATATGGAAAGTATGTTGTTACTAATGTGTTGGTATAGGATGATTATAACTCGACTGTCTCTTTTGACCTAGTACTTCACTTCCATTGCTTGTGCACGATGAATCTCCATATTGAGACCTAGTCTTAGGTACACTAAATAATGCCCATACTTCTTTACCAATTAGAAAATAGCTAATACAGAATGTCCAAGGTTGTTAGTTTCCTTTCTCCAACTTCTCTTTTTGGGTAGCATACACAAGCATTTCTTGAAACTATACGATTCCTAGGCTAAGTTGAGTGCGTTGGAATAGAAAATGCCCAAAATTGTTACCTTATAATAGTTTTTTCCTCTAAGGTTGTTTCTTCTAGCTTGAAGATCCACACTTGAAATCTAATGTACCTTGCACGTCTGCTAGAAATTCTTTCTTGAGAATTTTTCTAGCTTCAAAATTGTAATTTGTTTCCTTAAAAAGTTCTAAATTCTTTGAAATTCTCTCCTATCATTATAGGGGAATGAGTCATCACCCTAATGCAAATTTGGAATGTTGTAGACCCTCATAGGATTTTTTTCGTAGTGACCAAGACTCATTTTTTTGCCTCTTTCATATGTGAAATTATTATAAGATTCTTAAAAATTCTAGTAAACATCTTATGACATATATCTAAATAACTTGAAATCATTCAACTTGCATTCTTATGTATGGAGAAACAACCTATACAAAATAGGTTAGCTATAACTGATACGTTTTGCATATGTGCAGAGATGTACAATCACTATTTGAAACCTCATTTGAAATTCATTCATAATAAAATAGAAGATTACTATGTGATTTTTTATACAATATATTAGAAATAAAACAAAATATTATCACCTAAAATTGATAGAAAATGAAGAAGGTAGATCTCAAGCAAAACATTTCTAGAAAACTAGCTCAATATATATAAAGAGTGAGCAATGACTACCTATAGTAGAAGTATAAGCTAGCTAAATGTTTAACTTAGTAGGAATGTTGCAGAGATTGGGGGTCATAGACATGTACTCATGACTTGGATCCTTACATGTAGAGATGCAAAAAACCTCTCCTACAATTAAAGATAAATTTCCAAATCATCCACTTTTTTAAAGGGGAGCTATGCAATAGGAAGGTGTTTGAAATTTTGTGCTAACTAGAATTCATAATTTGATGTAACAAAATGATCATTCACTTTTAATCCATGCCTTTTAGCTTTGAGATAAAGTTTAAGGCTAGAATTTTAACTCCCCCTCAGGCCTTGACATTAGACCATCATACAAATATTTCTCTTGAATTGCACCACCTTTGTGCCTCTTTTCTTGGAACCTTCCTCTATGGTGCTTCTTCAAAAACATTTCTTACTAGTAGATCTTCTATCTTGAATGTTACCAGCCCAGTCTACATCAGTGTATCCATGAACCTGTAAATCTACACTAGCTTCATAAAACAATGCATAATCCAAAGGAGCACTCACATAACGTAGAGAGCTCCTCAGAGCATTATTGGGAAGCTGCATAAATTGACTTTCAAGTCCAACTGTATAGCTTAGATCAGGCCTTGTAATTGTGAGATATATAAGACTTCCCATAATTTTCCTGTACATAGTAGCATTTTCCAATGCTTCACCTGATGTAGTATCCAACTTCAAATTCTGATCTAATGGCATAGAAATTGGCTTACAATCAACCATACCATACTTTTGCAGCATATTCAAGGCATATTGCCTTGGCGACATCCATATACATGTTTCTATATGTATAAACTCAATGCCCAAGAAGTACTGCAGCACACCAAGATCTTTCATGTCGAATTCCTACATAAGAAGTTGCTTCACCTCTTTGATGCCTTCTTCATAATCACCACCTAAAATCAAGTCATCAACATAGATAGCCACAATTATGATGTCATCATCACCCTTCCTTGCATATAGTGAATGATCTACATCACACATAGAAAACCCAATGGTGGTTAGATAATCAGCAATCCTTGCATGCCATGCATGAGGAGGTTGCTTTAGGCCATACAAAGCCTTTTGCAACCTGCAAACATATTCTCGATGCTTTGAATCTTCATATCCTTGTGGCTAGTCCATGTATACTTCTTCTTGTAACTCACCATGTAGAAAAGCATTCTTTCACATCCATCTCATGCAAAGTCCACACGTTTTCTGTAGCGAATGCAACAAGTGTTCTAATAGCAGACATTTTAGCTACAAGGTTGAATGTTAACTCATAATCAATGCCATAATTTTGTTCATATCCTTTTGCTACCAAATGTGCTTTATACCTGCTTTTTCTACCATCCGCATTGTGCTTTACCTTGTAAACCCACTTGCAGCCTATGGATTTATTTCCTTGTGGAAATGGAACTAGCTTCCATGTATCATTTCCATAATGTGCAGCCATCTCCTCATCCATAGCTTTTTCCCAATCTGCATTTCCAATTGCATCTTCAAAACAAGAAGGTTTAGCATGTTGTATTACCTTTTTCATGTAGGCACAATGACGAGCCATGTAACTATCATATTTTAATCGTTGTACAGAATTTTGCATCCTCCCAGATCTTCTTGGTCTTGGGTCACTTTTCCTTGTATCATCTACATGTGCCTTTCTAACTCGTGGAGCCTTCATAGAGGGCAATCCAAGTTCCTCATCAAGACTCTTTTTTGAACCACTTGAATCTCCATCAACATCTTCAAAACCTGCACATGTTTTATGTCCAACAAAAAGCTTTTCTTTACCTTTCTTCGATGTATTTGATGAATTTGATGGACTAAAATTTTCACGCAATCTTCCACTCCATGGATTTGAGTTGGAACTATTGCTTGGTGATGCATCCGTCCACTCAAAACTTGAGATTTTGCACTTGATTTTTCAGCATTTTCTTTATCATTTGGTTCAAGGGTCAGTCCTTCTTTGGCATCTGCATAGAAGCTTGACATTTCATCACCAATGAAGACACATTTTTCTGCCTGTGGATCAAGCTTCATCCTCAAATCATCTAGGACATGTACATATGCAATACAACCAAAAACTTTCATATGTGATAAGTTTGGCTTTTTACTTCTGAACTTTTCTTTAGGTGTAACTTGATGTACAATAGTAGTTGGAGTTCTGTTCATAATGTATACAGCCGTATGCACAACTTCTACCCAATAGCAATGAGACATATTATTCTCAGCCATCAAGGATCTTGCTATTTCTGCAATATGTCTGTTTTTACGTTGAGCAACACCATTTTGTTGTGGTGTGTACCTGCATGAAAACTGATGTCGAATTCCATGACTTTTAAGAAAGTTGTTGAACTCATTTGACATGTATTCACCTCCTCCATTAGAACTTAAAGTTTGAATATGCTTCCCTGTCTCCTTTTCCAACGTAGCTTTAAAATTCTGGAAGTGAGTGAACACCTCACTCTTCTCTTTCATGAAATATAACCACACTTTTCGTATATCATCATCAATGAAAGTAACATAAAACCTACAACCTCCCATAAATGTGGTCTTTGCACAACCCCAAACATTCTGTATGTACTATTTTTAGCACATTCTCACTAACATGCTTGTCATGTGGAAACGATGATCTTGACTATTTACCAAATTGACGTACCTTTTGCAAAGATGGCTGCATTCATTTTAGGAATTTTCACATTTAAGGTGAACATCCTATCCACTTTGTCTCCTTTGACAATCAATCTTCCATCATGTTTGTATTCTTCTACATATAACCCATCAGCATTGAACCTGACTTGTAAGAACACGCAACACATCAACAAGAAATTGGCAATTTTTGTAAAGTACTAAACCATTCTACACAAGAGGTCATGTGATTTGAAGCACCTGAATCAACATACCAGACATTATCATTCGATTTTGAAACACTAGCAGACTTTGTATTCATCATGTGATGTTGAACCATAAACAACTTCTCAAAATCATCTGCACTCGTGGATGCATAGTTGTTTTGCGGCCTTATGTTATTTTGATTCTTCAACCTACAATCACATTCAAAGTGTCCAGGTTTACCACAATTCAAGCATCCTTTGTTGTCATTACTTGAATCATTTCTTTGGAAATTTTTGTGACCTCTTTGGCTCCACCTACCTCGAAACTATCCTCTTCCTCTTGCATGATTCTATTGTTGACCTTGGTCTTGGTTACTGTTTCCTCTTCCATTTCCCAAACCTCTACCTCTGCCTCTTCCTCTGCCTGAGCAGAATACCTACTTAGAACTAGATTTTCCTTGGGAGTTTGAATCCTCACCAAGATTGTTTTCTTCAATAATGAGCATGGACACCACATCAGCAAAATTTGGAATATTTTCCCTAGTCTATATAGAAGTTCTGAACTGCATATATGTAGCTCCTAAACCATGAAGACACACTTCCACCTTATCATCATCATCTACATTCACACCAATAGATGCAAGTGACTCACATATGCTTTTGATTTTCAAGATGTAGTCACATAAAAGCCATTAATAAAATTCATGAAGTAAAGGTAGCTCCAAAAAGAATGTGTCTTGATATGACCACAAACATCTCAATGAACAAGTTGGAATCTATGAGGAGCTTGAATTGAAGATTTTTTTGGGAAGGAGAAATGGTGCATTCTTCCCAAAATAAAACCTTCACAAATATGTTTATAAGGTGCCTCAAGTTTGGGCAAAGCATATACCATTTTAGATTTTTGCAAGCATATAAAGCTACCAAAATTCCAATGAGCATGCATGCCAAAGATTTGCATCTAAGATAGCCTATGAATCTTGAGGTGCACATGTGGAATCATTCATAGATTTTGCATAACCTAGGAGTTTATACAACCCATGACATAAAATGCAAGAAGCAATAATAACTTGAACATTTTGGAGATCATGAACTATAAATCTCTCATCAAAAAAATTGACAACAAAGCCAATCTTGGCAAAGTTTTTTCATGATCCCTCTCACATTTATAGCATCTCACAATATGAAAGAACTTCCATCAACAATAATCAAAATGATCTTAGGAGCTTCCATTACAGGATAAGAGGAGTTGCTAGCACATGCCGTACTATTTGCTATAGGGGTAGGCTCAAGTGAACTAAAGAAACTTTGCTAAAAGGTAATATGTTTGGTGGCCCTACTTTCAAAATACCAAGTGTCAAAGTCTAGTGCACCCATACATTTCTCATGAGAAGATGAGTTAGAACTGTAAACAATAGTAAATGCCCATTATTCATTCTAAACAAGATTAGCACACACCATTTTAGGTGTAGAGGCCTTTGCAACTACCATTCCATCCTCTTTCTTCTTTGCCTCTTTTGCAGCTAGTTTGGGAAAACTCTTTATGAAATGAACATTCGCCTCATATTATTTGCAATACCATTTTTTTCTTTTCTACTTTCTTCTCATCCTTGCTTTGCTTCTTCGATTATGAAACATTAGTAGATTTTTTTCTTACTGGTAGATGAGCTCCATTTTTACCTTTGTCCTTCTCACTAGCTAAAAAAATATTGATCTACAACACACATAATTTACATGTTCTTATTGAATTGATCTTTTTGCAAAAAAATGGAAATGAACTCCTCAAATTTGAAGGCATTTGGATTGTGTTTCATCATCAATCAAAGAGTAGAAGCAAAAATCTTATATGAATCATGAAGATCACTTAGAACAATGTGCAAAAGTAACTATCTAGCAAATTTCATCAATAGAAATTAACTATTCCTTTGAATCTTTCATCTTTATCGAAAAAATGGCCATAGAATCACGTTCATTCATATTCTCACTCTCCAACTAATTTTGGAGTTAAGCAACACAAGCCTCATTTCTTGCCTAGTGTAAAGTTGTTAGTGGATTGCAAGAATCCTTTGTTGTCTTGCAAGAGTGAATGTGAGGGATAATGGAATGTTTGATAGACAAACCTATCAATGCATGTGCATGTGCATGTGCATGTGCATGTGCATGTGCATGTGCATGTGCATGTGCATGTGCATGTGCATGTGCATGTGCATGAGCATCTCTACCATCCCAAGGAAGGTTCTCTATAGTAGGTGCAGTAGGAACCACAACATGACTAGGAGATTGAAGATCAACATCTTCAATGCCATCTATATCACCTTCAATAACTCTATTTGCAAGTTTAGTAGGACATTTTAAACACCTTGCACAATATTCCACACCCCTTTTGCTAACATTGCATGATGCATCATATTTTCCCATGATGGCTCATTAATAGCATCCAAGTTATCCTCAAAAACCAACATATAGAATACATCATTGCTTTTGGTCATGGCCAACGAGTAAATACCATGATGTAGAAAAATGGCTATATCTCAAAAAGTTGAATAGAAACATGATATATAGATCTACTAAACCTCTAGAATACTTCAAGACACTTGCACAATAAAACTAATACATGCTCTTGTCAAAGAAGCATAGTTAAGCTTTCCAACTACTTTGATAACTTGTCACATCTTGAAGGATTTCTCCTTCATGTGCACTACGTTTGGAATTTACTTCCATATGTGTACCTATAGACTTTTTATTTTCCAACTTGAACTTTTTAAGCATATCCTTGATCTAATCTCTCTTAGTGAAAAACATACCATGATTTGTATATATGAATTCCAATCCAATAAAGTATGTTAGCTGACTTGAATCACTTATCTTGAATTCTTCCTTCATTTGATCCTTGAACTTCCTTATTACTTCAGAATCAATACCTCTTACAATGATATCATCTACATATACATAGAGGTGTATGACTTCTACATGTGATGTTTTTATAAATATTGAAGGATCTAAATTTCTCACCACAAATCGTTTTTCTTGTAGGTAAGTTACTAATATATGATTCCAAGCTCTTGGAGCTTGCTTTAGACCATATAATGCTCTTTTAATATGTAAAAATATTGAAAATGTGAGTCTTCAAAAGAAGGAGCTTGAGAAATATATATCTCTTTCAGATCCATTTCAAGAAAGCATTCTTAACATTTATCTAGTACATTATCCAATTCTTGGTAGAAGGAATACTCATGAGTATTTTGATTGTAAGGATCTTTTCTATAGGAGAAAAAGTCTCCTCATAGTTAATGCTTTGAGTTTGAGCATACCCTTTGGCTACTACTCTAGCCGTGTACCTATTTACAGTGCCATCAAAAGTCTTCTTTAGCTTCTAGATCCATCTAGATCCAATTATCTTCATATTGGAGATCTTGGGAAATAAATCCCAACTTTTGTTCTGTTGTAGTGCCTCAATCTATTTTTCCATGAAATTCTTCCCCTCCAGGTTCTTCTTCGATTCGTCATAAGGTGAGGGTTCCTCAGAATTTGTGTCACAAGTCATAAATCTCAAATGTTAGTGACCAAGTGGGTGTCATATCCTTACCGTTGTGGCTTCTTCTTTTCTCTTGTAGATTTTTTTATTATTTGTTGATTTGCTATATCTCTTAATTCGTGCAATTAGGTTTTGACTTTGGAGTTTCATGACTTGATATCCTTTCTAGGTTTCGTCTAATCATCCTTTGATTCATTAAACTCTTGAAATGTATGTGAATCTTTGTTTGATAGAGTTGAGAAAGTCATCTCCTAAGTTAGACTCGGCAAGTTGACTTTATTACAATCATCTTGAAACCAGGATTTATTTTCATCAAATACTACATCACTCCTCATAATGAATCCTTTAGCCTATAACCCTTTTGGTTTAGGTCAAAGCTTATGAAAACACATTTCTCTACCTTGGGATCAGGCTTCCCTCAGATTTGTGAAGGTATGTGTTAATATGCAATGCATCCAAAAAACTTGACATGATCCAAGATTGGAATTCTACCATTTCAAGATTCATAAGATGTGATTCCTTCAAAGGTTTTTGATGGTAATCTATTGATGAGACATGTGGCAATTTAAAGTAATCTCCCTTTTGATCCCTCATTCTTGTAATAAAGAGTAAAAATCATGCAAGAATTATTCTATTACTCCATTACACTTTAGACTCTCCAAATGTTTACCTCTTTGGTTTGCTACAAGTGCAACATATTCTTGAAACAAGAAAACTCTTCATCTTTATGCTTCACGAAATGTATAATGGTCCATCTACTACAATCATCAATGAAGAGCACATAATACCTTGACCCTATGATTGATGGTTTTTTGTTTGATCCCCAAACATTATTGTGTACCAACTCTAAAATGTCTCCATACATGCACCCTTTCTTGGTGAAAGGTTACATGTGAGACTTGCAAAATTGACATGCACTGCATTTGTAATTTATGTGCTTTTTTGTAATCTTTGGTAATCCAAGTACACTTTAATCTATGTTAATCTGTTTTAAAGTCATGTCTCCAATGTGAGATAACCTTTTGTGCCAAACATCTAGTTCTAATAGAGTTTGTGTACCATAGTTTAACAATGCAATGTTCCTTGTGTCTCGTAGTTCAAAGGTGAATATTCTATATGTTGTTTCATTTTGAAAGCTTCTTGAAACCTTATATGGATCTTCTGCTTAAATTCAATAATTTGTAAACCTCATTTCACAACAATCTATCCTACACTTACGAAATTTTTGATAATGCTAGTTGCATAGAGAACTTTGCATATCAAGTTTATATTACCATTTGATGTCCTCACATTTCCAGGAGTATAGAGATGAGAGGGTCTCTGTCAAAAGCTTATGTAGGCCTTAGATGAAGTACCCAACTTCTTTGATACAAATTGTTGGATTTTGAGGTCTACAAAAGCAGATAATCAACATAAGGAAGAAGAAGTAGAAGCTCAAAATACAACATAATACAAAGTGTATTACAAAGTGAAAATGTGCAAAGATGAATGAGCTAGTAGGGTTATAGGTGCATACACAAGATGGGGGTAAAAAACCTCCTAAAGAGGGACAAAAGTGCCCTGATGGTTCTAAGTGTGTTCAAACACATCACTACAAAAATATATCAAAAATCTAAACAAATCATCAATAGAGGACTCTAATGGATCCATAAATAGGTAAAAGGCTATATCAATGGCCAAAAGGTATGCTCAAATTCAAGGCATTGATTATGATGATAATTTTTCCCCTATAGCAAAAATGCCATATACAATCAAAATACTCATACATATTGGAGCTATAAAGGTTGCAAAAGATATCAAATGGATTTCAAGAATAATTTCTTGAATGGATGGATCTTAGAAGAGGTATACATCGACCAACCTCTTGGTTTTGAAGACTCACAATATCTTGAATTTGTTGGTAGATTAAAAATAGAACTATATGGACTAAAGCAAGATGAAAGTTCTTGGAATCATAGATTAGTCACTTATCTACAAGATAAAGGATTTGTGGTGCGAAATGTAAATCCTTCCTTGTTTATCAAAAGAGCACATGAAAATTCATATACGTCTATGTATATATATTTGATATCATTGTAACAAGTAATGATGCTAAATGCATTAGGAATATCAAACATCAAATGAAAGAAGAATTTAGGATAAATGATTTAGGTAGCTAACATACATTCTTGGATTGGAAGTCCTTGGAATCATAGATTAGTCACTTATCTACAAGATAAAAAGGATTTCTGGTGAGAAATGTATATCCTTCCTTGTTTATCAAAAGAGCACATGGAAAAGTCATATACGTCTACGTATATGTATTTTCTATCATTGTAACACGTAATGATGCTAAATGCATTAGGAATATCAAACATCAAATGAAGGAAGAATTTAGGATAAGTGATTTAGGTAGCTAACATACATTCTTGGATTGGAAATCATACATACACATATATATATATATATATATATATATATATATATATAGCATGGTACATATCTTACTTAGAGAAAGTACATAAAAACGATATGCTTACGAAGTTCACGATCGAGAATACAAAGCCTGCAAGTACACCTACGGAAGTGTATTCCAAACTTAGTGCACATAAAGGAAAATCA
This sequence comes from Ceratopteris richardii, assembly GCA_020310875.1. Taxonomy (NCBI): domain Eukaryota; kingdom Viridiplantae; phylum Streptophyta; class Polypodiopsida; order Polypodiales; family Pteridaceae; genus Ceratopteris; species Ceratopteris richardii. The sequence goes on along the minus strand of CM035408.1, from coordinate 102,922,130 downwards.
TTCAAAATGTGACAAGTCATTGAAACCTAGTTGGAATTCTAAACTATGATACTCTTACAAGAGTATTTATCAACTATAGTTTGAATATTTTGAGTCAATATATGCACTCATCTAGGAAGCCAAACATGGATGCAGCAAATAAAATACTTAAATTTCTTAAGGGGGCAGTGAATAAAGCATTACTATATTCATATACCTTTGATATAGATATAATAAGATTTTCTTATGCAAATAGGGTAGGATCAAGAGATGATAGGAGAAGTAGATCAGGGTACCTATGATTTGTAGGTTCTAGGATTATTTCTTATTCATAAAATAAATGGCCTACTATTTCTTCCTCATTTATAGACCTTGAATGTAGAGGACTATCCAATGAGACTAAAGATGTTATGTGTATTAAGACGCTATATGCTGATTTAGAAATGAAGACTTTTATTCTTCATATAATTGGTGAAAAAAATGAGCTCTTTAAACCTTGCAAAAAATCTCATTTACCATGCAAAAACTAATCACATTGAGGTTCGCTAACAAGTTTTAGAGAGAAGATCAAAAGAAATGAAATTGAGCTCCCATACATCTCAACTCAACAACAATATGAAAACATGATGAATGAATTTCTAGATGGAGTAAAACAAACTAATTTTAACTAAATGATTCGACTTTAGGAGATTGCAAAGAGATGAAGACTCAACCATTTTAGGCTTGCAGGAGAGTTGTTGCTACATATGGCAAGCCTAAGAGCTTGACCATATATGTAGAATTATATGTGCCATGAGGATTATATGTATAACAAGTACATTTACCTCTAGCACATGGCTTGGAGAAACATTTATTTATTTTACCATTTTATGAAGGGTCTTAAACCTTAAATTCATAACTCAATGGAAACAAGGATTCAAAATCGACAGGCTCTATTTGAATTAAAAATCCAAACAAGTGCTTGGAAAGGTTTTTGGAATCTTTTGCTAAATTCACTCACCACCAACCATCTAGTTTCAAGGAAAAGTGATTATTTAAACTCTTCTAAAGGATTCATGACAAAAGAATGTGCTCTCATACAGCTCAAGAGTGCTTATCTATCTCTCACCATATCCATAGGAGGCCTCCAACACCTCCAATAATTGTACATAATATTTCAATACACATACTTGAAGTTTCATCATCATCTTTAAACTATTGTGTATTCTTGACTATCTATTGTTCATGTTTGCTAACTTCTTAGAGTCATTGAAGTTGGTTTATGGTCTCCCGCTTACAACCAATGCATTTATCATGAAACTAACATCCTTGTGAGATTTTGGATGTAATTATTTGATCATTGAAGATCTATATGTAGAGATATGATTCATTCTTAATGATTGTGTATATGTTGGATTCTTCTAGAAATGTCACAATCACACCTTTAACTTCTTAACTATATTTGTCTCATCCTAGTCAGTCTATATTTAGTCTAAAACTTGGGATAGGTCACTTACCTTGTTAATGGAAATTATGCAAAATGATTTTTTTTATTTCATAGAAACTTAAGAGGAATGAGCACTTTTTTTAGTACTTTCTTCTATACATACAAGGTTTTCTTTTCATGCTCAGAATATGCAAATAGTCTATCTCAACATAAAATTATGAGCACATTATTCCAACATACTATAGTCATTTTAAGGTGTCATTAGCAAGCTTAAGAAGTCTATTAATGTGTCCAAGAAAGAAATATGTAGTAGGTCTAGAGAAGGTCTTACAAAGATCCTCTCAGCTCTGTACTCTACCATCACCTCCTCACACAATTTTTGGGTAAGTGTTCACATTATATCTACACAAAGAGATTCAATGATAAATATGTGCATAAAAACGTTTACGAAGATGTAAAATTCATGATGCATGCATTGATTGTGCCATATTTCTGTGTGAATGACCATGAGAAGTCTGCAGCCATGAACACTAGATAGTCAATAGTACACAATAGCTTACAAATGATGATGAAACTTTAACTATATGTATTGATATGTAAAGTACAATGCTTGTACCTGGTTGAGGACTCCCATGGCTATGAGTAAATATCAATAAGCACTCTTGAGTGAGTGATAGCTCAATTAATTATTGCAAATCCTTTACAAGAGTTTGAATAATCACTTTTCCTGGAATCTAGAATGTTAGTGGTGGGTGAATTTACTAGAAGTTTCCAATCATCTTTCCAATTGATTACTTGAATTTTGAATTCAAATATAACCTCTAAATTTTGGCTCTTTATGTTTTCCTTTAATTTTTGACATTAAGTTAAAGACCCTTCATAAAAAAGTTCAAATAAGTGAATGTTCATCTAAGCCATGTGTTGGAGATAAATGTCCTTGTTATGCATATAATCCTCTTATCACGTAGAATTCCATATATATATATATATATATATATATATATATATATATATATATATATATATATATATATATATATATATATATATATATATATATATATATATATATAAGCCCTGAGGCTTGCCATATGTACCAATAGCTCTCCTTAAGCCTAAGATTCTTGATTCTTCATTTTTTTGCAATCTCTTGAATTCCAATCATTGCTTTAAGTTTGTTTAGCTTTACTCCATCGAAAGCTTTAGACATCATCATTGCATATTGTTATTGAATTGGGATGTATGGGAGCTCAATTTACTTGCTTGTGATCTTCTCCCTAACAAAAATGGTAGTCGACCTCATTTTGTAAGGACAAAATGTGATTTTTTGCATGTGTAAAGTGCTCATATTATCACCAAATATATGAGGAATTGAAGTCTTGATTCCTAAATCAACATATAGGGTCTTACTGTATGCTCAAAATACTCAGAGTCCCTTTTTTCTTTTGAAGGTATGTGCTCATATATAATGCATTTAAATATCTTCGAGTGATCCAAGATTCGAGTTCTACAATTTCAAGATTTTGAAGATCTCATTCCCTCCAAGGATTTTGATTGTAATGTAATGATGTGATACGTGCTAGTAGATACTACCTCTACATAGCTTCTTCTCATTGAGCATTGACCTAACTACTTCCACAATGCTTCTATTCCCTTTTTTTGCTACACCATTTTCTTTTCAAGTGTATCTAGTTTGAATCTCTCTTTTGATTCCTCTTTCTTTTAATAAAGAGTCAAACTCATAAAAGAATTGCTCTACCCCTCCAAGAGACCTTAGTCTCTCTAGTGTTATCTGTTTGGTATTCTACAATTGCAACATATTTCTTGAAACAATAAAACTCTTCATCTTTATGATTCATGAAATATAATATGGTTCATTTTCTAGAATCATCAATGATGATCCCATTATACCTTGATCCCGTCTCACAACCCCTTATGTGTGGAAGTAAGAAATTAGAGTTATATTTTAAGATATACCACCTACTCCAAAGAATCTTTTTCACACCATGTATTCAACATCAGGTGCTCATCTTCAGTTGCTTTTCCTTAGAAACCATGTTGAGCAGTTACTTTGATCAAATTTGTCAATTGAAGAAGGAAAAACATCACCCATAATGCATACACTATGATGATGCTCTAATACCGCTGTAAGGAGGTTACCACACAGTATAGAAATGAGGGGGTCTTTGCAAAAAGCTTTTGTAGGCCTAGCTGTTTCTTGTTGAGAAACATTGATGCACTTCATAATCTTGCTAATGATACATAAAGACATCCATATTACTTTGGAGCAATGTACTCAAAATTGTATGCCAACATTGACTATTTTTAGATTATGAGCATGAAAATAATTTTTCTATTTGTGGAAGAAGCTACTTAGAAAGTGCTTACTTCTATTGACCTCGTATGTATTGAGCAAAAGAGCAAAATAATTTTGTACGTCTTCTATTCGGAAGATAAGTGAGCTATCCCAAGTTATATATTCAATAAAGACTACCTAGGATGAGAGAAAACTACATAAGAATCTATAGGCATGATCCTGACATTTCAGGAAGAAGACACTACATATGCACAATCATAAAGAATGACCCATATCTCTATGCACGGAGCTTCAATGATCAAATCCTTGAATACACAATTTCACAAGGATGTCACTTCCATGAGCCATCTATTGGTAGTGAGCTTGTAACCATATCTCCACTTTAATGACTCTGAGAGTTAGCAAACATGAGCAATAGATAGTCAATAAGTACACACTAGCTTAAGGAAGATGATGAAACTTCAAGTATATGTAGAAGCATGTAAACTAAAATGCTTGGAGGTTTTGAAGGACTCCTATTTCCATGATTTAAGATCAATATAAAGAAATCTTGAAGTGTATGACAGCTCAATCTATTGCCTCGAACCCTTCATAGGAGCTTAAGTAATTGTTTTTTCTTGAATCTAGATGGTTGGTGTTGAGTGACTTTACCAAAAGATTGTTGTCATGTTTCCAAACACTTATTTGAATTTTAAGTTCATATAGAACTCTTCATTTTTGGCCTCTTGTGGTTTCCTTTAAGTTTTGACTTTAAGGTTTAAAAAAGTTTATGCAAACGGTAATTCAAATGAATTCTTTAAGCCTCACGCACTAAAAGAAAAAGGGTGGCATCCCAATGTCCTCCAATGAAAAACCAATTGGGTTTCCTCACTTACCAAACAATTGCATACGCGACGTCTTAGTAAAAAAATCAGAAGGCATCCCCATAAGCATCGCATAATAACAGTGCTCCTAGCAATGCTCACAAACTCCCTCTGATGCGAAAGCATCGCTGACCAAAAAAATTAGAATTCTCTTGGCACATTTATGCTCGTATTCCATGTGTGTGTGTGTGCGTGTGTTTGTGTGTGTGTGTGAGAGAGAGACATGCATGTACATACACTCACATGCATACATACACACACATACATACACATGCATATGCATACATACATACACACACATATGCAAACACATACAAACATACACACACATATGCAAACACACACACATATGCATACACACACAAACATATACACACACATACACTCACATACACACATATACATACACATACATACACCCACATACACATGCCCACAAAAAGACACACACATAGACATATATACACACATGTACACATGCATACACACAAAAGTGTTGGGGAAGCATTCCTCTTACCCGCATCTACTTGACTCAAGGAGCCGATATGGAATTTACGAAAAATAGCTTAACATATATATGCTTGATAGTGTGTATCAGCACTATGGATTCATGAAGAATCGCCTGCACGTTTGGGACATAAGGGAAGTTCAAGATCAAGATATGGAAGACATCCCTCCGTTTTGACCATCACCCAAAGGGGTACTCACCCACGGAGCACAACAGGTTGCGCACGACAAATAAAATTGGATGTTTTGTGAGGCATATGCATACGTATTTCTGCAAGTCCTACAGACAACATGATAATTGTATCCATTTAACCCAAAACTAATGTGCGCATATTTGAGGTAGTCATAAATACACGAAGTCGTAAGCGAAATAGAATGCTATCAGAATTAAGATGTGCATAATCGAAGACGTGTCTGATTATAAATATAGTTGCTGACACAATGTGCCTTCATGGCCTTTTGACCACACAATCCATTGAGCTAATCAGTTTTGACCACACAATCCATTGAGCTAATCAGATCACTCTTGCCCATTAAAAAGGAGGATATTTGTTTTTAAAAATCTCATTTACTTAGGAATATAACTTCATGTGTTTAAATTTATAATCTGGTATAGAAAACTGACACCATTTGTAAATGTTGACAAGCTAGCCTTCAAGCATGGAATGCAAAACACACTGCAAATCAGAGGATGAGAAGAAATGCAAATCAGAAGATAAGAAGATATTCACTGCTTCATAAGCTGTCTTGTGGGCTATCAGTGAAAAATGGAACCGAAAATTAGCGGAAATTTCAATTTGAAAAGCGAGGTTAGAGAAGAAGATTACTCCTCAGCTTGAGGTGGAGTAGGTGGTGGCGGAGAAACAGAAACAATGTGGAAGTGGGGGGATACCATTATGTTAGTAGATGAAATGCAGGTCATGGTGGAAGCGGCGGTAAGGGCCATCCAGCAGCACGCGTTCGATGAGGCCGAAGCCGCGTGCACCCCGGAAGCTGCCCGTACCACCCACGATCGCCACTTCGTTGGGCGAGATGGCGCGGATCTCACCTTGAATCTGGATGGTGCCCTTGTAGTTCCCGTCGTCGTATGATATAAGCTCTACCTCAATGAGGTCGATAATGTCGGACGCTTTATATGCAGAGTCGATGGTGAAGCCACGCACAGATCCTACCCTCGAAGACGTCTGCTCAGGCCCTTCTGTCGCGTTGAAGGCAAACAGCTCCCCGTGGCCAAAGGACCCGCTGAAGCTCTCGTTCAGCGGCGGTAACAGGTTCTGGTTGAGGCTAGGGTTACCAACGAATACCTGCACATAATACTGCAGCCTGCACTCGCGGAATGGTGGAGGGCCAGGCCATGTCGCTGCGTGGATGTTACAGGAGCTCCCTGAACCTTCCGCTACTGCACTTTGGCTGGCACGATGAATCAGGAGGCCGAAGAGTAGTGCAACTATCATCATGTTTGCTGTTCGGCCGGTCATGGAGGGGGCGGCTGCCATCTTCGAGAAAAGGGGTTGAAGTGCTTCCAGCCAGCAAACGACGGTGATGGAAAAGGATGCAGGGTCTGCATATGTATAGCCGTCCGCTATGAGCCCACAGTTACGCGCAGATTATCTGCACACGCCATCGTGCACTCTCTCTCTCTGTCTCGCTGACATGCTAATATGGGCAAGAAATCTAATGGAGCCGTGGTGCCGTCGATGCCATGTTGACTTGCTAACATTAGCTTTCTGATTTGTTTGACTATTTTTATATATTTTTAATTCATATCTCCAAAGCAAGATAATTACTTTGTTCGTTATAATTCGTATCTTCAAAGCAAGATATAATCATATTCAATTGAAAATGAGGGCCAGCACTGGTATAAATGTATAAGAATTGAACCACACTTCTAATTAGACGTCGATCTTTATCAATATCGCAAGAACTGCATTGCCACTATCACCGTTGTTTGTTTTTGTTGCACAGTACGATTACAAAAACATCGAAACTATGGAACCTTGTGTTTCGTGACATGAAACACAAGGTTCGGAAAGTCCATGCGAGGCTTAGAAAATATCACACATAAAAATTTACCCAAAATTATGCACGAACCTTACTCGAAGATGGTATGCGAGCCTTTTAAGCGTGAAATTACACAAAGATTTAAATATTAAAGGCTAGAATACCTATTGATCACTATAGGACCCTTGGTGTTGAAAAGGGAAGTGTGAGCTATGCTCTCCATATTCATGACTCTTGGAGCTCTTGGCAAGAGGCTGGCAGTGTTTTTCAAATATTAAATCCTATTTAACATCATGCCTCCTTCAATGAAGTTGTAACTTTGGCATTAATTATAAACCCCTAACAACTACTCAAACACCATCTATACCATCTGAATATAATCCTATGGAGATTGTAAGTCATGAAACAAAACATTTGTGATAATTGTTATTGTCCTAGTCTATCATGAAATTTGATTTATGCAAAAGCATGCACGAAATACCCTTATGTCCAACTACATATGGGTACCATAATTCTTCAAAGATGATGAAGTCAGGTTCTCTTCACTTCATGAATTTAGTCTTTTCATCCGGAACTTAAAACTTGAAGGCATCTTGGATAGCCTTCTCGTCTATTAAAATTACTTGTTTCTTTTTTTAAAGCTCTATGGCTGTGGCTAACCCTAATAGCTTTTTTATAACCTTGAACATGGATAGAAACTCTACGCGTCTCCCAATTTCAACATCTATTGAGGGTAGCTTTAAAAACTGATAAATACTTAGCTTCTCCGAAGCTTTTATCACTCCAGGGTCTTCATGGAGTACTTGAAACTTTGAAACATTATATATAGTTTCTCCATATTTTTGACGTGTACCATCAGACATGATCCCAACATGCTGCTAGTAAAAACCAAGAGAAAAGTCATGTGAAAGGTAGTGTGGATAATCTTGAAAATAATTCTAAGAAAGTTTTGTTTAAAAATAAAAAGAAATCTATTTTTGGATTGAAGAAAAATAAATTGTTGCATAACATTAGTAAACCCTTTGTTGTTCTTGAGGAAAACATTGAGGACCCCTCAGGGGATTTTAAAGATACAAATCAACCTGTGCCCAAAAAAATCCCCATCCAAGATCATGAATTATCTATCAAGTTGAAGAAGAGTCTGACTCAGATAATCAAAAAGATAAGTTGCTAGCTTCTCAGCTCAATGATATTGACATGGAAAATGTTAATCAATCTCAGCTTCGACAAAAGGTTGCTACAAATGTGGAAACGAGTCTTGAATTTGACCCTAAACCTAATAGTAATGGCAAAAGCAAGAGTAAGAGGAAAGAAGTTGTAAGAGTATCTAGTTCAACTTTTAAGCCTCCCAAAAACCTTAGGACATGATTGGCGTGTGGTCTGCTTTGTACTTATTGTGTTGTTGGCTTGCCCTCTCTATTTTTTCTCTTATGGATGCTCTAAAAATTATCTCTTTCAACATCAAAGGCTTAACAGACCTGGTTCGAGGTAAGACGTTTCATAATTGGCTCAAAGACTGGTCTTTTCTTCCTGACATCATTTGCTTGCAAGAAGTCAAAATCAACGGCTTTAACTTGGAGGCCAATTTGAATATTGCTTCTACTAAGCATAAGTGGTTTTCTACCCTTCACACATGATCTGGCTCACATTGTTGATGAAGTGATTATGAGTGATACTTGCTAGTGGATTGCTATTAAATGCAAGTTTCCTTTGAATTTGACCATTGTTAGTGTATATGCATCCAATTATGCTAATGAGAGATGTGTGTGTTGGTCTGAGTTGTCTTCTTTGCTTGGTGAGGTTATGTTGGTTGGTGATTTCAATATGGTCTTAGACTCTTATGATAGGAGGGGTAACCCTAACAACGTGCTGCAGGGTAGAGAAAAAAGTTGTTGGTTCAATATGACTGCCTCTCATTATCTTATAGACTCCTCTCCCTTGGTCGGGCATACTTGGTTTAATAAGGATGTTGATAATCCCTTATCTGCTAGACTTGATAGATGGTATATGTGTGTTAACAGATTTCAAGATATGTGGAATCACTCTTATACTACTCATAGGTCTGTTGTCATGTCTGATCATTTCCCCCGTGTTCTGAAGATGTACAAATGTATAAGAATTGAAACACACTTCTAATTAGACGTCGATTGCTAGATCTTTATCAATATAACAAGTAATGCATTGCCACTATGAATGTTATTTGTTTTTGTTGAACACTACTATTACCAATATGCTCAAAGGTGGTCTTGGGTGTTTACAGAAACATAGAAACTATGGGAGAAAAACAATATCTATGAAGCTTTGATCATTAGATATTCTATTTTCGGAAAGTCCGCAGGGTATGAGCCCACATTCCCCACATATTTCTTACGCAGATTATCTGGACAGGCCATCGTGCACACGTTCTCTCTCTCTCTCTCTCTCTCTCTCTCTCTCTCTCTCTCTCGTTGACATGCTAATATGGGCAAGAAATCTGATGGAACCGCGATGCCCTCAATGCCACAACGACGTTGTTGATTTGCTAACATTAGGTTTCTGATCTACATTTAGATTTGTTTGACTATTTTGATATATTTTTAGGTAATGCTTGGCAAACGCTTGTTCGTTATAATTCATATCTTTAAAGCAAGATAAAGTAATATTCCTTTTTTTCTTCGAGAGTATAACTAATCGAAAAGACACACATCCGACCTTGTAGAGGGGGTGGGGATTTCCTACAATTAGCAATCCTTTTGTCAAGGAGGAACAACGATTTCTCAATCGACCACTCTTTGAGGGAGTTGCCAAAGTTATAAGCACATCTTTCCTGCTAGATCTTCCATAGAACCTCCCCTCTGATGGCCTTCTAGAGAGACGATGAGCAGTCCATCCCTTCTCCCAGCAGAGCTTGTCTTCAATTGATATGTTTCTGAAGTCTTATTTTCTTTCCGATAATCTACTAGAGCCTGTTGGAATTGGGACAAGTATAGAAGATGTGAGCAACATCTTCAATGGACCGGTAGCAGCGGTTGCACTAGGGAGGCACCCCATAAATGTTCTACCCTTTAGGTTGGTCCAGATTCCTCGATAAAGAATTTGACATAAGAGGACAGACTTTTTGATTTCTATGAGAGGGTGCTAGATAGCCATGAACCTCATATCCCACTACAGCCGCATCCATGACAGGGACCTCTTCTTGTTGAGGTTGGTGTGATAATCAATTATTTTTTTGATGGTTAGGATTTTTGTCAGGCAATTATCGTTGTGTCATCTCGGACCAAGCGGGCACGTTGGGTCGTGCCCCATGAGAAGATGAACTTTAAAGCAGTCCTAGGCAAGACATCTACTTTGTAAAGTATTACACTCTTCATAGGTAATGTTGACGCTAGGGTCAATATCCCCAGAGTTGATCCACCGGTTGGTGTCTTCTTTCCAGAGATGTTTCCATTTTTTGAAGCCTCCTCATGGAATTTTGAATGTTCCAAGATTCCACGTTCCAGATGCCATGGATTGAAAACCAGATAGAGTCATTCTGTCAGATATCGTTCGCCCACTTCCAATCTTCACTGATTCTTATGAAGCTTTTGGCTTTATTTCAACTCTTCCATAGGGAGCACACAAGATTCGAGCCTTTCGGGAAAACGGGGATCAAGGAGAAGAAAAGGGTTAGAATGTGAAGATTCTTCCAGTTTGGGAATCCCACAAAAGTCAATGCGTTCTTGTTTCTAAAGATGAATTTGGCCCATGAGGCCTCCCTATTGCACTATGCCTTAATCACCCATTTTTCCGCAAGTTTGTTAACCATGCAACCAATGTCCAGAATGCCAAGGCCCCCACTATCCCTTTGGCAAGTGCAGATGGACCACCTGATTTTAGGCACCCCCTCCTGTTGTGGTCCCCCGTCCAAATGAAGTTTCTGCAAATAGTTTCTAGTTTGGAGAGCTCTTGCTCTTTCGGTCTCCAACAAAAGAGAAACTAAATGGTCGACGAAATGAGGAACATGTTGATAACCATTGCAAGTTGTTTATGTTGCACACTACTATTATCAATATGTTCTGTTATTGTCCAATATGAGCGTAGTTCAAAGGTGGTTTTAGGTGCGCCTCTATGGGTGTTTACAAAAAAACATCGAAACTATGGGAGGAAAACAATATCTATTAAGCTTTGATCATTAGATATTCTATTTTCGGAGCCTTGTGTTTTGTGACATGAAACGCAAGGTTCGGAAAATCCATGTGAGGCTTAGAAAATATCACACATAAGAACTACTCTAAGATAATAGCAGAATGAAAGACAACCTGATTATGATATTTATCGTGCTAGTATACTTAGCCAAAATAATGCACGAATCTTACTCTAAAATGGTATCAGAGCCTCTTAAGGGTGAAATTACAACAAACATTCCACATGAGGGAGTGCATATATACGTATTCATGTGTACATGCATGCACATATGTGTGCTTGCTAGAATACTAGAATATATGTATGTGCACATTCTTGTATTTATTTAACTCGAGAAGGTAATGATACTTCGCTATAGAGTTATTTTATGATAAAGAGCTAATTAGTTATCTCTCAAAACTACCTCACAAGGTTTCAAGTTTTAATAAATGGTTATTTTTCTATATGTTTACAACTTACTAATTCTGTTATCTTAGTAATTCTGTTCACATTAGTATAAGTGTAAGAAGTTGTAATTTTGGAATGAATTCTAACAGCCTAAAAATTATTCAAACACATCTATACCATCTTGATATAATCCTATGGAGACTCGAAGGCATGAAAGAAAACATTTGTGATACTTTTTATTGTCCTTGTGTATCATGAAAATTGTTTCATGCAATAGCATGCACGAAATACCCTTATGGTCAACTATATATATATATATATATATATATATATATATATATATATATATATATATATATATATATATATATATATATATATATATATATATATATATATATATATATATATATATATATATATATATATATATATATATATATATATATATGGGTAGCATAATTCTTCAAAGATGATGAAGCTAGGTTCGCTTCACTTCATGAAACTTAAAACTTTAAGGCATCTTGGATAGCCTTCTCCTCCGTTCTAATTATATGTTCCTTTTTTGAAAACCTTATGATTGTGGCTAACCCTAATAGCTTGTTCATAACCTTGCACATCGATAGAAACTCTACACATCTTTAAATATAAATATATATTAAGGGTAGATTTTAAAACTGATAAATACTTAGGTTCTCCGAAGCTTTTATCACTCTACTAGGGTCTTCATGGAGTATCTGAAACTCTGAAACACGATATAAACGTTTTACACAGTCTTGAGGTGTACCATGCTTGTATATTTATATGTTCCTTACTACTTGATGTACTCGAAGTCTATTCAATTCGATAAGCTAGAATCGCCGTACTATTATTTTTTGGTAATGTAGTAGAGAGTGTCTTCATTACTCCCTCTTTTCGTGGTCTTGGGGATAATGTCGCCTCCAATGTATCTTTGCGTGCCTATAACGAAACAATTTTCCAGAAAATCTTTCTTCAAAACTATATTATTCAAAAAATACTTGCTAGGGAATTTTGAGCCTATGCATGGCCGTTTATTGTGGCCTTATAGCCTGGTTGTTACAAAAGTTAAGTCTGTGCAATGAGCTTAAGATTTATTTTTGTTGTATATTATTGAACAATGTATTGTTAAAGTGTTATACTATTAATGTATTAATATGTTTTGATGTTTCTGTTATAGCAGCTAAAGGTTCGTGAGGAGCATGCAAGGCGTGAAAGGGCGGACATCAATAATCCGAATAATTATTATTTAGCTTGTAAATAAACCTGCGTAGAAGGTTCTATTGTTAGAAAAGTAATGGTTAGCATAAGGGTCATTGTAGACCGTAGTTTCTGTTATTGAAAGCAATGGCTTTCTGTAAAAGTTATCAACTTTTAGTTTCACGCTTGCTTTTCAAAGCCGCCCTCTTGTAACCACTCTTTTCGACGTAATCAAAAATTCCTATAAATACATGCACTCTGTGGACTGGCGAAACAGAGTGCATGTGGGGAGATTGCACCCAATCTTGTGTTCGGTCTCGTCTCTTGTTGCCTCTATTTTTTGTGTGTTTTTCTGCGTCCGTAATCTCTGTATGCGCGTGAGCAAGATCCTGACAACAGTGGTATCAGAGCTCTGCATGCGTCAATACAGAGGGTTCTGTTCTCTGTTCGCGATTCTGAATTTCGATTCCATCTCCATCTCCGTCTTCGGTTTCTGTTTCTGTTTCTGTTCCAGAACCAGAACCAGAACCTACGTTTTCACCTACGTTTACTCCTTCGGCTTACTCCAAGGCGTCAGCTAAGGCAAAGAACTTAGGCAATACATTGGCAACATTGGCAGCCAAGGCTCCCTTAGGGGCCGTTGGCTACGCGCGAGGCAATTTTAATTTTTGAGTGGTAATATAGAGAGGTTTAGAGTCCCTAAGGTAGGAGGATTTGAACCCACAACCTCCTACTTTCAAGGGAAGTACTTTGACCACTCCACCATCTCTTGAAGTTGTACTCAAGTTCTCTCTCTTTATTACTTGTGGAAGGCGCGCACGTCGATTTCAAGATTGGACCCAAGAAAGAATCAAGTGTATCTCTCAATCCGTAGGTCGGATTGAGGCGTGTAATATACCGTTGGAAATCTCTCGGAACGAACTTTCCAATGAGCTAGCTTGGAAGTGTGAATTCCTTCAAAATCCTTGGGTGGCACTTGATTGAGTGTTCAAGATACCAAGCAAGGTTGAGAACACGGGATCGAGACACCAAGGTTGCAAACAAGAAGGTTCAATACACCAAGGTTGAGAGCAAGGATCCAAGAGCACCATGGAGGATTACAGTAATTCACCTCTACCTGCGGCAACACTTGAACAACAACTAGAGCTCTTGCGGCATGAGCTTCAAGGAGCTCAGAACGAGATCCGACAACGTGATGAAATGCTCCAAAAGATGCAAGCTGAGGAAGACAACCTTACGAGAGTAGTAAAGCTATTGTGTCTGCCCAATCTGATGTTACTCATTCAAAGATTGGTAATAGAAACTACCAGTTTCTACGATTTGATGGCCGAAAGGATGGGCCTTTAGTACTTTCTTGGTTGTCGCAGTTTGATGATTTTTATACCGATGAAATGTATGCTGAAAGTGAAAAAGTTAAATTTGCCACTAACTATTTAGTAGGTAAAGCAGAACTCTAGTGGAATGTCCTCCGGCACAGTACGGAGCGTCCAACAACTTGGAAGGCTTTTCAAGAAAACGTGAAGGATTCATTTCTTCCTCCTCAATAACATTTGCATGTTCGACGAGCATGGACGACCCTTACATGGAAGCAGGGTGATACGGTTACTACCTACACAGAGCGGTTCTGGCAAAATTTACTACTTGTACGAATGCTTGAAGATGTATCAGAGGATATCTTGCAACAAAAATACGAAGATGGTTTGGAGGTGGGTATCCAAACTAAGCTTCACACCCTACGACCTACAACCCTCAACGAGGCTATATCTTTTGCTTATGATGCAGAAAAAGAATTCCAGTCCATAACCAAGTTACTCTGTCTACAACAACCACGTCCACGACCATTTCCTGTTAAACCTTCATTTCCTATGAAGTGTAATTTTAATGCCCCATCTTACCCTAGTTTTCCTCGTCCTCCACAATCCAATTACTCAACTCCACCCGTTGCTTCATCTCTCCAACCAACCAAACCACCTACCCTTCAAACTTCAGCAGTGAATGCCCAATAGAAGCAACCACGAATCACTTGCTGGAATTGTGGTAAACCTGGACATACAAAAATAAGGTGCAGATTGCAACCTCTTCATATGAAACAGGCTACAGCTCGATTGCATAACATGGAGGTCTATAATGAAGAAATTCCTCTTGTTTGGACAGAGGAATCACTGGAGAAGGACTTAAGTACCTTGGGTAACGATATCTCTCTACACTCTCTTCTTTGCATGCAGGGTACAATAAATAACAAACTAGTTAAAATTCTACATGACGATGGTAGTTCACATGACTTCATTTCACATTTATTAGTACAAGAACTTAAATTACAAACGTTTCCTTCTTTGTATAAAGTGAAAGCTGCATTTCAAGGTAGTCGTTATAATGTAACACGAGAAGTGCAAGATGTTACGATTAGCATAGGCCCTTATGTTGATTCACGAACATTTTTAATTGCACCTTTGCAATCTTATGATGTTATACTAGGTATGCCTTTTCATCACCATTATAACCCACGTATTGACTACCATACTCATACCTTTAAGTTTGTTTTCAAAGGTCAAATCATTACTTTGTCTGCACGGCATGATTTCCAGCCATTTCCATTGATTAGTCACACTCAAGTAAAACGTGCATTTAGGAAAGGATTCAACTCATGCATTGTTTTTGTCAATGTCATCAATGATTATACTCATACACTTCTAGATGCATATAAACCTTTCATGAGTACTTATAAGGATTGTTTTATGTCTGAATATCCCTCTGAACTACCACCAGTTCGAGGATCCTTTGATCATAGCATAGACTTAGTCCCTGGTAGTTATCCTCCTCATAAAGCACCTTATAGACATGGCCCACTACATCAAAAGGAAATAGAAAATCAAGTAAAAGACCTACTACAAAAAGGACTTATAAGGCCTAGTTCTTCCCCATTTGGAGCACCAGTTCTCTTAGTAGAGAAGAAGAATAAAACTTATCGAATGTGCATTGATTATAGAGCCCTTAACAAGATCACGATCAAGAATAGATACCCTATTCCTCGAATAGATGATCTCTTAGATAAGTTATGAGGAGCTCGTGTCTTTAGTAAAATTGATCTTAAATCGGGTTACCATCAGATTCGTATGACACAAAGTGATATTTTTTAGACTGCATTTAGAACTCAAAATGGCCATTATGAATTTATGGTAATGCCCTTTGGACTTACTAATGCCCCTGCTACATTTGCGTGAATGATGAACAATATTTTTCTTGATTACCAAGCTTTTGTTCTTGTATTCTTTGATGACATACTTGTTTACAGTAAGAATGATAGTGAACATGAAAAGCATCTTGAAACAGTTTTTCATTTGTTACGAGAGAACACACTTTATGCTAATCCTGAAAAGAGTTATTTCTTTCAACGTAAGCCTAGTAGAATATTTAGGACATATTATTTCAAGTGAAGGTGTGCATGTGGATCCGAAAAAAATTAGAGTTATCATAGAATGGCCTACACCACAATCAGTCAATGATGTTCGTTCTTTTCTTGGGTTGGCTAGTTTCTATAGGAAGTTTATTCGAAATTTTTCTTATTTAGCATTGCCTCTTACTTTGTTGTTGAAAAAGAAAATAAAATTTGCATGGGGATTTACCCAAGAACAGTCCTTTGACAAACTTAAACATGCACTTTCACATGCACCTGTTTTACAATTACCTAATTTTTCACAACCCTTTCATGTTGTTACTAATGCTAGTGGTTCAGGAATAGGTGCTGTTCTGATGCAAAATGACCATCCCATTCCATTTGAGAGTAGAAAGCTTAAAGCCTCAGAGCATAATTATAGTACGTATGATAAAGAATTGTTAGCAGTTGTGCATGCTTTGCGAATTTGGAAACACTATCTTATGGGCTCTGAGGTCTTAATCAAAACCGATCAACAGGCTATTAAACATTTATTAAATCAGCCCTTAATCTCTGATAGGCATCTTAAATGGGCATCATTCATTCAAAATTTCCAACCCATGATACAATATCAGCCAAGTAAAGCTAATGTCGTAGCTGATGCTCTTGGCCGTTTTCCTTCGAATTCCGTTGTTTTGAATAATATTTCTGCCATTCAAATTCATTCTTTTCAAGACATGGTTTCCACTTATGCATCTGATTTGTATTTTTCACGTGCATGGCATGACTTCAACAATGCTGCATCTTTATCTGATGAACATTATACATTTCATAATGGTTTTCTCTATTTTCAACATAGATTGTGCATAACCCAAGCTTTTAAAGATTTTGTCATTAAAGAAATGAATGAACCATCTTACATGGGTCACAAAGGCATACAAAGCACTATTTCTGCTTGCA
Source organism: Ceratopteris richardii (assembly GCA_020310875.1). Taxonomy (NCBI): domain Eukaryota; kingdom Viridiplantae; phylum Streptophyta; class Polypodiopsida; order Polypodiales; family Pteridaceae; genus Ceratopteris; species Ceratopteris richardii. Next base: position 102,904,938 of record CM035408.1, on the reverse strand, counting down.
AAGATTTCTTCTTTTGGCCACACATGGAAAAAGACATTGCACATTATGTTTCTCAATGCATTGTATGTCAGCGTGTCAAACGTCATCATGGTAAACCATTTGGATTAGTATTAATGCCACTTCCTATTCCAAATGAACCATGGGAACAAATCTCTATGGATTTTATCACAGGTCTTCCTATCACTTCATCACATAATAATATGATTTGGACAATAGTTGATAGGTTTAGTAAATATGCATATTTCTTGGACAATAGTTGATAGGTTTAGTAAATATGCATATTTCATTCCATGTAGAAAAACTTTGACTGCACCTCAAGCTGCAAAATTATTCATTAAATGCATTTTTCCACATCATGGATTTCCTAAAGTAATGTTATCTGATCGTGATGTTAGATTTTGTAATCATTTTTGGGTTGCCTTATTTCAACATTTTGGTTCTAAAATAAATTTTAGCTCTGCATTTCATCCTGAAAGTAATGGACAGAGTGAGGCTACAAATAGTACTATTCTTGATTTATTGCGTTGTTATTCATTAGATAATCCTAATAACTGGGATGAAAAGTTGCCAGTGCTTCAATTTGCTTACAATAACACTTCACACACCACTACTGGTCGTGCACCTTTTGAAATAGTTTTTGGTAAAAAACTTCCCACTCCCATGTCCCTCACCCAAACCGACATTCTGATGGCTGATTCTATTGCTCAAGATCACGTTTCTATACTTCATGATGTTCACGAGCACATTAGGAAAAATCAAGAGCGATATACATGTATTATCAATACTAAACGATTAGCCAAAGAATTCAAGGAAAATGATTTTGTATGGTTGCGAATAATTAAAAGACGTCTCAAAAATATTTTGCAGCATCCTAAAATTAAACTTGCACCACGCTATTATGGACTGTTTCGCATTATAGAAAAAAATTAATGATAATTCATCTCGATTAGATATTCCATCCCATTGGACCATTCATAATTCTTTTCATATTAGTTTACTTAAACCATTTAAAGGAACTTTACCACTTGCTCCACTTCTTGATGACCCTCCTTTAATTGAAGAACAATCTGAAATCTTAGTTCCTGAGAAAATTATTGATTATGATGTCACTACTACACGCACAGGTACTCAATATCATCGCACTTAATTTCTGCATATCATACACAAACACATTAATGTAACAGCTCCATGAACATTTCCATGCATGTATTTTTACATGGCACATGCCTATTTTCTTTATTCAGTGATGAAACATGTGACTGGTCATCCATGTTTATTATTATATTAACTGAGGTCAGTTGCTTGTTCAACTGAGGGGCATGTTATACCTTATAGAATATGTTGAACAATGCATTGTTGGATTGAAATATAAAATAGCCAATGCATTGTTGGATTGAAATATAGAATAGCCAATGCATTTTTGGATTGAACTATAGAATACCCAATGCATTGTTGGATTGTCACATGGAATATGTTGAACACTGCATTATAATTGTTAGAGTGTTGAATTATTTTATCAACTGAGGTCAGTTGCTTGTCAACTGAGAGGCATGTTGTATATTATTGAACAATGTATTGTTAAAGTGTTATATTATTAATGTATTAATATGTTTTGATGTTTCTGTTATAGCAGCTAAAGGTTTGTGAGGAGCGTGCAAGGCGTGAAAGGGCGGACATCAATAATCCGAATAATTATTATTTAGCTTGTAAATAAACCTGCGTAGAAGGTTCTATTGTTAGAAAAGTAATGGTTAGCATAAGGGTCATTGTAGACCGTAGTTTCTGTTATTGAAAGCAATGGCTTTCTATAAAAGTTATCAACTTTTAGTTTCACGCTTGCTTTTCAAAGCCGCCCTCTTGTAACCACTCTTTTCCACGTAATCAAAAATTCCTATAAATACATGCACTATGTGGACTGTCGAAACAGAGTGCATGGGGGGAGATTGCACCCAATCTTGCGTTCGGTCTCGTCTCTTGTTGCCTCTATTTTCTGTGTGTTTTTCTGCGTCCGTAATCTCTATATGCGCGTGAGCAAGATCCTGACAACAATTTTCACAAGGATTCTTTCATTAATTTTATTGTAAAATTCTGTATAATCTTTCTAATGAGACCACTCCTCGTTTTTAGGAATGTAAATCCACTTTCATAGCATCTAAGTTTTCTTCAGAGTTGAATTCTAATTCATATTGATGTGAGTTTTTGTTTTTGTGTCCTAGTAGGCTTCATTTCTTTGATTGATCACTGTTTAAGTACCCAAATGCACTTGGTGCTTTAAGTTCATGTTTCTAATGGCTCTAGATTCATCTTCCTAAGTATGTTGGATTTATTTTTCCTTTGAGGCTTTTGACTTCCTCCTAGGGTTATCTAATGAGATACTTGCATCTGGAGCATATTTGATCATTTACGTTATGATTTCTACTTTTGACATCATAAGGTTCTCTGAATATGAGCATATGGTTTAAATCATAGGGTTGCTCTCTCTTTCATGCTCTTTCTCTCTCTCTATCTCTCTTTCTCTCTCTTTTCCTATCTCATTCAATTACTCTCTCTCTCTCTCTCTCTCTCTCTCTCTCTCTCTCTCTCTCTCTCTCTCTCTCTCTCTCTCTCTCTCTCTCTCTCTCTCTCTCTCTCTCTCTCTCTCTCTCTCTCTCTCTCTCTCTCTCTCTCTCTCTCTCTCTCTCTCTCTCTCTCTCTCTCTCTCTCTCTCTCTCTCTCTTTATTGTAGGTTATTCAAGAAGCTCACTGCGCATAATATATGGCTAGTTATTGTAAGTACAAGTTGCATTGTTTGTATATCATTTTTTTTTTGTAAATTAACATAATCATAGTCACACATTCACATGCACATATACACATACATGCACATGCATGCATATACACAAATACATATATTTATATAAATACACATCCATATACACACATATACACATAGATACACATTTAAATGCACATACACACGTACATATACACATATACTTACATATACACATGCACATACACACACATACACTACACACATGCACATGCATAAAAATATCTATATGCAAATGCACACACATGCATGCATGCACATACACATACACATACACATAGAAACATGTACTTATACACATATACATACATATACATACACATAGAAACATGTACTTATACACATAGAAACATGTACTTATACATACATATACATACACATAGAAACATGTACTTATACACATATACTCACACCATAGACATAATTAAAAACATAATTGATATGAGAATATATATATATATATATATATATATATATATATATATATATATATATATATATATATATATATATATATATATATATATATATATATATGTGTGTGTGTGTGTGTGTGTGTGTGTGTGTGTGTGTGTGTATTTATGATTTTTGAAGACACAGTTATCTATGAAAATAATGCAACCTCTTAGGTGGCATGTTGTAAGGAATTGAACTCACAACCTCTTGGTTAGGAATGTGATGGGCTAACCACTTGCCCCAAAAGCCATGGTTGAGGATTACTTCCTAATCCTCTCTCTTAGGGTGTGGTTCAACCATCTCCTACCAGGATTATGTTACATTCTTCCCCCCTTGGTCGATCATTGTCCTGAATGATCTACTCTTGTATCCCTCTAGCCTCGGTGATCAGTCCCTTGAACTCCCTAGGTGCCCTTGAATTGATGTTCCTCAACCTCGCATAGTTTCTTGAACCTTGTTCGCAACCTTGGTCTCTTGAACCCTTGCTCTCAACCTCGGTGTCTTGAACCTTCTTGTTCGCAACCTTGGTGTCTCGAGCCCTTGTTCTCAACCTCAGTCTTGAACCTTGTTCTCACCCATGCTTGGTATCTTGAACACTCAATCAAGTGCCACCCAAGGATTCCCAAGGAATTCACACTTCCAAGCTAGCTCATTGGAAAGTTCGTTCCGAGAGCTTTCCAACGGTATATTACACGCCTCAATCCGACCTACGGATTGGGAGATACACCCCAATCATTGTAAGGTCCATCATTGAAATCGACGCGCGCCTTCCACAATTCCTACCCTTTCACATGGAGGATGCCCAAGCGCCTTTTTTAGAGGCCATTGGATCATTCCACTTTGCCCAAGCCTACTTCCTATGCTCTGATACCAATGTAAGGAATTGAACTCACAACCTCTTGGTTAGGAATGTGATGGGCTAACCACTTGCCCCAAAAGCCATGGTTGAGGATTACTTCCTAATCCTCTCTCTTAGGGTGTGGTTCAACCATCTCCTACCAGGATTATGTTACACATGTCAGCTCTTCTCTTATTTCCTTCTACCATAGAATATCTCTTGTTATTTTAATCTCAAACAAAAAAGGATCATTATACAAAAGAAAAACTTTATATTTATTTACTTGCATACATACACATAAACACATAAATATACTTATACATACATACATACACTTACATACATACATACACATACATATATACACATATACATATATACACATATACATATACACACATACACATACACACACATACACATATACACACATATGCATACACATACATACATACATATAATTACATACATATATATACAAACATATATGAGTATGAAAATAGTCGTGAATCAAGATACGTTAATAGAGATGTAGGAAGATATTACTTAGTTATCACATTTATAGAGAGCAATAGAAACCAAGCGTTTGAGTCCATAGTCATATTCTTCAGATGTAACATTTATATGTGACTCTTGACCCATAACTCTTGGTTTCTAATGTGTAACTTCCATTTTAAGTGAACACATCTCAAGTGGGAAATACATAAGGCTCCCATCTTATTTTAAACTCTTGAAAATCAACAGTTTAAAATGAATAAAAACATTTATATTATAATACTATCAAAAATAATAAATTATAGTAAACACACACAAATAGATATACACATACACACACAAACATATACACACATATACATGCATACACACATATACATTACACACAAACATACACATACACATATATACATAGAGGTAAGAGAAAAGTGCCACTAGAAGAGAATATGTCATTATGATATTCTTTGGAGTATTGAAGAGAGTTAAAGATCTGTCATCTTTTCTATTCTATGCATATATTCAAGAATGTTGGTTATTCACTTTGGCAATATCTTCATAGATTAAAGATACAATAGCATGAAGAAATGATTTAAGGGATCAAAACTCAAAACTAAAGTTAAGGCCAATTTTCGATAAAAATCAAGAGGAAATAACTTATGAGTCTGCTCCTTGGATACTTGCAAGAAAGGAGATGCAAACTATCAACAATAGGATTCAATTGATTTGAACATCTATAGGATATGGATCATCTTTCCAAAACATGTTTACTTTGGATGAAAGGAGCTTATCTAGCTTAAATACAAATGATTGGCATAACTTCCTAAAGCATATTCTACTTCTTGTTATTGGTGGGTATTCAACAAAAGGAGTATGGGCTGTGATCTATCATCTTGGATTTCTTATGAGTTAATTATCATACTTTTATATTTAATATATTAGATTTTTTGATATCTTTTCTTTACAAGTGGACTCCTTTATAATTTAATTTATGATTGATAGTAAGTGGAAAACATCAAAAGACATTGATAAAGACTCGATCCCACAAAAGAAACATGAATGCAATGAGCTACTATGTCTTATGGAGAAAGAGCTTCCAACATTATTTCTTGATATTGAGGTTCATTTATTATCCATCCCGTGGATGAAATCAAGATTGCAAGAGTTGTAAACACTCGATGGGTGTCTTGGTTGAGGAATTTATGGACATATTAAAAGGTTATGTACGACAAAGAGCAAAACCAATAGGATCTATGACAAACACATGGATACTTAAGGAGTGCATGTACTATGTTAGTGAATACTTTGAAAAATGTTCATGAAGAAGCTCCATATGAAGATATAGAGATAATCTTGATAGTAATGAGAGTACAAACATAGCATCTTTCATGGATTGTCCAAATAATCGAATGCAAGGAGTCAATGCAAACAATGAACGAATCTCAGATGAGGAGAGGGAATTAATGATAAGTTATGGAAGAAAGGTAATTTGATTTTCCTAATATTCTATTTTGGCACATACATATATATTAGTTTCTCTTCTTATAGTTTATTTAGTATTACAATCCTGAATGTCACTAATATGTGGGCTTATGGATAGCATATCGGAATCAAAGGTATTGATTCTTTGCATGAAACTGAGGACTCTAGCATTGTTGCTCCTTTCAAGAAATTATCATGTGCTAGTTCAAAAGATATGAACCGTATAGATAGTAAATTAAGCTACATATGAACCCTTATTGGTAACTACCAAATATCATTAAAGATATAAAGATAATAATTCAACATTGAGAAAGGAATTATCTTGATTTGCACAAATTCAAAAATAGAGATCCATATATTCTTCATAGACTTATTGAGCATGCATTCTGTATAAAAACCATGATCGTTGTCGTGGAGATTTCATCTCCACCTTTTTGCTCTCGAGTTTGTGGGGGGAAGGAAAGAGGCAAGTGAGGCATGTCATGTTCATTGCCATGTATGGAAAATGGGGAATCTGATCTTCGAGGGACTCGGCATGCTGTACATTTTGGGAAAAGGCATGAAAACAAGAAGAAGAGGTTATTCTGATATATTGAATTGAGGGAACAGCTCTCCCTTGGTTTTTTTTAGGCACGTACTGTAGATCAGAAGAAAAGGGGGCTCATTTTCTTTCCATGTTTTGGGTATCTGCCGCAGAGCATGTCTCGGAGAAAAAAAGGAGGGCACTAAGCACCGAGCTGAAGGTTGGAAGGCACTGCTAGGGAGTCATAAAAGCGGAATGGGCAGTTTAGCAGAAGAAGGGGGAAGTTATCCACGATAGCAACTATTTCAGGAAGGAGGGCAGATCCTCGAGCTGAGAAGGAGGGACGCAAAAGGAAAGTGTGTGCTACTATTCTCTTGTTTTTTTCTCTTTTGCTGCAAAATACTGAAAGGGAAAAAGGGACAATCGCTCTAGAAGGGGAAGCTCTCGGGGCGGAAATATCATTTTTCTTTAGGGAAAAAGAGGAATCTGGTGTGTGTGCTACGCCTGGCCGATTGCCACAGAACTACGACAGTTACTGAAAAGATTTGACGAGTAGAGTTTAGTCCTGAGCATTCGCGGTCTGATTGTATGTCGAGCCATGGCGTACGGGAGTCCCTATGATGACAATGGAGGAAACATATGTGCGCTACAGAGAAGAGGTGGAGACACTAAATGAAGGTTACTTTGAAGTTCTCGCATAAGAATATCACGTTTTCTGAAATGAGCAACATTTTCTACGCACATCAAACTATGCCACAGTAAGCAATCGTCTATAATAGAGATTATTTATATTCTCTTTTTACTGTACGAGAGCATTCCATGTTTATTTTAATATGATGAATGCGAGGAGATGTATGAACTGTGTTGAGCATTAATCGATTTAGTAGTCAAGGTCGTATGAAAAGTTATTAACTTGTCAATGCTCCATGGAGTAATTGTTAACAGAAGGAAGTGCGCAAATAAAGTATATGTATGTATATATATATGCAGGTTTACAGGAAAATGAGATGATTGTATATGATTCCACAAGAGGCATCAAGTTGAATACTTTGTATATGCAGGGGTGCTTGCATGAGAAATAAATGTCTTGGAATTGCTTTGGTTTTTGTCAACGGAAATCCCATTTTAGGATTTGGGCGTTGAATATCATACATGGTAGTAGTTGTATTTTCATGGACGTAGCTACATTTGTACTGCTGGACGTCTTGTTCAGCAGTGCTGTAGAACAATGAAGTTGTCACCATTGTTCGTTGGTCGGTGAAAAATTGGTTGCTATCCTGTTTATCTCAGAATGTGAGGCACAGTTGCTGGAGTGTCTGTGTATGTGCTTGACTTAAGTCATGATTAGGGCTAATGTTGCATTTTCATTATTGGATATCTTGATCAGAAGTGTTGTTGAATGGTGAACTTGTTGCCATATATGCTAGTTCAGTCTCATGGAGATTGGTCACTAAAAGCTGGTCACCGTAGTATTCATAGTATTCATTTCAGAATGTAAACTCGAGATGTGGATGTCTTGTAGATGTGTACCGATAGGAAGCATCTGGACGCCTAAGCATGATCACAAGTACGGACTTTTCATTTTCTGACAGCATAGTTTCATCGTTCTGCGAAGAGGACCATTTTAATGTGAACTAGAGCATTGTCAACTGTTTAGGGATTGTCGATTCCTATGTTGTCCTAATGAAATGTAGTGAGCATGCAATCGTTATGCTAAAGTGAAACTGTTTGGAGTTGGCCGCTCTTAAAAAGGATTATGAGGACGGAGCAGAAGGTCAAGATGATGATGAATCTGGAGATGATGAGTACTAAAATATTCTAGGAATATTAAACAATATATGATAAGTTTGTGCAGGTTTTTATACATCAGACTGTTGAGAAATATGCAGAGATAAATCAACATCCTTTATGCAGGTTTATTGTATAAAGAGTATACAGATCGTGTGAAAGCTACTCATGTGAATTCATTTATACGTATCACTGATTCTTGGAAGCTACTTGTTTTACAAACCAATATATATTTATATTGTATATTTCATGGATGTATAAGATCAGGTTATGAAGTGACAGCTATACATATTCATATGGAATTTCATGAACATGTCTTCTTTTACGGAGTTATAATCTGCGTGTGAGGCTCGAATATACCTTTAACGTTGACATGAGTATATAAGTCATTACTCACATGAAATAAACATTGATCATAAATAAAGGTTGAGGACACTTGATGTTACCTAAAGAAAAATATCTTTTTTTTTTTTTTTTTGTAACTGATGTATGAGTTTTATGAGGACCTTATACCAATGAAAAACTTTGATAAAGATTTATGAAGTTGTGGATGCATTCAAATTGCGATTGAATATTATGAAGCAAAGGGAATCATGGTTCATAAAAGTTTATTGAATTTCTAAATCTGATTCTGTTGGGTAATTGGCCCATCAACTTATGTGTGTGCTTTCGGTATTGCAAAGGCCAACAACTGTAAGATTGCAAGAAGACTATAGGAGTTATTGAAGCTATGACTGATTTAGAATTTGAATCCATGTTTGTCTGTGGAGCTTCATCTAAATTCCAGCGAAGGACCTTGATTTTTCCTAAATAGTTATATTTCTTTATCTTTACCCCTTACTCGTAGTTACTGTCATCTTTTGAGCTGAGATAATTTCTTGGCACCCTGTGTGCACCCCTAAGCACGCGTGAACCCGACCACATTGTCATCCTTGGAAGTAAGCCATTCATATTCAACCTCAAGGTGGCTCATTGTTTGATAACTTTATTATTAGAGAGACTGAACAAATTCATGATGATGCCTCATCATAAAATATTGATTTACCAGCATCAGAGAGAGAAATTGGAATCGTTCTACATGACAACGATAATAGACTAGTTGATGAGCACGATAATACTCTGTGCTCACTCTATAGATGATGCAGGGGGACTACCAAAAATTGATATTAGTCCATCAAAAAATGATGTTATTTATGAGAATACAGATTTAATAATAGAAGAAATAATTGAAATCAATAAACATAATGAAGTTGAGACTATGTTGATGCCTTACCAAAATGATGGTAATATTAAAAACACATTACTCGATCAGAGTTGTATGCATGTATAGGATATGTGTCTATGCATATGGATATGAGAGTGATATATGCATGTGTGTGTATGTATGTATGTATGTATGGTTGTATGTATGTAGGTATGTATGTATGTATGTATGTATGTATGTATGTATGTATATGTATATATATATATATATATATATATATATATATATATATATATATATATATATATATATATATATATATATATATATATGTGTGTGTGTGTGTGTGTGTGTGTGTGTGTGTGTGCGTGCGTGTGTTTTATGTATGTATTATGGTCCTCGTTAGTTAGAGTAACTATATAGAGAGATGCATAAGGTATGAAGGAGAGTTATCTCTCTAGGGAGTGGTGGAATCTTTTCTCAAAAAAGTGAAATCTACATTAAAGAATACTGCATTTGTATATATGTATATTTGTATACACTTTTCTTGTATATTTGTATGCCTAGAATCCTACTATATTTACTCTAATTTTCAATGATGCATCTATATTTGGAGATGAGTACATTGAAATTAGCATACATAATGATAAGAAGAGGTGTAAATACAATGTTTCTTTTCTGCATGACATTATATATATATATATATATATATATATATATATATATATATATATATATATATATATATATATATATATATATATATATATATATATATATATATATATATATATATATATATATATATATATATATATATATTGTTGATATATTTAGGTAGAGATGTGTGTGAACACACTAGAATCGTGTGGGCACTTTTTTCCCTCTTTAGGAGGTTTTTTCCCCCGGCTTGTGTATACGCCTATTGCCCTAATGGGCTACTTATCTTTGTACATTATCTAGTAATACATTCAGTATTGTGTGTTGTGCTCCAAGCTTCGTCTTCTTCCTTCTGATGTTTGCGTGCTTCCACACACCTCTTACTCCAACAATTGGTATCAGAGCAGGTCATCACTTCATCTAGGGTGCCCTCGACACTCCTTCGATTGCAGTCTCAGAATCGCATGAATTTTGCTGAGCATACTCAGCGTGTTTTCGAGATCAAAACTGCTTCGGTCTGTTGTGCGAAAATCGCGATCTGAGCTCGTTTCGGCCTCCAAATGCACTATCGTAGTGCTTGTGCAGGCTATGTCATCTTTTTGTGCCAAAGGTATATACGAGTTTTCGTTCGCTAGTATAAGCATCTGGAAGTCTGCTATAGGTCTAGCAGAATTTGTCTCGGCAATTCTATTCAACTTTTTGATATACATTCAATTTTCTGCATCTAGGTATTTTAGTCACCGGCCATGGCCGAAAGCAGTGATGTATTCTGTATCTTGGCTGTTGAGGATAAGTTGGATGGTACCGACTACCCGTTGTGGGCTTATATGATGTGACATGTATTGGTTGAAAAAGGACTATGGAACATTTTCTAGGGTGTTGAAAAACATCCTATCACACCTCCAACTATTACAACTGCAGGTACAGAAGCTGAGGTAGAAGGTGTGGAAGATGATGGTATTCTACATATTCCTGTTTGTGTTGTGGTTTATGCTACACCTACTGTAGAGCAAATTCATTGCGATGGCAGAGATGCCTAGGCACATGCATTGATAGCTTTGTCTGTCAAACGTGCCAGTATTCCTCACATTCGTTCTTGCAGAACAGCTAAAGATGCTTGGGATACACTTACCACATTGTACAATCTAGGAATGAGGCTCGTGTTGCTTATCTCCGAAAATAGTTGGAGAGTGAGTACATGAATGAAGGTGATTCTATGGACAGTTTTCTAACAAAGATCAAAGACTTGAAGGAACAATTGATTTCAAGTGATGAGGTTATACCAGGTAGCTCACTTGTGCAGACCGTTCTGAATGGTCTTCCTCATTCATATCAGAGTTTTGCTTCTACTCTTTGATTGATGATGAAAGGCAATCCAAATGCCTTGTCATTTGAGGAGTTAGTCTGTGATCTATTGCAAGAAGATCAGTCTAGGAAAAATAGGTCCATTATGCGTGTTGTAGATCAAGCTTTCCTAGCTAGTCATAAGGACAAAGGAAAATGGAGCTCTTCTACTAGTAAGCAGAAATCTGCAAATGCTGCACATTTGAAGAACCAAGATAAAGATGAGAAGAAATCAGAAAAACCGAAATTGTTTTGCAAGTATTGTAAAGGGAATGATCATATCATAAAGAACTATCCAAAACTGGCTACGAAAGAGGCAAAGAAAAAGGAGGCTGGAATGGTTGTTGTAGAGGCCTCTCCATCGAAAATAGAGTCTGCTAATCTTGTGCAAGAAGAAGAATGGGCGTTTACTACTGTTTGCAGTTTTGACCCATCTTCTCATGAGCAGTACATGTCTATAGTAGACTCTAATGTTTGGTACTTTGAGAGTGGGGCGACCAAACACATTACTTAACACCGTAGTTTCTTCTCTTCACTCGAGCCTGCCCCTACAGGGAATACTGTTACATGTGCCAACAACTCCTCTTATGGGAGTTGGTAAGATCATTTTGACTACTGTTGATGGTAGTTCTTTCACTTTGTCAGATGCTTTGTTTGTGCCAAGGATCAAGAAAAATCTGTTATCAGTTTCTGCATTAGCCAAGATTGGCTTGGTTGTGAAATTTATTGATGATAGGTGTACAATTCATGATCTGTCAAATGATGATATCATTATTGCTTCTGGAATTTTATGTCATGGGTTGTAAAAGCTCATAGGCTATGAAAGATCTGTAAATGATTCGGCATGTGCAGTACATGATTCTCAGGCTATGTCAGATGCAAAACTTTGGCATGCACGCTTTGGTCATCTGAGTTTTGCTAGTTTGTTATGCCTACAAAAATCTAAAATGGTGTCCTCTTTGCCCAAACTTGAGGCACATGGAAAACATGTTTGTGAAGGTTGTATTTTGGGTAAAATGCAGCATTCCTCCTTTCCAAAAGATGATTCAGTTCGGGCTACTCAAAAATTGCAGCTTGTACATAGTGATGTCTGTGGTCCTATGCAGACACCTTCTTTTGGAAATTATCTTTACTTCTTGACTTTCATCGATGATTTTTTCATGCATGCATGGGTATATCCATTGAAGGCAAAGTCCGAAGTGTTCATGTGCTTGAAACAATTTTTGGTTTTGGCTGAAAATCTCTTAGCATGTAAAATGGGCACCCTCCATTCTGATCCAAGGGGGGAATATATGTCTTCTGATTTTAATGCATTTCTAGCTGAACGTGGGATAAAATACCAGTGTACAGTGCCGTATACACCTCAACAGAATGGAGTTGGTGAACGAAAGAATAGGTCACCACATAGTTTCTGGCTTGAGGCTATCATGTGTGCAACATATGTACTTAACAGGTGTCCCACTAAAGCACTACAGTCTATCACTCCATATGAGGCTTGGCATGATCGCAAGCCATCTGTTGCTCATTTGTGTGTTTTTGGTTGTTTGGCATATGCATTAGTGCCTGAACAACATCATAGAAAATTGGATGATAAAGCAGTAAAATGTATTTTTGTTGGGTATTGTTCTGAAAGTAAAGGCTATCGTCTATATCATCCATAGAATAAACTCATTTTGGTTAGTCATGATTTTGTTTTTGTGGAAGATGCTATGCAGCCATTGCTTTCATGTACTAAGGATACATCTGTTAGCTCCAAACACATGTATGATACTTTGCTACCTCTTTTTATAGGTGGACAGTCTAGTGCTGGTCCTAATAAGGCAGCTTCTTAGCCTTTGAATGTTTCATGTGATGATGCAAATCATTCCATTTTTTATGCAAATTTACAAGATGCACTTATTGATGAGAGAGTTGATATTGAGTAAGCAAGAACTATGCCAAAATGGCTGGTGCAGACCTTGCGTTGTGGTCAAGAAATTGCACGTTTAGGGGTGCACAAAGGGTGCTTCACATGAACTCAAAGGGGATATGAAATGCCAATTGTCTCGCCTTATGTTGTAGAGTTATCACTTTGACTCACCTTAATCCAATCACAATCATTTCGGGAACAAGGAAACACTTTACGCTTCAACCCATCAACATATGCCTATGCATCTTTTAATGGATATTTTTTGGTAAAAGCTAAGTGTAAATTTATCACTCAACTAAGGGTAAGACATACAAATTAAACTAATGGAATAATCAAGACAAAACAACACAAAAGAAAAAGAAGAAACGGAAGCATGCTTTATCCATTTCAATACGATCGTTAAAAAATGAAAGTCTTCATTCAAAGGAGAGATGTAAAGTAATCAAGCTCTGTCATTAAGAATGAATCTAAACGACCATCCTTGCTGTTGCATTCAGAGTCTTCATGCTTTCCACGGTAACCCATTCACAAGTTGACAAAGTTTGTATAGTGAATCACAATCTGGAATTAAGAGTTCAAACGAGATTGAGAACTCCGTACCATCTAGAACAATGTAGCGAGCTAATCATCCACAATAAAGTTAGGAGAGAGTGAAAATAAAAGAAAAATTCCGATTACACATTCATCACACAGAGATATTTAAATTCCTTTTTCGCAAATAACACAAGCATGTGTAGACCATAAATCAACCCTTTCAGTTTTCCCAACTCCTACTGCAGAACATTTTTAATTCGACACAGTAGCATCACCTCTCAAATAAAAAAGAAATATACGTCATCCTAATAGATCTCTGTAGCAACAATACCATCTCAAGTATTAAGAAAAATTTTTCTTTCTGCGCAACGGTCAATGAAATCATGATTTATTTCAAGTATGATTTTGGTTTGGAAACAAACAAAATATAAAAGTAAAGTTCCATCTTCCCTTATAGAATGCTCAGAAAACTCCTCAACGCCCTTCTGCATTAAAGAAAAACAGTTTTGACAATGATGACATGTATCAGAGATAGAGTATCATAAACAGATGCAAAACTTTTGATTTGTTTAGAGTCATACTAATCAGGCTTCGTTATTCCTTGCTCACAGTATTGACGTAGAGTTTGATAATGTCATTTGCACAGTACAATGTAATGCAAATATACTCGAACCATGACAGAGCCGCTAGAGTTGTACTTGATGCTTAATCATCCTCCCTGAGATTTGAATAGAGGAGCCGATTACCAATACACTGTTCTATGTTGCCAGTAACAGCCTTTCGGTCTGGCCTTCAGCATCCGATGTTTCTAATTGAGAGAGTGCTTTCTTTTCCTTCAATCTTTAATCATAATCGGCTCTTACAGAGAGGTACCAAATTGCACATATTAAGTCAGTAACATCGACCATGACTGTTAGGAAGATCGTGCAGATCGTTATCGTCTTTCTAATTCTCCTTTGATCCTCCTTCTTGCCATCCTTCAACCATTCTTCAGATGTTTCTCGTGCCCAATTAGAGTCAGGAGGTCCAGATATGCGAGCATTCAATCAGATGAACGTCCTCCTTTGTGATATTGGCTAAGACCACTAAAATTGAAAATGCCCCTAATGTGAAGTCTCCTCCCTCTGCTAACAGTAGTATTCTTTTTCTGCTTCAGCCCACTAGCAAGTCACACATAAATTCGAAATCCTTGAAGCTCCACCAGTTGATAGATGTCCTGATGCCTCATGCCCTTTCCGCCATCAGCTTCTAGTCCTCTTAATAAGCCGATTTTCTTTTGCTTCACAATGCTTGCTCATCAGAACTTCTTCGAATCCTTGTGCGGGCAACAAGCACCTCTCTCGCCTTAAGAGCAAATAGCAAGTGTCAACTCAGGAATCCCCAGCACGTCCTTTTCCTTCACTCCCCTTAACTGATAGAAACGGCTTCGCTACTTAGCTTAGGTCTCTGCCGCCCTTGAACTCCCGTTTTTTCTAGCATATATCCTATGTGGAGTGCTTTTTGCCTAGGAATCTCTACCGCTTCATCGGCGGTGCCATTCTCTATTCCCCCCTAGACTTTTGCCTCTGCCGAATCTTTCCTTATGTGGAGGTGCCAAAAAAATCAAATCTTGGTAGATTGAAACTAATGGGCATTGAGAGAACTCACACCTCTAGGTCGAGCCGGTCCCCTATTCCTGGTTTGATCTATAGGTCTAGGCCTAGGCCGCACTGGACGTGTATCCCTAATATAGTTTGAAGCAACTCTAGCCAGTGGTCTTTCCTCAATCACTGTTCCTTGTGCTAAAGGATCTACAGGTGCGGGAAGTAAGTATTCAAAAATAAAAGCATCATCCGAAGATCGTTATGAAGATGCATTCCTCGTTGGAGTCAAAACTCTATTTCTAGCTGAATTTAAATGGACATTCCTATCACGAACTGAATTTCTCCAAGATGATGTCTCCGCCTCATGAGACAAATCCCTTTCCATGGTTGACTCACAATTCTTTATTTGTAGCTACAGCTGCACCTACAAAAAACAACACATTAAAAATGATCATACATGTAATCTTTATTTATGTATACCAACATACATTCATGTTTTAAGGACTTCAATTATTCAACATATAATCATACATTTGGACACTTATTATTTCTTATTTATTTACACTTTTGATATTTACATATACATATATTTATATTCTTTTAGTCTCCATTTGTATTTATCTCTTCTCCATATTGGATTTCTTCTGCAAGCTCTTCATCTTCTTCATCTTCATCTTTCTCTTCATCTATCACTGTCTCATATTCCTCATTCTCTCTATTTTTAAATAACTTAACTCTTTTCCCAACAATTAATTCCTTTAACTTGGTTCCATCCAGTTCTCTGAGTGAGTAAGTACCATTGTCAAACACTTTACATATCACATATGGACCGAACCATCTTTTCACCAACTGTTTTCGAGCTTCGTATGGCGTATCAAGTGAGCTATTATAGACGAGTACCCAATCTCCTTCATTTAACCTTTTGGGTCTTAATCTACGGGACTTGTCAAATGCAATCTTATTTCTTTCTCTAGATGCTCTAAGCTTAACTGCAGCTTCTTCTACCAAATTTCTTCCTTTCTCTAATTGAAGAATCCGCACTGCTAGAAGATATTCTCTTGATACCTCATCTTCCCAAGGCAATGAAGTCCATGCTAGGGCATGTGACTCCATCGGTAAAATAGGTTTTTGATAGTACATTAGTTCCGATGGGGCAAAGGGAAGGTATTTTGGCCAGTTCTTTATTTTTCCCTCACAAGCCTTAGCCAAAGCTTTAATTATCGGAGGATGTCCACGCTCAATTTTTCCATTGGCTTCAGGATTATAAGCAGTGGTGAGTGATAGCCGAATACCATACTTTTCAAAGAAGTCCTTGGCTTCTTGATCATCAAGCTCACCTCTATCAGCAACTACCTTTTCAACATAGCCAAATCTACTAAACAGATCTTCTAGCAGAAACTTACATACGTTACTCGTGGTTTCTGTCCTCAGAGCTCTTCCTTCAACATGGTTTGTCAGTTCCTCTCTTGCGAGCACAATATATCGCATCTGTTGTATCCCTAAAGGCATTGTAACCAAATCAACAACCCACTTATAGTGGATTTTCAAGGGATATGTCGGATGCAATTCATCTCTGTGTTTGACATTTGAGTACACTTGGCAAGTCTTACATGTGGCTACGTAATTCAAAACGTCTACATATATTCTAGGCCACCAATACCTCTCTTTTATCTTTTCATAAGTCCCGAAAAAACCTTTATGTGCTGCCCACATAGAATCATGCATTTTTCTCATAAGTTGCTTTTGTAATAATCTTAATCCTACAACTCTTTGAGGATTTACAATCTTTCCTTTTGCATGTCTCCATAAATAGCCATCTTTTAGGAAAAATTTGAAAGCTTTTTTCCTGATATCTCTAAATCTAGCTTGGGACCAATAGCTTTATGGAGTAAATTTGCTTAGATATTTCCCAATCTCTTTCCAATTTTCTTCATACTCATCTTCATTAAAGTGCTCTCATGTGAAGATTTTAGATTCATATGAACAAGCATATAATTCTCTCTCCTTTTCATCATTTTCTCCTTCAACATTTATCAATCTAGCCCAAGAGAGCATGCCAGCAACAGGATTTGCTTTCCCTGAAATGTGAACAAACTCAGGATTAATTGATTTTATATATGCAATCCATCGGAGCATTGCTATATCAGGAGTAGAACAGTTGACAATCATGCAAAGAAGTGGTAAGCAATCACTTTCCACAACTACATATACTCCAATGAAATACTCTTTGTCACACTTCAAAGCAGTTACAACTCCCCACAATTGTCTCTTGATTTGTGGATAGTTCTTTTGTCTCTCATGTAATAGTTTTGCTCCAAACCGGATAGCATGTCTATGATCATTTTCATCATTTTTCCCTATAGCCCATCCTATCCCAATTGGACTTGTATCTATTGTAAGAATTATAGGTTTTCCACTAGTAAAATCTGCCCTTTTTAGGACAGGAGCCTGAATGAGCAGATTTTTCAATGATTCCATAGCTTTAATATGTTTTTCAGTCCAAAGAAACTTTTTTCTTTTTCTCAAAAGTTGGTACAAGTCATTTGCTACATGAGCAAAATGTGGTATCCAAATATGGTAAAATACACATGCTCCAAGAAACAACCTAACTTCACTCATATTATAGCAAACATTAGATAATTGATTAATTGCATCTATCTTTGCTGGATATGGTTTGCGTCCATAATAACCACACATGTGGCCGACTATTAATACCTCATTAACACCAAACACTGATTTCTCACCAGAAAGAGTCAAATGAACTTCTTCAAATCGTTCTAAGCTGTTCTCGCAATCTAATATGTGATCTTTCACAAATTTCCTACATCCTTCATCATCGAGTTGTTCATCTTTTATACTCTCTTCACACCCTTTTATTGGCACATCATCAAGAAATGGCATAGTCAATCGGGGAATGAAATCATGTAATACACTATGCATTGCATTCATCATGTGTGCCACTGAGTTGGTGGCTCCTTGTGATAACGTACACATACGCACCAATCCTAATGAAGTCTTCATAGTTGTAATGTCTCTACTACTTAATGCCAATTGAAATTGGTCGTATCCAGAGTAGAGATCTCCCATGGAATAAATCGCATGACCGACAAAGACTTCTGCATAATCATCTACAATTGGACCACTACCAACATTCCTTATTGTCACTTTATTTATTGGCTGAAGATGTTGAATAAATCTTAATTTCCCATTCTTCTTCGGCATAGTAAACCATCGATTTGAGTAAGGAACTGCAGAAGGTTCCAAAATCTGCATGCTAATTTTTTCTTTTAATAAGCAAATGAGTTTTGGAAGATGAGCTTTTGGAACTGGTATAGCTCATAAATTCCAAGGAACATGAGGAATGGTGAAAATCACCATCAGAGCTGCTACCTTTGGATCTACACATCCTATTTCTCTAGGTTCAAATGCAAATGCTTTGCCGTGCTTTCTAATCATCCATTCAAATTTCTTCTTTTCTTGTGGTAATAAAAAGTTTTCACATCCAATCTTTAATTTTTCTATGGTTTTGTTAGTAAAGGTATGACCAATCTTCTTAACATCTCTCAGACTTGGCTCATCACTTACTTCATTCACAATGTTTTGACTTTCTTCAGGTAAAGGTTGTGCCACAAGTTTAACTTTCCTATCAACAGTCTTATATTTTGTTTCAACTGGAGGCTCGAACTCTATCTCCTCTTTCTCAATTAGAGACTCAAAGTACTCAGATATAGTCACATATGCCTCGAGTGAATATACATTCAAAAACTGATCATAGGAATTCTCTTTTACTAGAAATGTTTCAATGCTTTCCACTATATCGGAACATGCAAAGCAATCAAACAAACCACTAATTTTCTCATCTTGTTCTTGTTGGTGCAATTCAAGCCTTCACATTTTGGCTTGGATTACTTCATGAAAACACCACTTGAAGGAAGGACCATAGGAACTTATGCTTAAAAGCTCTTACCATTTTACTCCTTGTAAAAGTCTAAAAGACTTGGCATTTCTTATGTACACACCTACTTGATTAGAGTCGTGAAAAAAGTTGTTGATTGATTGAGAGAATATCTCGTTACCTTTTAGGTGAAAGATTCTAGGAGCTTGAATTTGAATTCAAACTTGAAGTTTCAACTCAACTCTATAAAAGATGCAAGTCAAAAGTCGTGGGCAGCTTAGCTCATTCTAGCTCACTTCCCGAGACATCTATCATTTGTATCTGAGTGTGTATGAGTGCTACATTGAAGCCCATACCTCATTACCTCATCTAGCTATGGTTATCATGCTAATGAGATTGTACAATTATGTCAATTAATAGATATATTCACATTCATCAACTCTGTGTTCTCTGAGTGTACCACTTCAAGTCTGCCAACTTCAAAGAGGCATATCTCAGTGCCTACTTCACCAAATCAAGTGATTCAAAGCTTGGTGGTTCCAGCTCAAAGCATACTACAAGCATACAAAGTTTGAAGCAACTTGGTTCAGCCAATCTCGAGAAATCTCGTCGAAGTGCTTACTGGTATTTGTCTGCATACTTCCTAAAAAGTTGGGGATGTCCATAAATTTGCTAAAGTGATTTCTCCTAGTATAGTTTATCATTTTGAATGATTCCACTTGCAAATGGTAGCTTACTAAGCTAATAGAATACCTCTAGAAGTAATTTTTCCAATTGTAAGTGTACTGGTCATACTGAGTGAAAGACTGAGCAGGTATCAACACCAAAATAGAAAGTTTTTTAGCTTTGTGATTCACAAACTCATCTGTTTTGATCAAGTCATTACCCAAACCTTTTCCAAAGTACATATAGCATTTCTTGGTATCATTTGGAAGCTAAATGTGTCTACTAATCATATCTGGAGTCACTGAGGGCTGGTGCAAAGCAGGATTAGTAGCACCTACTCAATCTTCTGGAGGATCCATCCATCTTTCTCAACAGTGGTATCAGAGCAAACAAGGTAACATGGGAGATGGTTTTCCTTCATTCATTGATAAATTGGACAGGAACAATTATCAAGCTTGGTCTTTGAGGATGAAGACCTATCTACAAGGAAGAAGTCTATTTGGATTCATCTCAGGAGATGAGGAATTGCCCTCATTCAAAGCAAGGAGTCTACCCACCAAGGAAGAACAAGAAAGGCTTAATACATGGTGTGCAAAAGATGCATTGGCAAGGTCTTATCTTCTTAACTCTATATCTGATTTCCTTTTACCTCACATCAGGAATTGTAAGACTTCCCAAGAAACTTGGGAAACCTTGTCATCATATTTTTCATCTAATACAAGGGCCAGGAAGAATCAATTGTGGATTGAATTCACAACCCTTAGGAAGCAACCAAAGCAATCAGTCTCAGAATTTGTAACCAAGATCAAGGATGTGGCAGACCAATTAGCAAGCATAGGAGAGGAGATTGAAGAGGAACAAATAGTAAGGCAAGTAACCAATGGACTAAAGGCAGATGATAAGTGGGAAAGCTTCACCACTGCAATGGATCTCTACATGGATATGCATACCCCAGATCTCACAACTCTGATGGGCCAACTATTCACACATGAAGCAAAGTTCACAAAGGTTGGAGATACATCTAAAGGTAACACTCCTTCTGCCCTATATACTGATAAAAAGGTTAAAGACAAAGGTAAAAGTAAAAAGCAAGAAGATGAAGGTTCTACCTCCCAAGCCAACTATGCAGGGAGAGGTAGATCTTCAAGAAGCAGGGGCAGAGGAGGTAAGCAAGGTAGGGGGAGACCCTACAATTCATCACCATGCAATATTTGTGGATTGTCTAACCACACCACAGATGAGTGCTATAGAAACTACAAAAATCAGAGAGGAAGAGGCTATCAAAGAGGTGGATACTCTCAAGGCAGAGGAAGGTTCAACCAACACCAAGGCTACAATGGCTACAACAATAACTACAACAACAATTACAACAACAACCATAATGGTAACTACCAAGGAGGATTCAGAAATAGGAAAGACTACAACAACTACACAGAGGAGCAAGATGACTCCCTATTGATCATGAATATGACTTCCAAGTCAGGTATCAATGATGATCATCTGTTTTATATTGATTCAGGGTGTTCTAATCATGTAGCTGGCAATGTGGCACTACTCTCTGATCTTGAGGAACCCAAGGGCAAACATCAAGTACAGACAGGTGATGATACTAAGCATTCTGTAGTAAAGATTGGAAAATCTCTGTGTTTATGTTGATGACATCATCATTACAGGTAATGATGTCCAAGGAATCAGAAGCATAAAAAACTAGATGATGAAGGAGTTCAAGATCAATGACCTTGGATTATTGAAGTACTTTCTAGGACTTGAATTGGTTTATACTAATTCAGGTATATATATCACTCAGAAAAAGTATGTACAAGATATGTTGAAGAAGTTTAACCTGCAGGATGCTAAAGTCTCAAGTACTCCAATGGAGGTCAACCTAAAGCTAAGTGCTCATGAAGGGGATGAAGTCCAAGACATTACAGGATATCAAAGTATGGTAGGTAGTTTGAATTATGCTACCTTGACCAGAATTGACATAGCATATGGAGTTAGTGTGCTAAGTCAATTCATGCACAAACCAAGGGTACCTCACCTTGAGGCTGCAAAGAAGATCTTGAAGTATCTAAAGGGAACTCAGAACCATGGTTTGTACTTTCCTTATACATCAGATATTGACATTAAAGTGTATTCAGATGCAGATTGGGCAGGATGCAAGGATGATAGGAGGAGCACATCAGGATACTTATCTTTTGAGGGTGATAAACCTATTTCTTGGTCAGCCAAGAAACAACCAACAGTGGCATTGTCATCCACTGAAGCAGAGTATAGAGGGCTAGCCAATGCCACTCAAGAAGCTATTTGGTTAAAGCTTTTGTATACAGAGCTAGGCCTATACACTAGGCCCCCAATTATCCTTGGAGACAACACAAGCTCTATTCACCTTGCAGCTAATCCAATATATCATGCTAGAACAAAACACATAGAGGTTCATTACCACTATGTGAGAGAAAAGTTGCTAAGCAAGGACATTCAGTTGACGTATGTGTCTACTAATATGCAATGTGCAGATTTACTCACCAAAGCTTTGGATGGAAACAAATTATGCAGATTCAAATCCATGATTGGATTGCAGGATGTGATTGAAGATTGAAGATGAAGACTTAAGCCAAAGTGTTTGGCTTGAGGGGGAGCTGTTGGTGCAATTCAAGCCTTCACATTTTGGCTTGGATTACTTCATGAAAACACCACTTGAAGGAAGGACCATAGGAACTTATGCGTATAAGCTCTTACCATTTTACTCCTTGTAAAAGTCTAAAAGACTTGGCATTTCTTATGTACACAGTCGTGAAAAAAGTTGTTGATTGATTGAGAGAATATCTCATTAACTTTTAGGTGAAAGATTCTAGGAGCTTGAATTTGAATTCAAACTTGAAGTTTCAACTCAACTCTATATAAGATGCAAGTCAAAAGTCGCGGGCAGCTTAGCTCATTCTAGCTCACTTCCCGAGACGTCTATCATTTGTATCTGAGTGTGTATGAGTGCTACATTGAAGCCCATACCTCATTACCTCATCTAGCTATGGTTATCATGCTAATGAGATTGTAAAATTATGTCAATTAATAGATATATTCACATTGATCAACTCTGTGTTCTCTGAGTGTACCACTTCAAGTCTGCCAACTTCAAAGAGGCATATCTCAGTGCCTACTTCACCAAATCAAGTGATTCAAAGCTTGGTGGATCCAGCTCAAAGCATACTACAAGCATACAAAGTTTGAAGCAACTTGGTTCATCCAATCTCAAGAAATTGTCATCGAAGTGCTTACTGGTATTTGTCTACATACTTCCTAAAAAGTCGGGGATGTCCATAAATTTGCTAAAGTGATTTCTCCTAGTATAGCTTATCATTTTGAATGATTCCACTTGCAAATGGTAGCTTACCAAGCTAATAGAATACCTCTAGAAGGAATTTTGCCAGTTGTAAGTGTACTGGTCCTACTGAGTGAAAGACTGAGCAGGTATCAACACCAAAATAGAAAGTTTTCTAGCTTTGTGATTCACAAACTCATCTGTTTTGATCAAGTAATTACCCAAACCTTTTCCAAAGTACATATAGCATTTCTTGGTATCATTTGGAAGCTAAGGGTGTCTACTAATCATATCTGGAGTCACTGAGGACTGGTGCAAAGCAGGATTAGCAGCACCTACTCAATCTTCTGGAGGATCCATCCATCTTTCTCAACAGTTCTATCAATTCTTCTTTCACAAAATCTTTTTCTTTTCGTGCAATAATTTTCCTCAACCCTCGATTCATATCTTTGCATCTTATAAATTTTGACTGTCCTGTATCATAGATAAAGCTTGAATTTTCTTCCATCATGGAAGGAGCCGAGATTTCTATAAACCTCCTACCATAATCATCTCGCTTAATCATGGCACTTTTATAAAATCCTGTTCAAAAAGTCCAATAGGATTGCTTCTCAACAACATCCTATTACGCGGATGGTTAACACACACGGTCATAAACTGAACAGACTTGAGTCCATCTCGTGAACGAATACGTGCATATGCACTTCCATCATCAAGCACTTTAGTCTCCATTCATGCTTCACTAATGATTGGTTGTCCCAAAATTACTGGATATGGGCAACCATCATGTATGAAAAAGTGATGCTCGCCACAAACATCTCCTATGGAAATTGGTACATGAGCACATGCTCCATGTAAAGCTCTAGTAAGGTTATTTGCAGATTTCATCCTCCATCCATGCTCTCGATCAATAGGCCACTTCTTTTGATCATAAACATTTTTGGAAATTACTAATTTCTGACCCAGAGTCAATGAGAGCAAAATAAGGTCTCGGTTTCCCACCAAGTTTCACCATAGTTTCAGTTGTCCCTCTATCCCAAAGATTATTTGCATAATAACTTTCAGGTACATTCCATTCTTGCTCATCATCAGGAAGTGCCTTAGGTAATCTCTTAAACTCATTACACTTTACTTCTGTTTGAATATTTTGGACCATTGGAACTGGCTCGTTTAATATTGGTTCTTCAAAATACTGCCTCTTTCTCTTGAAACTATCAAGTATTTCATCAATAAACTCACGTTTAGCAATTCCCAGCAAATCTCCTAATTGAATAGAAACAATGCTCTTAAGTATATTGTCATCAAGCACTTGCTTCAAATCCGTTTGTTTTTCCAAATCTGAAACTAGCTTATAAGCAGGACTTTTTTTAGGTTCCTTCTTTTCTTCCTTGCTAGTTTTTTATTTCAATCGGCTCCTCAATTCAAACTTCCTTCTCACTTTGTTTTGTTACTCTCTTATTCGAACCCTGATTCTTCTCCTCTCGCTTTCGCTTTTCTTCAACATTAGCCTCATATGCATACACAGTAAATGCATCAACAGGGGAATCCCAACTCGTTTGTGATCGAATTGTGTTTCCTACTTTAGTTAATGACTCTATTGGTAATTTTGCCTTTGAAACAGATGTTAGAACATTATCCCATAAATTTTCAGTCTCATCATCTTGTCCTCTAGCAAGTTTAAACAAGAAACTTGACGCTTCATATAACATTGGCTAGAGGATGCCTTAAAATATCTTCGCATTCCTCCTTTACCAAAATTGGTAGGTACTGGCTTCCCTGTATCAGTAGAGCAAATCTGCCATCAATCCATTGTACAAGATTTTTAGCTCTTGCTTCTTGGAAGGACTCACAAACCTTGCTAGCATGCTCCAAACTGTCACACCAAATACACCTTTTAATAAATTCCCTTTTAGGTTCTTGCTTCTCTTTTATCACATTAGATTGCTCTAATGTGGTTAATTTTGAACCTAGACCCTTCACACCTTGAATAATTTCATCCATATATGCCGGCGGAGAAACTACTGGCTGAATCTCAGGGTGAGGCTCAATCCTTATTTCTGGGTTTGGATTTAAGTTATTTTGAACTTCTTGGGGTTTCTTGACTTCCTCTACTCTTGAGAAATTTGAGATTTCCACCGCTTATGCTTCACAATCATTAAAACAGCTTCTCGTACCTTATCCCATTCGATAGTCAAACCTATCGGTTCAGTCAAATCTTCAAGTAAGTTCCCTAGCTCTAAGGCTAGGGCAGGATCGGCACTCTGAACAAAAAGTTCGACTTTGTCGAGGGCTAATGCATTCTGATCTGCTTCATCCACCTAACTAAATCTTTCTTCAAATTCACGTAGGAGTTCAGTTGCAACAAGTCCCTTATTAGGAGAAGCTACCTAGTCTTTAAATGATCGACATGTGGGTGTAGTCAAATCTTCCAGAAAATATTCTTCTTTCAAGAGCTTCTTGAGTTCATCCCAGGTCTTTGCTTGCTCTTGAAGTGTAACAATTCTTGGTTTAATTCATGGAGTTACTGCTCTCACAAAGTCAGATAATTTGAGGGTCATTGGTACCCCATAGAAATCCATTTTCAGGTCATAAATACACAAGAAACTCAATACATTTTGACCGTTAAAGAACCCATGTTCTCTGATAATTGCTTCTAACGCTTGTACCAAACGGTCTTTATCGAGAGTGGTATTTTGAGTCATAGACATAAGCTCTAATAAGGCATTGATAGTTCGTGTATCAAAGTCACCTCGCACTCCTCTCGGTAAAGTCTCATCACCCATCTTACTCCAATCTAAAGTCAATAGCAAGGTTTCAACTTATAAATCCCCTAACCGTTTCACGTTGGGTTCACGTATGTGGTTAGGAAATTGCGCATTTAGGAGTGCACACAGGGTGCTTCACATGAACTCAAAGGGGATATGAAATGCCAATTGTCTCACCTTATGTTGTAGAGTTATCACTTTGACTCACCTTAAACCAATCGCAATCATTTCGGGAACAAGGAAACACTTTATGCTTCAACTCATCAACATATGCCTATGCATCTTTTAATGGATATTTTTCGGTAAAAGCTAAGTGTAAATTTATCACTCAACTAAGGGTAACACATACAATCCAAACTAATGGAATAATCAAGACAAAACAACACAAAAGAAAAAGAAGAAACGGAAGCATGCTTTATCCATTTCAATACGATCATTAAAAAAATGAAAGTCTTCATTCAAAGGAGAGATGTAAAGTAATCAAGCTCTGTCATCAAGAATGAATCTAAACGACCATCGCTACTGTTGCATTCAGAGTCTTCATGCTTTCCACAGTAACACATTCACAAGTTGACAAAGTTTGTATAGTGAATCACAATCTGGAATTAAGAGTTCAAACGAGATTGAGAACTCCGTACCATCTAGAACAATGTAGCGAGCTAATCATCCACAATAAAGTTAGCAGAGGGTGAAAATAAAAGCAAAATTCCAATTACACATTCATCACACGGAGATATTTAAATTCCTTTTTCGCAAATAACACAAGCATGCATAGACCATAAATCAACCCTTTCAGTTTTCCCAACTCCTGCTGCAGAACATTTTCAAATAAAAAAGAACTATACGTCAGATCTCTGCAGCAACAATACCATCTCAAGTATTAAGAAAAATTTTTCTTTCCGCGCAACAGTCAATGAAATCATGATTTATTTCAAGTATGATTTTCGTTTGGAAACAAACAAAATATAAAAGTACAGTTCCATCTGCCCTTACAGAATGCTCAGAAAACTCCTCAACGCCCTTCTCCATTAAAGAAAAACATTTTTGACAATGATGACATGTATCAGAGATAGAGCATCATAAACAGATGCAAAACTTTTGATTTGTTTAGAGTCATACCAATCAGGCTTCGTTATTCCTTGCTCACAGTATTGACGTAGAGTTTGATAATGTCATTTGCACAATACAATGTAATGCAAATATACTGGAATCATGACAGAGCCACTAGAGTTGTACTTGATGCTTAATCATCCTCCTTGAGATTCGAATAGAGGAGCCGATTACCAATACACTGTTCTATGTTGCCCGTAACAGCCTTTCGGTCTGGCCTTTAGCATCCAATGTTTCTAATTGAGAGAGTGCTTTCTTTTTGTTCAATCTTTAATCATAATAGGCTCTTACAGAGACGTACCTAATTGTGCATATTAAGTCAGTTACATCAACCATGACTCTTAGGAAGCTCCTGGAGATCGTTATCATCTTTCTATCTCCTTTGATCCTCCTTCTTGTCATCCTTCAGCCATTCTTCAGATGTTTCTCGTGCCCAGTTAGATTCTGGAGGCCCAGCGATGCGAGCATTCAATCAGATGACTGTCCTCCTCTGTGATATTGGCTAAGAACACGTAAATTGAAAATGCCCCTAATGTGAAGTCTCCTCCCTCTACTAACAGGAGCATTCTTTTTCTGCTTTAGCCCACTAGCAAGTCACACATAAATTCGAAATCCTTGAAGCTCCACCAGTTGATAGATGTCCTGATGCCTCATGCCCTTTCCGCTATCAGCTTCTAGTCCTCTTAATAAGCCGATTTTCTTTTGCTTCACAATGACCTGCTCTTCAGAACTTCTTCGAATCCTTGTGCAGGCAACAAGCACCTGTCTCGCCTTAAGAGCAAATAGCGTAAGTGTCAACTCAAGAATCCCTAGCACGTCCTTTTCCTTCACTCCCCTTAACTGATAGAAACGGCTTCGCTACTTAGCTTAGGTCTCTGCCGCCCCTGAACTCCCCTTTTTTCTAGCATATATCCCATGTGGAGTGCTTCCTACCCAGGAATCTCTAGTGCTTCATCGGCGGTGCCATTCTCTATCCCCCCCCCCCCCCAGACTTCTATCGCTGCCGAATCTTTCCTTATGTGGAGGTGCCAAAAAAAAATCAAATCTTGGTAGATTGAAACTAATGGACATTGAGAGAACTCACAACACTGATTGTAATGATTTTTGGATTACAATCAGGACTTCCATAATGAAAGAAGAAAGTTACTTCCGTAACAAAACTAAAAGTGCCGGACTGCATAGTTAAGGTGATATTCTTGGACCCCTATAAGGAGCTCCCTTAACAATGTAGTCATCAGCTGGTTGGCACTCAAAGGCTTTCTGCAAAAAGCTACCAACTTTTACTTTCATGCGTGCTTTTTGAAGCCGCTCTCATGTAACCACTATTTTAACATAATAAAAAATCCTATAATTACATGCACTCTTTGGACTCTCAAAAGAGAGTGCATGGGAAGAGACTGCACCCAATACTGCGTCATGTCTCCTCTCCTTGCATATTTATTTGTTGTGTGTATTTTTATCATTCATAACCTCTATGTGTGCGTGAGTTAAGATCCTGATAACAATGGTCTATTTTTATCCATTCTGTCCTTTGTTTGCTGTTTCTTTCCATTTTTTGGTTTGGATTTCGATTCCTATTCCAATTCCTATTTCTATTTCCAATTTTGATTCCGGTTTCCACTTCTATTTTCATTTTCATTTCCATTTTCATTTCCATTTTTGTCTCCATCTCCAGTTTCGGTTTTGGTTTCTGTTTTTGTTCTTGTTCTAGAACCAGAACCTATGTTTACACCTACATTTACTCCTTTGGCTTACTCCAAGGCATCAACTAAGGCATATAACTTAGGCATAACTAAGGAAATACTTTGGCACCCATGGCTCCCTTGGTGACCGTTGGCTACGCACGAACCAATTTTATTTTTGCGTGGCAATGAGTTTTATATTCACCAAGGAGGGAGGATTTGAACCCACAACCTCACTCACATAAGGGAACTATCTCTTTGTGTTGTCACTCTAGTTCTCTTTTCTTATATTTAACACAATTTTCATCTCTTTCTTACTTTTTCAATTCCCAAGAACAACCCTTCCTTTTACATTTTAATTCAAGAAATCTCAAAATTGGTTTTACATATCTAACAAGAGGGTTTTCTTCTCTACATACCCATGGACCCTATGAACACAATGGAGGATTTTGATGAGTCACCTTTCACCGATATAACAGTCGAGCAACAGCTCCAGCTCTTGTGGCATAAACTTTGAGGCGCTCAGGATGAGATCCCATAATGTGATGAAGTACACCAAAAGATGAAATATGATGAAGATAACCTTACAAGGGTGCTAAAAGCTATTGTGTCTACCTATTTGGAATTTTGAGTGAACTTGAACTCTTAGAGAAGTGAGTTTGTGCTTTGCAAGAGTAAGTGCAAGTGTGTAGAAACACTTTCAAAGACACTTGTGTGCTAAGAAATTACTTGAAAATAATCACAAACTATATGAATCTACATGCATGTGCATGCATGTGTATGTATATGTGTATGTATATGTGTATGTGTGTATGGAATATGTATGTGTGTGTGTATGTGTATAAGTATATGTGTGTATGGGTGTATGTGTATGTGCATGCATGTGCATGTAGATGTGTTTTTGCATGTTCATGTGCATGTGCATGTATATGTGTATGTGCATGTGCATGTGTATGTGTGTGTATGTTAATTCATGAAAGGAAAACAATTTAAATGGTATATAAAAATGAAAATTGTTCTTACAATAATTAGAAATATATTTTTCTCACTGAACTTCTTCTATGACGAGTAATAAAGAGAGAGAGAGAGATAGAGAGAGAGAGAGATAGATAATGAGAGTAAAACAAAGAGAGCTTGTAAAAAAAGTGTAGATATGAATGTTGGTTTGCTCTTTGATGAGATGCATGTAGAATGAGGATCCCATAGGGATCTACTTTTGTTTGTTATGATAAAAAATAAATGTCACATAAGGCATGCTAAAGCATCGTTTGAAAAAATAAATTTTGAGGCATTTGTAGTGATCATTGGTGTCATGCTAGCATCACATAATGCACGTTTGAAAAGTGTCACTTATACCATGCTTCATTAGCATCGCATATTGCGACGGTGTCGCATAGGTGACGCTTTTTAAACATCCCTCACACCCTCATAATGAACAATGCTAAGAGCCTCATGTAGGCGATAGTACGTGCCCAATGTGACATATAATAGACATGCTATAATGTAGTGATGAAATTGTGTCGCATCATCCATTGCTAGAGATGGTCACTTGTTGTAGTGACTAAAGAAAACTTGACCGATCTAATTACATATTTGAGCTATGAACACCCATAATTGCACATAACATGAATAGAGGAATCACACAAGGATGTTTTGTTCCACCCTTCTCATTCTTTTCATATTTTGAATTTTATCTATTTTTATAGCAAAATTAGAGGGAACTTGGAATGATTCAGGGAGGGATCCGGCCACACATGGATTCTCCTCTTTTAAGATTTAAGTCAAGATAGGATCCACTTTTGTAAAAAGAGGTTAATTAGATAGATGAACACCGTGATCCTTGATATTTATCATTAGGCACAAGGGAATATCCAGAGGCATATATCTACACTCATTAAGGACAAAAATACTTTTAAGGGAAGGGGAACATTGTATTATTAAATGTGTTTAATGGATAGAACCATTTGGAAGGGAGAATGTTGCATATCATGTGAAGGCTTTGTCCCTTCCACAAGAGAGTCCATGGACCATTTGTTATCAAGATCATTCCCATATGGGGAGGAGTCCAATTAGAAATTCTAGAATGTGAAATCTTGCCCAAATATATTGGTGTGTTTTGTGTCAAAAGTATTTGGCTAGACTCATAACTTGAAAGAGTTGAAGGGCCAAAGAGGAAAGAAATTATGATGAATCTCATCATGAAGCTAGGAAAAGGATCTTCACACAAATAGTTGATGGAATGTTTTATTTCTCCATCCTATCTCCTATTAAAGTTCTCACAATGAGATTGTTAGAAAATGGGAATAGGTATATTCAACCATGCGTTCATGCAATGTTATGATCGAATATTGTAACAAAAATTTTGACCATCCAAATATGTGATCAATCTAGTTAACCAAAGTTTATGTATGAAACTATATATCAAACTAACATAGAAATGATAGTCTCTTTAGGAGAGCTTGTTCTAATCAATGAAGAAAAAATGGACACACAAATTAAAGTAGGGAAATATTGCCTGAAAATGATCTTAGTATGTGTAAGCTTTGCATAAGGATGTGTGATCTTAGAAAGTGAAAAGATGCTTGGTATGTTATTCTTCCTTGATTCTCAAAGTTGTGCATGTGCACTAATTTTTTTTTGTACACCTCACCAATTGCATTATTCTTTGTATAATCTTGCCAAATCACATGATGATCCATTTGCTCAGAGTCACTACAATATGTAAGGGGTTTAGCGATGCTCGCAGTTATAAAAGAAATTGGGGAGCATCACTTATGTGATGCTAAAGAAAATGTTGACAAACTTCTTGCGACACAGAAGTTTCCCATAAACAACATCTTGCACTTACAAAAAAGATATTATGAATTCTCCTAGCACATTTGTGCCAGAATCTAACAAGAGAGAGGTCGAGAATGAGAGAGATAGAGGGAGAGAGAGGGTGTGATGTGCAGGAGGAGCACACATACACACACATATTCAGGCACGTACACACATGCATCCATAGATACACACATACAATCACATGCACACATACATACACATGCATACACACACATACACACACATATATACATATACATAGACACACACATACACATATGCCCACACACAGACTCACATGCATACATAACACACACACATATACACACAAATACACATAGATATAAAGATACATACACATGCATACACTCACATACACATGTATACACTCACATACACATACAAACTCATATTCCTACACACATTCACACACATACATGCACATAAAAACATGCACATAGATACACATATACACACACATAGAATCACATGCATACATACACACACATGCATACACACACATACGCATATAGACACACACATACACTCACATACACACGTACATACACATGGATACACACATATAGACACACAAACATACATATACATACACCACATACACACATATATACATACACACACATAGACACACACACACATACAATCACATGAATACATACACACACATGCATACACATGTATATGCATACATACATATGCACATCCATACACACACATATACATACATACACATATGCATACATGCACATATACACACACATACACACATACAAAAACACATCCATAGACACATATGCGTACAAATAAACACACATATACATACATACACATACACACATATACACACATGCACACATACAGATACACACACATAGACACATATATACATACATACAAATACACACACATATAAATACATAGATAGACACACACACATACGCATATACACATAGATGTACACTCACATGCATACAAAATGCATGTATACACATGCATATGCATACATACATACACACATGCATACACACATATATACACACATACACATGCATATATGCACATACACGCACATGTTCACATATATACCCACACAAATACAGTCACATACACACATTAACATACATGCATACACACATGTACACATACACACACATACACACATACACATACACACATACACATACACACACATAGACACACACACACATACACATACACATACACATACACATACACACACATGTACATAGGCACACATAGACACATACACCCACATGCACAGACATACACATACACACACATATGCATACACACACATACACACACACATACACACACACATACACATATACACACACATACAATCACGTGTATACATACAGACATGCATAAAACCATACACACATACACACAGATATGCATACACATGTATACATACACATGCATATGCATGCATACATACACACATATGCATACATATATGCATTCATACACACATACACACATACACATATACATACACACACATACACATGCATACATGCATACACATACATACAAACACATACACACACAAATGTACCTAGACACACATAGACACACACACATACACATATACATACAAACATACACACATATACACTCACATGCATACATACACATACATGCTTACACATACATATGCATACATACATACACACATGCAAACACACATACTTATGCATACATACATAAACACATGCATATGCATGCATATATACACACATGCATACACACACATATGCATACACACACTCACATACACAAATATAAATACACATGCAATGACACACATGCACATACACATACACACATATACATACACACATTCACATACAAACACATATACATACACACACACACACATAGACACAAATATACACACACATACACACATACACATAAACAAATATATACATACACATACACACACACACCCACACACATACACATATATACACAAACACATATACAATCACATGCATACAGAATACATGTGTACACACGCATATGCATACATACATACACACATATACACACACACATACACACATATGCATACATAGACATACAAGCACACATACACATATGCACACACACATACAACTACATACAAACATATACATGCACATGCAGACACACACATATATACATATACAAACACACACATGTACATACACACACATAGACACACACACACATACACATACACACATGTATATTCACACGCATAGAAATACACACATACACATACACATACATATACATACAAACACATAGACACACATACATAAACACATATATATACACGCACATATAGTCACGTGCATACATACACACACATGCATACACACATATACACATACACACGAATGCATACACATGCATACATACACACATGCATACATATGAATATGCTTTCATACAAACACACATATACACTTACACACATACATATACATTCACACATATACATACACATGCATATACACATATAGATAAACACACATGCATACAAACACATACTCATACATACACATGCATACACACATAAAAATACACATAGATCCATACACATATACACATACTCACATATACATAAACACACAGAGAAACACACACATACACATATGCAAGCACACCCACATAGAGACACACATATACACACATGCATATGCATACATACAAACACATAAAGATATACATAGACATGCATAAACACATATAGACATACACATACACATATACATAGAAACACATACACACATGTACTGACACACACATAGATATATACACACATACACATATACACAAATACATACACACATACATACACTCACATGCATACATACATATATATGCTTACACATGCATATGCATACATGCTTACACATACATATGCATACATGCTTACACATACATATGCATACATAGATACACACATACATACACACACATACACACATATAAATACACATACACTCACATAAAAGTATATATATACATACACATGTGTACACAAACATACATACAAACACATACACATACAAAAACATATACATACACACAAATATACACAAACATATGCATACATACATACATACACATGCATACACACATGCATACACACATGCATATACATACACACATACACATGCATACCTCCATACGCATGCAAATAGACATATGCATATCACACATACACATACATACACATGTATACACACATACACACATGCATATATCCCGCACATACACATACATACATATGTACATACACATACACATCACACACACACACACACACACATATATATATATATATATATATATATATATATATATATATATATATATATATATATATATATATATATATATATATATATATATATATATATATATATAATTTTTTTTGTATGTAAAGGTATTTTGGATTGTAGTAGAGAGTGAACGATGAAACTTACTCTCATTAAGAATCTTATGAGAGGGAAAGTATTGCATTATTCCTTAATTGCTATCATGTATAAGTATTCAGACATGCCCAATGAGGAATTAGATTACACAATCCAAATGCTCATCAAGTGGCTAGAGCAAGGTTCCATTACTGGTCCATTTACAAAAAGATAGCTATCTGAACGCAAATTTGTTTTCTTATTATACTTAAATAATAATAATGGTCTTAGAACACAAATTTTTTATTCATTTTTTTTGTTTATTTTTAGGAGACCTATACCACCTGGAGCTCATGAGACCATAGTAGAGGTAACTATGAAGGCATGCATAGGCAACCTAGGATTGGACTTTGATGGATCACATGATGCAAAAATAGTAAACATCAAGCATGTTTTGGAGTTTAAAAGAAGAATGAAATCTTTATGTGACTCCTACTTGTGTTTTCTCCATTTAAAATGGGAATAAATATAAAATCTACACATAAATTGAAATACGTAAATTATTGTTTTACTTATATGATATATTTTTCTATAGTGAGCTTAATGAGAGAGACAAAATTATGTACTTAGTTCACTAGAGATAGAATTTTGTACTAGGTGGTCTCACAAGTGGTGCATGAACGAAATGCACAGTATGCATTAGTTTTATTTGCTATATATATATATATATATATATATATATATATATATATATATATATATATATATATATATATATATATATATATATATATATATATATATATATATATATATATAGCATGGTTTGTAAGGTCCTCTCTTGCGAGCACAATATATCGCGTCTGCTGTATCCCCAAAGGCATTGTAACCAAATCAACAACCCACTTATATTCGATTTTCAGGGGATATGTCGGATGCAATTCATCTCTCTGTTTGATGTTTGAGTACACCTGGCAAGTCTTACATGTGGCTACCTAATTCAAAACGTCTACATATATTCCAGGCCACCAATACCTCTCTTTTATCTTTTCATAAGTCCCGAAAAAACCTTTATGCCCTGCCCACATAGTATCATGCATTTCTCTCATAACTTGCTTTTGTAATAATCTTAATCCTACAACTCTTTGAGGATTTACAATCTTTCCTTTTGCATGTCTCCATAAATAGCCATCTTTTAGGAAAAATTTGAAAGCTTTTTTCCTGATATCTCTAAATCTAGCTTGAGACCAATAGCTTTATGGAGTAAATTTGCTTAGATATTTCCCAATCTCTTTCCAATTTTCTTCATACTCATCTTCATTAAAGTGCTCTAATGTGAAGATTTTAGATTCATATGAACAAGCATACAAATCTCTCTCCTTTTCATCATTTTCTCCTTCAACATTTATCAATCTAGCCCAAGAGAGCATGTCAGCAATAGGATTTGCTTTCCCTGAAATGTGAACCAACTCAGGATTAATTGATTTTATATATGCAATCCATCGGAGCATTGCTATATCAAGAGTAGAGCAGTTGACAATCATGCCAAGAGGTGGTAAGCAATCAGTTTCCACAACTACATATACTCCAATGAAATACTCTTTGTCACACTTCAAAGCAGTTACAACTCCCCACAATTCTCTCTTGATTTGTGGATAGTTCTTTTGTCTCTCATGTAATACTTTTGCTCCAAACCGGATAGCATATCTATGCCCATTTTCATCATTTTTCCCTACAGCCCATCCTATCCCAATTGGACTTTTATCTACTGTAAGAAATATAGGTTTCCCACTAGTAAAATCTGCCCTTTTTAGGACAGGAGCCTGAATGAGTAGATTTTTCAATGATTCCATAGCTTTACTATGTTTTTCAGTCCAAAGAAACTTTTGTCTTTTTCTCAAAAGTTGGTACAAGTCATTTGCTACATGAGCAAAATGTGGTATCCAAATATGGTAAAATACACATGCTCCAAGAAACCGCCTAACTTCACTCATATTATATCAAACATAAGATAATTGATTAATTGCATCTATCTTTGCTGGATATGGTTTGCATCCATAATAACCACACATGTGGCCGACTATTAATACCTCATTAACACCAAACACTGATTTCTCACCAGAAAGAGTCAAATGAACTTCTTCAAATCGTTCTAAACTTTTCTCGCAATCTAATATGTGATCTTTCACAAATTTCCTACATCATTCATCATCAAGTTGTTCATCTTTTATACTCTCTTCACACCCTTTTATTAGCACATCATCAAGAAATGGCATAGTCAATCGAGGAATGAAATCATGTAATACACTATGCATTGCATTCATCATGTGTGCCACTGAGTTGGTGGCTCCTTGTGATAACATACACATACGCACCAATCCTAATGGAGTCTTCATAGTTGTAATGTCTGTAGTACCTAATGCCAATTGAAATTGGTCGTATCCGGAGTAGAGATCTCCCATGGAATAAATCACATGACTGACAAAGGCTTCTGCATAATCATCTACGATTGGACCACTACTAACATTCCTTATTTTCACTTTATTTACTAGCTGAAGATCTTGAATAAATCTTAATTTCCCATTCTTCTTTGGCATAGTAAACTATCGATTTGAGTAAGGAGCTGCAAAAGGTTCCAAAATCTGCATGCTAATTTTTTCTTTTAATAAGCAAACGAGTTTTGGAAGATGAGCTTTTGGAACTGGTATAGCTCGTAAATTCCAAGGAACGTGAGGAATGGTGAAAATCACCATCAGAGCTGCTACCTTTGGATCTACACATCCTATTTCTCTAGGTTCAAATGCAAATGCTTTGCCGTGCTTTCTAATCATCCATTCAAATTTCTTCTTTTCTTGTGGTTATAAAAAGTTTTCACATCCAATCTTTAATTTTTCTATGGTTTTGTTAGTAAAGGTATGATCAATCTTCTTAACATCTCTCAGACTTGGCTCATCACTTACTTCATTCACAATGTTTTGACTTTCTTTAGGTAAAGGTTGTGCCACAAGTTTAACTTTCCTATCAAGAGTCTTATATTTTGTTTCAACTTGAGGCTCGAACTCTATCTCCTCTTTCTCAATTAGAGACTCAAAGTACTTAGATATAGTCACATATGCCTACATCCAAAAACTGATCATAGGAATTCTCTTTGACTAGAAATGTTTCAATGCTTTCAACTATATCGGAACATGAAAAGCAATCAAACAAACCACTAATTTTCTCATCTTGTTCTATCAATCCTTCTTTCACAAATACTTTTTCTTTTCGTGCAATAATTTTCCTCAACCCTCGATTCATATCTTTGCATCTTATAAATTTCAACTCTCCTGTATCATAGACAAAGCTTGAATTTTCTTCCATCATGGAAGGAGCCGAGATTTCTATAAACCTCGTGCCACAATCATCTCGCTTAATCATGGCACTTTTATAAAATCCTGTTCAAAAAGTCCAATAGGATCGCTTCTCAAGAACATCCTATTACACGGATGGTTAACACACATGGTCATAAAGTGAACAGACTTGAGTCCATCTCGTGAACGAATACGTGCATATGCACTTCCATCATCAAGGACTTTAGTCTCCATTCATGCTTCACTAATGAATGGTTGTCCCAAAATTACCGGATATGGGCAACCATCATGTATGAAAAAGTGATGCTCGTCACAAACATCTCCTATGGAAATTGGTACATGAGCACATGCTCCATGTAAAGCTCCAGTAAGGTTATTTGTAGATTTCATCCTCCATCCATGCTCTCGATCAATAGGCCACTTCTCTTGATCATAAACATTTTTGGAAATTACATTAATTTCTGACCAAGAGTCAATGAGAGCAACATAAGGTCTCGGTTTCCCACAAAGTTTCACCATAGTTTCAGTTGTCCCTCTAGCCCAAAGATTATTTGCATAATAACTTTCAGGTACATTCCATTCTTGCTCATCATCAGGAAGTGCCTTAGGTAATCTTTTAAACTCATTACACTTTACTTCTGTTTGAATATTTTGGACTATTGGAACTTGCTCATTTAATATTGGCTCTTCAAAATACTGCCTCTTTCCCTTGAGACTATCAAGTATTTCATCAATAAACTCACGTTTAGCAATTCCCAGCAAATCTCCTCATTGAATAGAAACAATGCTCTTAAGTATATTTTCATCAAGCACTTTCTTCAAATCCGTTTGTTTTTCCAAATCTGAAACTAGCTTATAAGCAGGACTTTTTTTAGGTTCCTTCTTTTCTTCCTTGCTAGTTTCTATTTCAATCGGCTCCTCAATTCGAACTTCCTTCTCACTTTGTCTTGTTACTCTCTTATTCGAACCCTGATTCTTCTCCTCTCGCTTTTGCTTTTCTTCAACATTAGCCTCATATGCATACATAGTAAATGCATCAATAGGGGAATCCCAACTCGTTTGCGATCAAATTGTGTTTCCTACTTTAGTTAATGGCTCTACTGGTAATTTTGCCTTTGAAATAGATGTTAGAACATTATCCCATAAATTTTCAGTCTCATCATCTTGTCCTCTAGCAAGTATAAACAAGAAACTTGACGTTTCATATAACATTTGGCTAGAGGATGCCTTAAAATATCTTCTCATTCCTCCTTTACCAAAATTGGTAGGTACTGGCTTCCCTGTATCAGTAGAGCAAATCTTGCCATCAATCCATTGTACAAGATTTTTAGCTCTTGCTTCTTGGAAGGACTCACAAACCTTGCTAGCATGCTCCAAACTGTCACACCAAATAGACCTTTTATCACATTAGATTGCTCTAATGTGGTTAATTTTGAACCTAGACCCTTCACACCTTGAATAATTTCATCCATATATGCCGGCGGAGCAACTACTTGCCGAATCTCAGGGTGAGGCTCAATCCTTATTTCTGGGTTTGGATTTAAGTTATTTTGAACTTCTTGGGGTTTCTTGACTTCCTCTACTCTTGAGAAATTTGAGATTTCCACCGCTTACGCTTCACAATCATTAAAACAGCTTCTCGTACCTTATCCCATTCGGTAGTCAAACCTATCAATTCAGTCAAATCTTCAAGTAAGTTCCCTAGCTCTAAGGCTAGGGCAGGATCGGCAC
This sequence comes from Ceratopteris richardii, assembly GCA_020310875.1. Classification (NCBI taxonomy): domain Eukaryota; kingdom Viridiplantae; phylum Streptophyta; class Polypodiopsida; order Polypodiales; family Pteridaceae; genus Ceratopteris; species Ceratopteris richardii. Next base: position 102,864,520 of record CM035408.1, on the reverse strand, counting down.
TCTAAACAAAAAGTTCGACTTTGTCGAGGGCTAATGCATTCTGATCTGCTTCATCCAGCTGACTAAATCTTTCTTCAAATTCAAAAGTTCAGTTGCTACAAGTCCCTTATTAGGAGAAGCTACCTAGTCTTTAAATGATCGACGTGTGGGTGTAGTCAAATCTTCCAAAAAATATTCTTCTTTCAAGAGCTTCTTGAGTTCATTCCAGGTCCTTGCTTGCTCTTGAGGTGTAACAATTCTTGGTTTAATTCATGGAGTAACTGCTCTCACAAAGTCAGATAATTTCAGGGTCATTGGTACCCCATAGAAATCCATTTTCAGGTCATAAATATGCAAGAAACTTGATACATTTTGACTGTTAAAGAACCCATGTTCTTTGACAATTGCTTCTAACACTTGTACCAAACAGTCTTTATCGAGAGTGGTATTTTGAGTCATAGACATAAGCTCTAATAGGGCATTGATAGTCCGTGTATCAAAGTCACCTCGCACTCCTCTCGGTAAAGTCTCATCACCCATCTTACTCCAATTTAAAGTCAATAGCAAGGTTTCAACTTATAGATCCCCTAACCGTTTCACGTAGGGTTCACGTATATGGTAAGGAAATTGCGCGTTTAGGGGTGCACACAGGGTGCTTCACATGAACTCAAAGGGGATATGAACTACCAATTGTCTCCCTTATGTCGTAGAGTTATCACTTTGACTCACCTTAATCCAATCGCAATCATTTCGGGAACAAGGAAACACTTTACGCTTCAATTCTTCAACAAATGCCTATGCATCTTTTAATGGATATTTTTTAGTAAAAGCTAAGTGTAAATTTATCACTCAACTAAGGGTAAGACATACAATCCAAACTAATGGAATAATCAAGAAAAAACAACACAAAAGAAAAAGAAGAAACGGAAGCATGCTTTATCCATTTCAATACGATCATTAAAAAATGAAAGTCTTCATTCAAAGGAGAGATGTAAAGTAATCAAGCTCTGTCATCAAGAATGAATCTAAACTACCATCGCTACTGTTGCGTTCAGAGTCTTCATGCTTTCCACAGTAACACATTCACAAGTTGACAAAGTTTGTATAGTGAATCACAATCTGGAATTAAGAGTTCAAACGAGATTGAGAACTCCGTACCATCTAGAACAATGTAGCGAGCTAATCATCCACAATAAAGTTAGCAGAGTGTGAAAATAAAAGCAAAATTCCAATTACACATTCATCATACGGAGATATTTAAATTCCCTTTTCGCAAATAACACAAGCATGCATAGACCATAAATCAACCCTTTCAGTTTTCCCAACTCCTACTGCAGAACATTTTCAATTCGACACAGTAGCATCACCTCTCAAATAAAAAAGAACTATACGTCATCCTAGTAGATCTCTGCAGCAACAATACCATCTCAAGTATTAAGAAAAGTTTTTCTTTCCGCGCAACAGTCAATGAAATCATGATTTATTTCAAGTATGATTTTGGTTTGGAAACAAACAAAATTTAAAAGTAAAGTTCCATCTACCCTTACAGAATGCTCAGAAAACTCCTCAACGCCCTTCTCCATTAAAAAAAACATTTTTTACAATGATGACATGTATCAGAGATAGAGTATCATACCTACATTGAGAGTAGCACAGGAGAACGAGTGGACGGGCCATGAGCTCTCATCTAGAATCTTTGACCTGGAACGATTAGGTGAAACAAGATTAAGAGCGGTAGTAGGAATTTATGCAGCCAAGAAAAGACAAAAAGCATATTTTGATGCACACGTGAAGGATAAGGGCTTGAAGGCAAGAGACCTAGTCCTAGTCTACACTTTGAAGCAACATGCACCGAAATTAGAGAAGAGAGGCTATGGACCCATGATTATCAATAGGATCTCCACCAGTGGAGCAGTTCAATAAGCCACTTTGGAAGGTGACATCCTACCAAGTTACATCAGTGGGTGCAGAGTCAAGTTATATCAGGAACCCCTCACGGAGGAGATGTTAAATCGATTCAATACTGCGAAGAAAGGTAAAGAAGAGGAAAAGCGAATTCGAGAAGAAGCACAGGTAGAAGCACGAGAATGCATCCAAACAATGAAATTGAGGAGACAAGGTAGAGACCAACCTAGGACAGATGCCTATGCAGACCCAAGATATCACATGGCTATGTGCAAAGTCTTAGGTATGAGTTCCCACAGAATAATTGATCAACATCCTTTTGTGCCTTTAGAGATAGGACAAGGAAAGAGTGCAAGGACCGTACGGGCCTTGATTGACTCGGGTGAAGCCACTAGTGGTGTTAAAATTTCTTACTATCAAAAGCTAAAATTAAGTGTCAATCCTATAGAAGCATATCTCATAGGATTGGGAGGTGTGGAAACCCCTTGCATGGGCGAGGTGGAACTTCCCCTCTACATTCAAGATGTTTTAATGACAGTTAAAGTATTAGTGTGTCAAGACGAGGATCTCACTGAACCTCTTGTCTTGGGTCAAGACTGGATCTATGATCATGCAGTCAACCTAAACCTAAGAAGTAGACTTCTTCAGGTCTCTGTAAATCAGAACCGCATTACACTTGAGTTAGAAAATGAAGCACTCAAGGAACTAGGAAAGGCACAAACTCCTGGTCCTTCCAGGATGACGATGCTATTCTTGTCCAAAACTATGTGATGCAGAGGGATGATTGTCTCAACAAAGAAGTCAAGGATACGATGGAACTCCCTTCTTTTCCAAAGGCCATAGGGAGACAGCAACCAAAGGTGGATCAAATGCAGAAGAAGCAGATGACCTATGCTCGAAGCCAAAAGAAAGTACGACGCACAGTGTCTTAGCCACCAAAACAAGTGTGAGTGTGGAAAGGCGACCAACATGTTGCGGTCTAGTCACAAGCATTGTCTCAACTTCTTATAAGTGATCAACGATAGGACACTAATAAGAAGTCTTTCAAAAAGTCTTCTACTAAAGTGAAGTCTATCTGGGTACCCAAGAAGTCGATGAAGGCTGACCCACAATGAAGACAAATTTGGGTGCCTAAGGCTTGCTTGCGGGCTCAAATGGCCACACAAAGACCACACCATGTACAACATGGTTTACTCACTCGACCACCTGATACCCACTCTTATACGACACGCACGAACACATATTCACCCATGAGCACGAGTAGAATCACTTGTAAATGGGTCCCTAAAAAGCCTCATTTCCAAGCAAACACTCTCATAAAGCCCTCCAGAGTCTCCACAAAACCAAAACCAAAAGCCATCCACTATGTTTGGCTGCCCAAAGCTTGTAATAAACCCCCCGACCCCCACTTGTAAATTCATCTCCACCTACTAACTGCATCATTCTCACACTGCATCTTTCCATTTATCTCATAGGACAATTCATCCACTAACTACACCCACAATCACCGAGCACTCACTGACTAACTAACCTATCACTAACCTCATGTTAATGTTGTAACGGGGATAAAAATTGTTCTATCTTGTCCATTACAATGTTAACACATGCTTCTATATTATCACAGAACCAGCAAACAAGAAGTAACATGGAAGAAGCAGCAGGAACTAGTTCCCAAGCAGGATCCAATGCCCAAATAGTGGATATTGAAGCTCTCCTCCTCGAACTGCAACTCACCGAGAGGCCGCAGGAACTCAGGGTGGTGCATGTCCTTCCCATTCAGAACCCTCTGCAGGGGCACACAGCACAAGTTGGAAAACATGCACACTGGTTCAGTGATGTTGCAGGTCCATTGGGAGAAGGAACATACTTCTGGGAAGCTGAATTAGAGTTTAACGGAAAGTGGGGGAGGTATCATTTCTTCACCCAAGAATTCAAGAAATATCAGGATGCAAAAGTGATGAGATCTGTATGGACAAAGGCGGGCTTGGACAGCTATTTTAGAGCACTCTTACCTAAGCCTGATTTTCTACGCTGCTCCTACTTGATTAGCACGATCACTCCTAGAAGAGCCAAAGGGGGAGATAGTACATTTGTTCTCCCATCTCTAACACCAGGCCATGAATTGAAAAGATTTAAACTTACACTCAATTTAGTACGAGAAGCCTTGGACATGAATGGCATGCACATTCCCACCGAGAAAGAAACATTGATCCCTGGAAGAATGAAACACAAAGATCTTAACAAATTAAAGGATATGGTTGCTATGACACCTACCATCGCCCTCCACCTACGCACAATCATGCAACACTTTGCCTTTTCAGCCCAGGAGCACTTCACCATGCCACCCAAAAGAATTTGGTTTAGCTTGTACTTGGTAGAGACAGAAAACCTCACAATTAATCTACCCCACTGGATCATAGATCAAATCCACCTAGCACATTAGTGCTAGAATAAGAAACATAAGAATGCGCTTCATGGATGTTGTGCACTGACAAGGATCATTTACAGGTGCTTAGCCTATGATGTGCCTATTCAAAGAGCACTAGTGTGGTCCCGAGCCCAGGAATTCTAGCGACAGCTATCAACAATAGGGCCACCTTCGAAGAAAATGAGGGGTGAAGTTCATATACCCTGTGCACAAGCAAGGGGTGCCACCCTCACACCAGAGGTGACACCACCTCAGACCAGACGTGTCCGTCCATTTACTATTCGCTTATCGAGACAAAGTGCAGAAGGACCCAATTTGGTTTTCCCTCTGATTCCATCGGACTTGGAGTTTCCATAGGGCTACACCCTGGAGAATTTGACAGATGAAGAAATTGCCCGCATGATTAATGAAGCCAACCTTGAGCCGCAAGCAGAACAGACTCGAGGACCACAACCAACCACAATGACTTCAGCTCCTACCCAACCTGAAGTAGTGGAAGTATACGAGGATGAAGAAGAGACTGACGAAGAGCAGGCAGACGAGGAACATGACCAAGAGCAAGAAGAAATTACAGAACTAGCGAGTGCCCCAGCATATACTACGCAAATCAAAAGATTATATGAGACTATGAAGAGAGTCCATGAGCATCACAAGCTGTCATTGGAAACAGGAAAGATGCTAATAAGTCAGATGTTAGGAGAGGAAGGAGTGGACAAACTGTTTATTGAATCCCTGAACCTGCACGTGGATGCACTGGACGTGGATGAAGCCATTCATTCAGCTATGGTTTATATTCATCGTTTTGAGAAACGAGTGTGTTGAAGCTGAAGGTCAAGGACAAAGCACAGGAGCACATCAAAGAGGTGGACACACAAGAAGAAGGAGCAAGTAGGGAGCTCCAAGAGGTGTATGTCAAATTTTCAGAAGAATCCCCTACAACAATAGTGATTTTCATCACTAAAAACCATTGTAAATACCGTTTTCTATTTTTGTAACTCCATTTTGTCCAAGCCAAGGAGTCCTTGAGCTTGAGGAGTATAAGAAGTATCATCCTACCAATTTTCATAATTTTTAGACTTCGTTTGAGCCCTCAAATAAGCCCTGGAACCTAATTTTTAACTAGGTCGAACACTAGGTCTGGACAGGGCCAAAACTAGTCAAAAAACTATAAAAAGAGCTAGAGAGCTCATTTTTGAGGTTAGCTTGTTAGAGAATAGAGCTTTTGTAAGAGAACGCTTTTGCAATCAAAGTTTTCCATTGTTCCTCTCTTTGATCTTACCTTGTGCGTGTGTGTGTATGTGTGTGCATGTTTGTGTGCTTTCACTCACACACCTGTGCCTTCACTTGCTCGTGGTCTTCATACCGGTCCTTATGTCTCCGTGGATTGACAAGTAAAGGAGGTGGTGCTTACGCTTGAGCTACACCAAATTTTGGCGCCATTGCCGGGGAGCGAGCTTCAAGGACGAGCGTTGTGATGGTAAGATCGTAGATTTGCGACGTTGGAAGGTAAAAAAACTGTCATTTCTATTATTTTTCTGATTTTTCTTCTCCATCTTCATCATCTTCATCATCTCGATCTTCATCCATCTTCTTCTTCATAGAAATTTCTTGTTTTTTAGTGCATTTTCACCATTTTCATACCATTTTTCATGCATTATTGTGTGAGAAGGAGTTAAGAGGTGCAAGGGAGAGCAAGCGCTGTGTTTTTTTCATGATTTTCTGCACATACGGAGCTCCCCATTGCTTGGTGCTCATAAATTTGAATTTCCCGCCAAAAAACACGATTCTGTGAAGAAAATCACGATTCTGTGAAAAAATCAAATTTTTTTGAAAATCACAATTTTCTATTTCCCGCCTAAAAGCTCTCTGAAGGAAACACGATTCTGAGGTCATTCTCAGAATCGCAATTCTGTGGTTGTGCTCAAAATCGCGATTCTCACAAATCATGATTTTCAGCCAAAAACACGATTTTGTGAAAAGACAATTCTGTGAAAACACGATTTTCATCTAAGGTACAAAATCGCGATTCTCTAAAACACGATTCTCTACTAACAATCACGATTCTCTAAAAACACGATTCTCTACTGACAATCGCGATTCTCTAAAAACACGATTCTCTACTAACAATTGCGATTCTCTAAAAACATGATTCTCTGTTGGCAATCGCGATTTTCAAAAACACGATTCTCTGAAAAACAGGATCTTCATCCAAGGTACAAAATCGTGATTTTCATAAACACGATTCTGTGAAAACACGATTTTGTGAAAACACGATTCTCTGTCGGCAATCACGATTTTCAAAAACACGATTCTCTTGAGATTCATAGAATCGTGATTCTCTTGAGATTCATAGCATCGCGATTCTCTTGAGATTCACAGCATCGCGATTCTCTTGAGATTCACAAAATCGCGATTCTCTGGAGATTTACAGCATCGTGATTCTTAGGAGATTCACAGCATTGTGATTCTCTTGAAGTTCACAAAATCGCGATTCTCTTGAAGTTCACAAAATCGCGATTCTCTTGAAGTTCACAAAATCGCGATTCTTTTGATTTCACAAAATCGCGATTCTTTCCAAAAGGTCCTGTTTGCCTGTTTTGACCCCAAGGAGCCTGATTTGACATAACTTTTTCATCCGAAGTCCATTTTTTGAGCTCTATAGCTCGTCGGAAAGCTCTTTTCGAATCCTACATGGTCTCAACTATTTTTTATAAGAATAACGCATTGATTTTTAGATAGGATAATTTGAAGTTGGGCTTCAAGTGGGACTAGGAAACCAAGGGGGCTCCCAAGGATTTTTTAGCAATACCAAGGGGGAGAAAAATTGTGTCATGGGAAATAAAAAAGCAAAAGATAGAAGAAAAGGGGCTAAGATTGAAAAAAAGGAGGGAGATAGACATGAAATGCATGAGATAATCTCACATAAAGGTGAAACATCTAGAGAAAAATTGCAAGGAGTCAAGGAAACGAGTGAAATATCTGAGGGGGTAGGATCCTTATTTGCAACAAGAGAATATCACAATACTTTTGTGCATATAAGAATAGGATATGACCATAGGAGGTTGAGTGTTTATATCAACCCTAATTGTGAGTGAAATTTAATTCATATTGACCTAGTGACCATTATTTTTGTGAACATTCAACCAACAACTCATCCTTCCATCCTCATGGATGGGGAACAGTATGAATGCATGGGTCAAGTTGTGTTGCCTGTTATGGTGGATGATATGCAATTTTTTGAGACGTTCTTTGTCATGGATGCTATAGATGAAGACTTGATCATTGGCACCCAAAGGTTCATTACACAAAATCATCAAGAATTTGAGGTGTCTTCCCCACCTAGTACGCACACTTCTACATATATGTCTATTGAAAATCCTAATGACTATCCACCTTGTGATAATTGGGGACAAAATCATCTTTTAAAGGATTGTGCTTTTCATGCACAAAATTTTCTTTCTACTCATGTTTTTGAATCTAATCCTTCTTTGAGTAAATCACAGGAAACCTTGGAGAATGGAGAAATGGAGGACTCCAAGTGTTTGGGGGAAGTGGAAGGTCCCTCTCTTCTAGTAAATTTGGATTCTCCTCCTAAAACCATAATCAGGGATGATCTACACTCATATCATCAAGAAGGAGATGATCAACAAATACTTTGTATCACTGATGTGAAAAATGATGTCGACTCGAGGGTGAATCATGACAATCCATCACCTATTTGTACACCTAGAGATTCTATGTGTAATAAGGATAAGTGTATCAATGAATCTCTAGCTCAATCTCAAAGCACACAACCCATTGTTCCCTTGCATAAGCCTCATGAATGTATAGAGGACCAACCTTTGTTGCATTCCCCATGTAAAGATGAGTTTTCTCAAAAAACTCACATAGAAGGTGCCAACGACCCTTACATCAAGAAACAGAAATCACATTTTCTTGGTAATTTCAAGCAAATTTGGGTGGCCAAGAAATTACTTAGAGCCCAACCGAATCGCACTATGATATGGGTACCAAAGAAAGCCCTTGTACAAAGTCAGCCCCCTCACACTAGACTTCAAAATCTATGGTCTAGGCCTACCATGACTTATCATCAAAAAAGACCACTTCCAATCGAAGGACCCAAAGCAATCAAGCCTAAACTCAGAAAGAATCCAAGGGGGGACTTCAAGGCAACAACCTGTACAACAAAGACACCAACGCGAGGTAAGGGATTGAATCAAGCACAGAGGTCCAAAAAAGATCAAAGAACCTCTTCTGCAAGGATATGGGTTTGGAAGACGAAAGCACCGATAGGATCCATCAAAGCAAAGGGCCAACCGCACTGGATCAAACCCTCAAGAAATCATTCAAACATGAAGCGGCCTAAGGTGATCGCTACCCAATCGCAGACTGTTCTCAAATGGATCCCTATAAGGAGGAATGATCAAGTGTCATCTCGAGATACAATGGATACCTCCAACAAAGATAGCATCAATATATGCAAGTGACATCAAGCCTCGACAAGTGACAACCATGTGCTCCTTGCACAACCTTGTCTTTTGCACCATTCAGATCATGCATTTCCAAAGTATGCATTAATATAGGTTCACATTACATGGCCGTGCATAGACACTATTGAGAATCCCAAGTACAAGGGCACATGGACCTATGTCCACTATTTTTTCTATGATACTAACATCCGTCTTCTTGTTTTGTGACATTGTTCCAAAAAAAAAAAAGAGAGAGAAAGAGCAGAAAAAGAGAGAGAGAGGGAGAGAGCTTGTTCCCAGATTTGGTTCATGGGACATGAATGAGTCATGCTTAGTTGAAGGTGGAACCATTGATTGTTGGGCTTGGATAAAAGTGGGTCTCAGCTAGTAGATGCTATTATTGCGGCCTTATCTGGTAGATGTCAAGCACTTGGTAGAAACATGGAATCCACAACTATTGTTTCCCCTTACCATGGTAGGAGGGAAGAGCTTGAAGGTCCACCATTTGAGCAATGCTTAACTACTATATGTACGAGAGCATCGAGGGAGATATCTTCAAGGAGTAGTTCTGGTACCCTGCAAATATTTGTATGTATACTGGATGAGAAGACTCCTGCTTATGGTGAGCTAAAGAGAATATGTGAAACTAAGCTTGGTGTAGTTAGCGAATGTTGTTTGTCAAGGAATATAAAGAAATTCAATTCTAAGTATTTGGCAAATGATGCTTTGAAAAGAGGAGATAGGATCAGCCACTCAAAAGATCTCATCAGTGGACCAACAACACGGACATTCATCAACAATGTTCCATCCCAAAGGGCGAGTGTACAACACGAAGAGATGAACATCGATTGACCTTCTCCATGGTAAGTATCTTTACCTTGGCAACAACATAACCATGATAGATTAGGAAACCTCTTCGTCGGCATACCCTTGAGCACTTAGCTCAACACCCCAATTTTTGCACCATACTTCTTCCAATGCATTTTCCAAGTAAGCACGTATAGGGCTACATTACAAGGCCATGCACAAGGCACATATTTTCCTCAGCCCATGCACAAACTCACTTACCCACCATTCATTATGGGTATTTGGCATGATCACTATGAACATCATCTTAACAAGATCTAGAGGCCATCCATGGCGACTCACAACGACACAATCATGCTGGAATCCAAGGAAGGAGTGCATACCAAGGGAAAACAACTTCCAAAGGCTTTTAGTGTCAAATGAAGAACCAGAAAACCAACCCTGCCATATTTGGAAGGTAGACGGCTCTTGTTTCTACCGAACAGACACTACCTCTCAAAGCACTACATGGAACAACCATTACAACAAGGGTCTGTCAAGGATGACAGACTCGAGAGGGGGGGAGTGTTGAAGCTGAAGGTCAAGGACAAAGCACAAGAGCACATCAAAGAGGTGGACACACAAGAAGAAGGAGCAAGTAGGGAGCTCCAAGAGGTGTATGTCAAATTTTCAGAAGAATCCCCTACAACAATAGTGATTTTCATCACTAAAAACCATTGTAAATACCATTTTCTATTTTTGTAACTCCATTTTGTTCAAGCCAAGGAGTCCTTGAGCTTGAGGAGTATTAGAAGTATCATCCTACCAATTTTCATAATTTTTAGACTTCATTTGAGCCCTCAAATAAGCCCTAGAACCTAATTTTTAACTAGGCCAGACACTAGGTCTGGACAGGGCCAAAACTAGTCAAAAAACTATAAAAAGAGCTAGAGAGCTCATTTTTTAGGTTAGCTTGTTAGAGAATAGAGCTTTTGTAAGAGAATGCTTTTGCAATCAAAGCTTTCCATTGTTCCTGTCTTTGATCTTACCTTGTGCGTATGTGTGTATTGTCACGAGGAAGGAGATAAGGAAGAGAGCTCACACATACACTCTCACTCTCAAGGAGAAGCACACACACAAATTGAGACAGGGAAGAATGATCTTCTTCTTCTTCTTCTTCTATTACATAAAAGGAATGTACAAGAATGACCTAAAAACAAGAATACAACAAGTGCAATATATAAAAACCAGTACATAAGGAAAAACCTAATGTCCACGAATGAGTGAGCTGGCAAGAAACAAATGTGCCATCACTCTCGGTAGATAAATCTAATAAAGCTCAATGAAGTATCCCTGACATATACCGGCGTGACCACTATACATGTCAGAGAAACGAAAAACTAGTACGTGCCATCCTGGATCATCACATGTTGAGCTTGATATCTCAACACTCCCCCTCAAGCTCAACGACATATCCTGTAATCCAAGCATCTTCCGAAACTTCTTCAACTTCTCAGCTCCAAGTGCTTTGGTGAAAATATCAGCAACCTGCTCATCGGTTCTCACATAAACAAGATCAATATCACCTGCTAATACCTTCTCTCTGATGAAGTGATAATGTACCTCGATATGCTTTGTTCTAGCATGGAAAACAGGGTTTCGTGCTAACTGTATGCTGCTAAGATTATCACAATAGATAGTGATAGGCTTTTGCACTTCCACACCTAAATCTGCAAGTAACATCTCCAGCCATGATGCCTCACATGCTTCCATTGCAGCACCTCTATACTCAGCCTCTGTACTCGACAAAGCAACAGTGGGTTGCTTCTTACTGCTCCATGTAATAGCTACACCTCCAAGTGAGAAAAGAAAGCCACTAGTAGATCTTCTATCTGGAGTACCACCAGCCCAATCTGCATCGGTGTATCCATGAACCTGCAAATCTACACCAGCTTCATAAAACAATGCATAATCCAAAGTAGCACTCACATAACATAGAGTGCGCCTCAGAGCATCCAAATGTGGCTTCTTGGGAACCTACATAAACTGACTTTCAAGTCCAACAGTGTAGCTTAAATCAAGCCTTGTAATTGTAAGATATATAAGACTTCCCACAATTTTCCTGTACATAGTAGCATTTTCCAATGCTTCACCTGATGTAGTATCCAATTTCAAATTCTGATCTAAAGGCATAGAAATTGGCTTACAATCAGCCATACCATACTTTTGCAGCATATTCAAGGCATATTGCCTTTGCGACATCCATATACCTGTTTGTGTATGTATAAACTCAATGCCCAAGAAATAGCGTAGCACACCAAGATCTTTCATGTCGAATTCCTGCATAAGAAGTTTCTTTACCTCTTTGATGCTTTCTTCATTATCACCACCTACAATCAGGTCATCAACATAAATAGCCACAATAGTGATGCCATCATCAGCCTTCCTTGCATATAGTGAGTGATCTGCATCACACGTAGAAAACCCAATGCTGGTTAAGTAATCAGCAATCCTCGCATGCCATGCACGTGGAGCCTGCTTCAGCCCATACAAAGCCTTTTGCAACCTGTAAACATATTCTGGATGCTTTGAATCTTCATATCCTTGTGGCTGGTCCATATATACTTCTTCCTGTAACTCACCATGTAGGAAAGCATTCTTCACATCCATCTGATGCAAAGTCCATCCTTTTGCTGTAGTTAATGCAACAAGTGTCCTAACAGTAGACATTTTAGCTACAAGGCTGAATGTTTCCTCATAATCAATGCCATATGTTTGTGCATATCCTTTAGCTACCAATCATGCTTTTTACCTGCTTATGCTACCATCACCATTATGCTTTACCTTGTAAACCCATTTACATCCTATGGGTTTCTTTCCTTGCAGCAATGGAACCAGCTTCCATGTATCATTTCCATAAAGTGCAGCCATCTCCTCATCCATAGCTTTTTCCCAATCTGCATTACCAATTGCATCTTCAAAACAAGAAGGTTTAGCATCTTGTATTACCTTTGTCATGTAGGCACAATGGCGAGCCATGTAACTATCATATGTCAATTGTTGCACTGAATTATGCATCCTCCCAGATCTTCTTGGTCTTGGGTCACTTCTCCTTGTATCATCTGCATGTGCCCTTCTTACTCCTGGAGTCTTCACAGAGGGCAATCCAAGTTCCTCATCAAGACTCTTTTCTGAGCTACTTGAATCTCCATCAACGTCTTCAAAACCTGCACATGTTTTATGACCAGAAGAAAGCTTTTCTTTACCTTTCTTGGATGTATTTGATGAATTTGCTGGACCGAAATTCCCATGTAATCTTCCACTCCATGGATTTGAGTTGGAACTATTTCTTGGTGATGCATCTGGTCCACTCAAAACTTGAGATTCTGCACTTGATTTTTCAGCATTTTCTTTGTCATTTGGTTCAAGACTCAGTCCTTCTTTGGCATCTGCATAGAAGCTTGACATTTCATCAAATACCACATCTGTTCTCACCTTTACTTGTCGTGTGAGTGGGTTATAACATTTATATCCCTTTTGCTCAAGGGAGTATCCAATGAAGACACACTTTTTTGCTTTTGGATCAAGCTTCGTCCTCAATTCATCTGGGACATGTACATATGCAATACAGCCAAAAACTTTCAAATGTGATAAGTTTGGCTTTTTACCTGTAAACTTCTCTTCAGGTGTAACTTGATGTACAGCAGCAGTCGAAGTTCTATTCATGATGTATACAGCACTATGCACAGCTTCTGCCCAATAACGATGAGGCATATTCTTCTCAGCCATTAAGGCTCTTGCTATTTCTGCAATATGTTTGTTTTTGCGTTCAGCAACACCATTCTGTTGTGGTGTGTACCTGCATGAAAACTGATGCTGAATTCCATGATTTTTTAGAAAACTACTGAACTCATTTAACATGTATTCACCTCCTCCATCAGATCTTAATGTCTCAATGTACTTCCCTGTCTGCTTTTCCACCATAACTTTAAAATTCTGGAAGTGAGTAAACACCTCGCTCTTCTCTTTCATGAAATATACCCATACTTTGCGTGTATGGTCATCAATGAAAGTAACATAAAACCTGCAACCACCCATAGATGTGGTCTTTGCTGGACCCCAAACATCTGTATGTACTACTTCTAGTACATTCTCACTAACATGCTTGTCATGTGGAAATGTTTCTCTTGACTGTTTACCAAATTGACATGCTTCACATACCTTTTGCATTTCTGCAACTTTGAAATTTGGTAGTCCATGGACAATCTCCTTTGACTGCATTAGTTTCAGCCTTTGCAAGTTTGCATGTCCAATCCGTTTGTGCCATATCCCTATATCTACAATAACTCCTGCACCTTTTGCAAACATGGCTGCATTCATTTCAGGAATCTTTACATTTAATTTTTGTTTCCTTTGGCAACCAATCGTCCATCCTGCTTGTACTCTTCTACATATAATCCATTAGCATTGAACCTGACTTGTAATCCCTGGTCAACCATTTGTCCAACAGAAACCACATTCTTTGTTATATTTGGAACATGCAGCACATCAGCGAGATGTTTTACCTTTCCCTCCTCCATAGACAATGCTATGTTTCCTGTATGCTCAATAGGATGCGATGTATCATCACCTGTTTCAACATATCTAGGAACTGGCATTTTCTGCAAACTACTAAACCATTCTGCATTACTAGTCATGTGATTTGAAGCACCTGAATCAACATACCATACATTATCATTCGATTTTGAAACACCAGCAGACATCGTATTCATCATGTGATGTTGAACCATAAACAGCTTCTCAGAATCATCTGCACTTGTGGATGCATAGTTGTTTTGCTACCTTCTGTTATTTTGATTCTTCAACCTGCAATCACGTTCAAAGTGTCTAGGTTTACCACAATTCCAGCATCCTTTACTATCATTACCTGAATCATTTCTTTGGAAATTTCTGCGACCTCTTTGACTCCCCCTGCCTCGAAACTGTCCTCTTCCTCCTGCATGATTCTGTTTTTGACCTTGGTCTTGGTTATTGTTTCCTCTTCCACTTCCAAAACCTCTACCTCTGCCTCTGCCTCTACCAGAGTACAATACCTGCTCAAAACTGGCCTTTCCTTGGGAGTTTGAATCCTCACCAAGATTCTTTTCTTCAATAATCAGCATAGATACCAAATCAGCAAAATTCAAAATATTTTCCCTGGTCTGTATAGAAGTTCTGAACTGCTTATATGCAGCTCCTAAACCACGAAGGCACACTTCCACCTTATCATCATCATCTACATTCACGCCAATAGATGCAAGTGACTCACATATGCTTTTGATTTTTAGTGTGTAGTCACTTACCGACATGCTCTTTTTCTCCAATGTATGCAGCTTGTTCTTGAGTTGCAATTTCCGTGCCTTTGTATTGGTCTCGTACAAAGTGACCAAATTGTTCCAAGCCTCTTTTGGAGTCTTGGCATCCTGTATGTGTCCAATCATGCTATCCTGTATGCTAACAGATAGCCAATACATTACCTTTCATGCTCCTTGATTCCATTCCTCATATGCTCTTAACTGTTCTGCAATCCTATTCCTTTCTAGTAATTGCGGAGCATTTTCATTCTCTCCTTTGATGTACTTCCAATAGCCTTTTCCCATCAGGAAATTCGTCATTCTGAATCTCCAAGCATGGAAGTTGTTCTTGTCCAGCTTATCGCTCATAAGCTGACTCATTTCATCTGTGTTTGCCATTTCTGCAACAATTCACAACACCGCAACACACTACAAGCAGCACTTCTGCTTGAACACTGTCGCACTATGATGTGACAGTTCGATCTCAGAAAAACACAGTTTTCGTGTATCAACAGTACACGAAATCGCTTGAAATTCAGGATCTGGAATATATGAGTGTCGTCGAACACAATGCAAGTTATAGTTTTTGAAACTGACCTGGTTTTTCTGTGCGCCCCATCTTGCGGGCTCGAAACGGAGGTCGAGATGGCTCCGAAACTTTGATCTGACAAAAACAAGTGACCCTAAATGGAGGTCTTCTACCTTCACGCCAATTTTCATAGCAAACGGAGGCCGTTTGTGAAATCGCGTTTTCTCCACACCTTGCCACGTAGTCTTCACCGTCACCTTCTCCACGAGCTCTCTACAGCCACGCTGGCTCTGATACCATGTCATGAGGAAGGAGATAAGGAAGAGAGCTCACACACACACTCTCACTCTCAAGGAGAAGAACACACACAAATTGAGACAGGGAAGAATGATCTTCTTCTTCTTCTTCTATTACATAAAAGGAATGTACAAGAATGACCTAAAAACAAGAATACAACAAGTGCAATATATAAAGACCAGTACATAAGGAAAAACCTAATGTCCGCGAATGAGTGAGCTGGCAAGAAACAAATGTGCCATCACTCTCGGTAGATAAATCTAATAAAGCTCAATGAAGTATCCCTGACATATACCGGCGTGACCACTATACGTATCAGAGAAATGAAAAACTGGTACATGTCATCCTGGATCATCACATGTTGAGCTTGATATCTCAACATGTATGTGTGTGCATGTTTGTGTGCTTTCACTCACACACTTGTGCCTTCACTTGCTCGTGGTCTTCATACCGGTCCTCACGTCTCCACAGATTGACAAGTAAAGGAGGTGGTGCTTACGCTTGAGCTACAGAGTGCCTACACGTCCCATGCGCTCCGACAAGCAAATTCACATGGATGTATCGACACTAGGAGATACCACACAGACGGAAGAACATCAGGCGGCACCGTCATCACCACACTCCTCACCCATCACTGCACAATTCACTTTGCCCCATGACATGACCACCCCAACTTCCACAATCACCACATATGTTATGGGAATTCCCCTCTCTCCAGGCATCCATCTTGGAGAGGTTAATATGCCCACCTTCACAACACTATTCGCGAACATCACATCCACCCCACCCACTGTCCCCATCTACACGGTCGCACACACTTTTGACACCATGGAAACATCACCAGCCATAGCACTACTCCCTCCCCACACACAACCACAATCTCCCATACCCCCTCCACCCACATCACCACTTGATTCCACTTCATTCACGATTCCTTTCCCTTTCCCATTCCCCTTGCATCCTCTCCTTTCCCAGCATTCTTAAATATAAATAGTGTGTTTTCTACTTTACATCAATGTGTATATTAATTACAGAGCAAATATCAGACTCTCGAAGATCGCCATCGTCAATTAACTACGGACCACCAACAACTATAGAGGCGGCTTGCGATGATAGAAGAAGAAAACACTGACCTCAATCAACACTATACCACACTCGAACAGGCCCATCAAACCCTCCTGGAGACACCCCAACCATCAAAATCGTCAGACACCAAACAAATCGAAGCTTTACTTGAACTCTACCAAAGTGATAATCTTAGAGTCCGGCGTAATTTGACCCTACTCAGAAAACACATGGCCACCACACTCGAAAAGAACAAGCAATTGCAAAAGTAGAACTAAGAAAACCTAGAAGCTGCAATGGAAGGCTCCCCCCATGAGATCGCCCCACAACAGTTTAAAGCACTCCCTTCAGATACAATGAAAACAATCCTGGAAATCTATGCTGATCTGTTGGAAGCACATGATGATATGGAAAAGGAACGAGATGCACTGCGCCACCAGCTAAGGGAGCAAGAAGAACAACCCAAGATCATAGAGTCAGCATCGACTTCAGAGGAGGTAAAGGCGCTAAAAGAGCAGGTGGAAGAATTGCAAAAGAAGCTACTTGAGTATGAAAGACAACCATCTCCAATTATCGAACCAAAGCCAGACGAATTGGTGCCCATCGAAGTGGATGAGTCGTATGAGGAACCATGTGTTCCCATGCCAATGTCGAGTGGCCAACAAACATCAGAAGGAATGGACACCCTGGAAGTCAAAGCACCTGAATGGCTTTAGAAACTCGAATAGACTGCCAAAACCCATGAAGATCGCGTTGCAGTTCAAATCCAATCAATGGCTAAACTGGAGGACACTATCATAAACTCTGAGTACTTCGAGAACATGTCACATCACTGCTGGATAGGCACTAACGATTATCAATATGTGCCATATTGTGTGCTCTTGGCTGATTACAATGCGGAGATTCAACGAAGGTGTGGCAAAGCCCTGACTTTTTCCACTCAATTTGGTCCCGATGATCTACCTGAATGTTCTAAACAAGGGTCAACCTTTCAACCCACCTGGAGGATTTGTCTTCTCGAGACCTATCTAGAAATGGTTCGTACCTAGAATAACATGCCACTATTTATCAAGTATAATCCATGTTACGTTCCAGTCCTCCGAAGATGCACCTAGCCCGAGTTTACTATTGCTGTCAAGAATGCCAAAGGCTGTGCAAAGTGGTTGAATTATGTCTATCTAGCACCTCCACAAGGACAGCCCTCCGTTGCTTATATGATTTCTACCATCCGTCACTAGAGCCTTAGACTACGAAACACCCCTAAACTGATGGCACAGATGTGCATGGAAATCTTTGAATTAATGTTGATCTCATTCAGAACATTCAAAAACATCAAAGACCCACATTTCTCAGGAGTCGGCTTCACTACAGGCAACCTAGACCTGGTATATGACATGAGCACCACCCCCTCAATCAAGGTAATATATGCTTGGCATGCAAGAATAAAATACCTCCTAGCTTGCTTCAAACAAACTTTTGAGGAGATTTTTGTCACAGGGTTCTAGGAATATCACTCGAGGATATTCGTACTCAGGCCCTCACATCTCCTCCAATTTTTTGCTATGGAGAGGACCTTAAACTTGGATCAATTTTGGCTGCCACATCCGGACATTGCAGGGCTAGTAGATTGGGACGCTTTGTTAACAGACCTAGCATGGGGGCTGCAACTAGAAGAACATCACCTTGCTTCAGATGTGGTTCAATACTATGTCCAACGCTCAACCAAACAAGGGTCTGTCAGAGACGATAGACATGAGAGAGGGGGGGGTGTTAGCAGCAATCAAGGCACCCAAGGACTCACAAGACAAGGAAGCCAAAGAAGGGAGTCGGAGCAAGGATAAAGCAGGCAAAGTAGTCAACGCAAATCTGGCAAATAGGCCCTTAAATTTTTCCAAATATTTCCCAATTAGTGATTTTAGTCACTCCACACCGTTGTAAATACCATTCCACTTTTTGTAGCTCCATTTTGTGCAAGTCAACGAAACCTTGAGCTTGAGGATCATTAGAAGTACGTACCTATCAATTTTGATAATTTTCTGAGCTCACTTGAGCCTCCAAATTAGCCTAGGAACCTAATTTTTAACTAGGTCGGACTAGGTCTGGACAGGACCAAAGCTAGTCAAAGACTATAAATAGAGATAGAGAGCTCATTTTTGGGGTTAGCTTGTTGTAGAATTGAACTTGTAAGAGCATTTATGAGTCATCTAAAGAACTCCATTGTCTCTCTCTTTGTTCTTGCCTTGTGTGCGCGTGTGTGTGTATGTGTGTGCATGTTTGTGTGCTTCTCACTCACATACTTGTGCCACCACTTTTTCGAGGTCTTCGTACCATCCTCACGTCTTCCCGGGCTGACATTAAAGGAGGTGCTACTCATCACTGAGCTACAATAGGCACACATGCCAAGCTCATCTCCCCAGCAGAGAAGCTCTCCCTGACATAGTGATAATGCACCTCAATGTGCTTAGTGGGAGCATGGAATACAGGGTTCCTCGCAACTACCAATGCGCTATGACTATCAGTGAAGATGGTGGTGGCAGAAGGCTGACCAACACCCAAATCAGCCATAAGGCATCTGAGCCACACACACTCAACAATCGCTGTGAAAGCTTCCCTATATTCAGCCTCACAACTGGAAGTGGCCAAAGTAGGCTGCTTCTTGCTCAACCAAGATATACATGAGCTACCAAGCATGAAGCAAGAGCCACTAGTGAACACACGAGTGTCATAGCAACCATCCCAATCAGAGTCAAAAAAAGCATGCAAATGTGGCGGTAGTGATCCCCCCTTGGGATAAAACAACTCAAGCAGCCGAGTACCACTCAAGTAGCAAAAGATGCACTTAATCGCCTACCATGGCTTGACTCTTGGGCAATGCATAAACCTGCTCATCTATGAGACAGCAAACTGAATGTCTAGTCAAGTAATGCATCAGTAAATCAAGCATCCAATAGCTTGCTGATAGAGAACAGCATCAAATGCATCTCTAGCATCATGAAAACTCAATCGTAAACCTATCTCCATAGGAGTGGCAATAGGCTTACAGTCTTCAAGGCCAAAACGTTGCAATAATGTGTCAATATATTTCGTTTGACACAAAGCCATTCCACCATCAACTTGCATAAATTGAATGCCCAAGTAGTGATGCAAATGCCCCAAATTAGAAATCTCAAATGAGGCATGCAAATCAGCCTTAAAATCAGCAATATGCTTCTCAATAGGACTAGTGAGCAGCATGTCGTTAACATAGACAACAATGATCAGAACCACATCATTAGCACGCTTAACATATAAGGTGCTTTCAGTTGGACTGATCTCAAAACCATGTGCAATTAGATAGGCATGTATCTTCTCATACCAAGCACGTGGTGCTTGCTTTAAACCATATAATGCCTTCTTTAACCTGCACACTTGGTTTTCATGCCCTTTGTGCACAAAGCCATGGGGCTGAAAAACATACACTTCTTCATGCAAATAACCATTCAGAAATGTTGTTTTAATGTCCAACTGATGTACCTTCCAACCATGATGAGCTGCAAGTGCACAGATGCTACAAACTGTAGTCATTCGGCAAGTAGGTGCAAAGGTCTCATCAAAATCAATGCCTCTTTCCTGTGCATAACCCTTTGCAACAAGTCTAGCCTTATACCTATCAACTGTACCATCACGCTTATGCTTCAACTTGTATACCCACTTAGTCCCAATGGCCTTCTTGCGAGGAGGCAAGTCACATAAAGACTAAGTACCATTCTTCATTATAACATCATATTCAGATTGCATAGCAGCCATCCAATTTTTTGAATTTTATGCATCATCAAATGAAACAGGATCATTCTCATCACAGAGACTGAATGCAGCCATAGCATAGAAATCTGATGCAAAAGAGGCACTATGAGAGCCTGAACAAGTATGATATGACAGAGGTGCACCTAATTTGTTGTCACGCAAAGTTTGCACTAGCCATTTTGGCATAGTTTTTGCCTGCTCAATATCAGCTCTCTCATCAACTAGTGCATCATGTAAATCTACATTAGAAATGGAATGATCTACATCATCACATGAAACTTGCATAGGCTAAGAAGTTGCCTCATTGGGACCACCACGAGACTGTCCACCTGTAAAAAGAGGCAGCAAAGTATCATACAGGTCTTTGGAGCTAACATATGTCTCCTTAGTACATGAAAGCAATGGCTGAATAGCATCTTCCACAAAAACAACATCACAGCTAACCAGAATGCGTTTAGTCTGTGGATGATATACATGATAGCCTTTACTTTCAAAACTATACCCAACAAAAATACATTTTACTGCTTTATTATCCAATTTTCTGCGATGTTGTTCAGGCAGTAATGCATATGTCAAACAACCGAAAACACGCAGATGAGGAGCAGATGGCTTGCAATCAAGCCAAGCCTCATATGGAGTGATAGAGTGTAGCACTTTAGTGGGACATCTATTAAGTACATATGTTGCACACATGATAGCCTCAAGCCAGAAACTATGTGGTAAAGCCTGACTCTTGAACATACACCTCGCCATCTCCATGAGTGACATGTTCTTTCATTCAGCAACTCCATTCTGTTGAGGTGTATACGGCACTGTACACTGGTGTTTTATCCCATGTTCAGCTAGAAATGCATTAAAATTAGAAGACATATATTCCCCCCCAATCTGAATGGCATTAGGGGAAAAAATGAACCCTCCATAGGCCTTTTAGATTAGTGAGTGATTATTGATGGACCAATGAGAAGAGGGTGGTGGACACAATCTAGTACCTTAATCACCTAGACAAGGCATAGGCTTCCCTTGTTTTTGTTTGGTCAAATAGGAGAAAACCAGCTTGAACCGATGGTTTTTCTTACTTCAATGGTTGTGGAAGCCTTGGAAATGAATTATAACCCTTGGATTGGCACAAAAATCCAAAGGATGAGATTGAATGGCAAAAGTCAAGGCATCCTTGCATTTAAGCCCTTGGATTAGAAAGAGATTCAATGGTTGAGATGAAGGGGAGCTCAAAAAAGGTGCCTTTTATTCTTATCCATTGGATTGGGCCTTCTATCCGACGATCCAGATTGAAATTCGAGTGCAAACAGCGCTTTCAATGTTGGCCATTAGATTCAATAAGGATCCAAAGGTGTAGATTTGAAGGATCAAAGAGTGAGGACGTGTTTTCTTCTCCATCATCCGATTCGGTCTTCATCTAACGATACATGTCTCCTCCAAGATGTAGATCAGTGCCGATCACGAAGTAGTGTCAGATGTCATGTCCATCGGAGGTTCCACATTTTTGTAGAGAACGCCTTGTGCAAATACTTCCAAAATCCCATGCATTTATTGCATTCTCTCTCTAAAGATCCCTATGCTTTAATCTGAACCATTGATTCATAGCATCCAAAGGCTCGAAAACTTCACAATTTGAGAATTTAAACATAGAGTATATCAAATACTTTTTGATTCGTGAAAACCATGAGTGGTTTTGTATGGGCCTGTAATCCACAAGATTAAGCATTTTAATCCCTAAAAATTAGGAATCCTTACAAGACCCATGCAGGGCTCACTTTTTCCCCTAATCGAGGGTGCCCATTTTTACATGCTGATAGATTTTCAGACAAAACCAAAAACTATTTGAAGCACATGAACACTTCGGACTTTGCCTTCAATGGATATACCCATGCACACCTAGAAAAATCATCAATGAAAGTCACAAAGTAAAGATAATTTCCAAAAAAAGATGTTTGCATAGGACCATAGACATCACTATGTACAAGCTGCAATTTCTGAGTAGCCTGAACTGAACCATCTTTTGGAAATGAGGAACGCTGCATTTTGCCCAAAATACAGCCTTCACAAACATGTTTTCCAAGTGCCTCAAGTTTGGGCAAAGAGGACACCATTTCATATTTTTGCAGGCGTAGCAAACTAGCAAAATTCAGATGACCAAAGCATGCATGCCAAAACTTTGCATCTAACATAGCCTGAGAATCATGTATTGCACATGCCAAATCATTCAAAGATCTTTCATAGTCTATGAGCTTATACAGCCCATGACATAAAATGCCAGAAGCAATAATCACATCGTCGTTTGACAGATCATGAACCTGTACACCTATCATCAATAAATTTCACAACCAAGCCAATCTTGGCTAATGCAGAAATCGATAACAGGTTCTTCTTGATCCTTGGCACAAATAAAGCATCTGAAAAAGTGAAAGAACTACCATCAGTAGTAGTCAAAATGATCTTACCAACTCCCATAACAGGATAAGAGGAGTTGTTGGCACATGTAACAGTATTCCCTATAGGGGTAGGCTCAAGTGAAGAGAAGAAACTACGCTGCGAGATAATATGTTTGGTAGCCCCACTGTCAAAATACCAAATATCTGAGTCTACTACAAACATGCAGTGCTCATGAGAAGATGGGTCAAAACTGTAGACAGTAGTAAACGCCCATTCTTCTTCCTGCACAAGATTAGCAGACTCTGTTTTTGGTGTAGAGGCCTCTGCAACAACCATTCCAACCTCTTTCTTCTTTGCATCTTTAGTAGCCAATTTTGGACAGTTCTTTATGATATGATCATTCCCTTAAAGTACTTGCAAAATAATTTCTGCTTTTTTTATTTCTTCTCATCTTTATCTTTCTTCTTCGAATGTGCAGCATTTGCAGATTTCTACTTACTAATTGAAGAGCTCCATTTTCCTTTGCCCTTCTGACTAGCCAGGAAAGCTTGATTTGCAACATGCATAATGGACCTGTTTTGCTTGGACTGATCTTCCTGCAATAGAACAGAGACTAGAAGCAAAACTCTTATATGAATCAGGAAGACCATTCAAAACGGTTTGCACAAGTGAGCTATCTGGTATAACCTCATCAGCAGAAATCAATTATTCCTTCAAGTGTTTGATCTTTGTTAAAAAATTGTCCATAGGATCACCTTCAGTCATGTGCTCACTCTCCAATTGTTTTCGGAGGTAAGCAACACGAGCCTCATTCCTAGCTTGGTACAATGTGGTAAGTGTATCCCAAGCATCCTTAGCTGTTCTGCAACAGCGAAGTGAGAAATAATGGCACGTTTGACACAAAAAGTTATCAATGCATGTGCATGGGCATCTCTGCCATCCCAAAAAATTTGCTCTGTAGTAGGTCCAGCAGAAACTACAGCACGAACAGGAATATGCATAATATCATCATCTTTGACACCTTCTATCTCAGCTTCTGTACCTGTAGTTATAACAGTTGCAGGTGTGATAGGACATTTTTCAACACCTTGCACAATGTTCCACAATCCTTTTGCAACCAATACATGTCTCATCATATAAGCCCATAATGGGTAGTTGGTACCATCCAACTTATCCTCAATAGCCAACATACAGAATACATCACTACTTTCAGCCATGGCTGGTGACTAAAATACCTTGATGCAAAAAATTGACTCTATCTCAAAAACTTGAACAAAACTACCCAGACCAATTACGCTAGACCTGTAGTAGACTTTGAGATGCTTATACTGGCGAACAGAAATTGGTATATACCTTTGGCACAAAAAGACAAAATAGCTTGCACAAGCACTGAGTATGCTCACCAAAATTTGTGCGATTTTGAGACTGCAACTGGAGGACTGCCGACAGCACCCTAGATGAAGGGACGACCTACTCTGGTACCAATTGATGGAGATAGACATCTACGAAAGCACGCGAATAGCACAAGGAAGGAGAAGAAGCTTGGAGCACAACACACAATATTGAATGTATTACTAGAGAGTGTACAAAGATAAGTATCCCATTAGGGCAATAGGTGTATATACAAGCCGGGAGGAAAAAACCTCCTAAAGAGGGAAAAAAGAGCCCCAGAAGTCCTAGTGTGTTCACACACATCACTACCTAAATATATCAACAAGAACTTCTTTGATGGCACCTGAGACCCATATGATCACGTGGTAGAATTGAGGCAAGTCTTGAGAGCCAAGCAAGTTGATGACCTCTTCAAGCAGTACAATGCATTTGGCCTAACTCTCAAGAACACAGCCCTTACTTGGTTTCAACCACTACACGAGAGGCAGTTTAGGAACATAGACCAACTTCTAGAGGCTTTCATTCATAGAATTTTCTAAGAGTGGATACGGCACAATACATCCTCACTGATTCATAGCTTCAAGCAGTCACCTCAAGAGACGGTTAGACTTGCAGGAAGAAGGTTTAAGCAATACCTAGAGAGATGTCTGGTTCCAGAGTTATCCACTCCAACCAAACAAGTGGCTTTGTTCTTAGATGGATTGTTGAGTACCAAGTTGAGATCCTATGTGTACTTGAAGGACCCTAGAACCATAGAAGAGTGTGTACACATGTGCATTGACATTGAGGATAACCTAGGGGAGGAATTAGAGCTTTCAAAAATCTACAAAGAGTCTGATAGTTCTACTAGCCTCACTTCCACACAATCCACATCTATTGAGGAACTCACTGAGAAAGTAGCTCAGAAGTTAGGAGTCTAGCAAACAGATACCCAGATTTGCCCCTATGAAAAGATGTTGTACTTGTGGAGGCAACCATATGGAGAATGTATGTCCCATTATGGCTCAACCCCAAGTGAACCCTAGCAGCCAATACTACACCATAGAGCAAAGATACACTAACCACACTGCACAAGACTGTCCCTATAACAAACAAACTATCAGACAAAATTATCCTCAGCCATATCCACAATAGGGAAGATACCAGAACCAGTACCCACCACAACAATATGGCATATCACAGCAACCCTATCAACAACCCTACCAAACCCAACAAAGGCCTCAGCCTGTGTTAGCTCAACAACCTCCAACCCCAGCCAATATGATTCCAGTCAAGTATGCAGCTGCAAAAGAGAATCTAAATAGAGCCTTAGTTCTAGTAATGCCCTTGCTTTCAGAAAGTGACCCAAGTGATCATAGTTTTGACTCCACTCATATTGATAGCCCCCAGGCTTTCTACATGCAGTCACCTGAGCATAATGAGTCCTATTATTATGAAGGCCCGAGTGAACCTAGTTGGGAGCTAGAGTATGCAAATGTCCTGTATGCAAACCCCAACTCTATACCTCAAGCTAGGAAGTTAAGATCGCCACTTCCTAGAGGACCGTGCTACCAATGTCAGGGAGATCACCTCATTTGTGATTGCCCTATGTCTGCACCTACACAACCCCAATCTGTGACAATTCAGGGTTTTTGTCTCGATTGTGGGAAAGAGCATCTCTTGCAAGATTCTCCTAAGAACCCCAACAATATGCCAAAAATCACTCCTATCAATGTTATTGGGTTAGTAGTAGACTCTATAGGAAGTGTAACTTCCATTGCCCTAGTGCAAATGGTCACTAGAGCTCAAGCTTTGCAGCAAAACCAAGGTTTAGGATAGGAAAAGAGTTCTGAGGTTAGTGAGATTGAGAGCATAACTAAGAAGAGGACTAGAGCTTGGAAGGATAGTCATGAGAGAATGAAAAGGCAATGGGCAAAGAAGATGAGCAAACTTGAGGAAAGCTTGAGAGAAACAAAAGCCAAGATAATTGAACTCACATCTCAAATTTGCTCTCACACTACTCCACCATCACCATTTCCATCTCCCTCCAATTCATCACCTTCCAACCCACCTCACACAATCCCACCACCCCCTAGAGAAGGATCAGTCTTAATTGATCCCACTCCCGAGGACCTAGACATGATGCTTAAGGCATATCAGGCCAGACTTCAAGAAGGGCCAAACATAACAGATCATGAAAGGTGTTACCGTAGAGCTGAAATAGAGGTTGAACGAACTAAAATTTGTGCTAAGATGGTGGAATTGGCTCAAACCATGTTTGAAGCCAGTTGCCTCTTTAACTTCTCTAGTTCGGCTAAGACAGAGTTGCACTTTGATGGACTAATAGAAAGATTGGAGAGGCTAATTGCAAAATCTGAAAAGGACCCCGCCTCTCAAAGAAAGGACAAGGCAAGTGAAAGAATAAGCCTTCCTGCCTAGGAAGCTTATGTGCCTAGCTCCACAGAGCCAGATTCATCTTCTTCTATGAATTGGTACGCACCAGAATTCCTACAAGAGATTCAAGAAGAGAAATGGGCTAAAGAAAGTGAAGTTCCTCCTCCCATTGAACTTGTGGAGGACTTGCATGATCAATTTCCACAAGACATTCCTTCCATTTATGGAGAGCAGGAGAGTGCCCAATCCCATGAGAGATTAGAATTCGATTCTAATTCCTTACAGGAACTACCCCATTTCACAAGCCCATCGGAAGCTAAGTCTACTTGTATGAGAGCACCCACAGTCATGGTAAGGAATGAAGATTCAATCATACCTAGGAATACAGAGGTAGTAAAAAACACTAAAGTGTAGTGCAATCTCACTTTAGAAGAGCTACTCAAGGTGAAGCCACAATTATGGAAACATGTAGCCAACTAGGTGCCAGAAGTAGTAAAACCTCATTGCCATGTAGGATCTCATAGAACAGTGCCAGAAATACCCTTGGACAAGATAGGAGACATGAGCGAAGGAGAAGAAGAAAACACCTATCTTCCCATTACCCATCAAGGATACACAATCAAGGCAATTTTGGACTCAGGTGCAGGAGTTGCAATTGCTACCACGTCCTTATGGAAGCGTTGGGGCAAGCCAGCACTCAGGCCAACGAGAATGAAATTGCAGATGGCCAATCGTCACATAGAAAGACCCTTAGGACTGCTAGAGGGAATAACTCTAACTACATGTGGTGTCGAGTTTGAGCATACTTTTTCCATATGTGACTTTAGCCAGAATCATGCCTATGAGATGATTTTGGAAAGACCATTTATGCGGAAGTTGCAAGTGGTACAAGATTGGGGAACCAATTCTTTGTATTTGGAACACTTAGGTGTTACAACCAAAGTCAATCTCAAGGATTACTCTCATAGAGACGAACCCCCTATTCAAAATCCCATCCATAGAGCTAAGGATGATACAAAATCACTGCATTCCATAGGATTAGGATCCTCATGGATGCATGAAGACACCCACTTATGGATGAGCAAAGTACCCATAGAAGAAGAGAAGAGAGAAAAAGCCAAAGAGGTAGGTGCAAAGGAGACTCATAGATCAATTCAAGACCCAGCCTATGCACCTATAGTATTTCCTGAGGAAGAATTTGAACCTCATGGTTGGGCAGAGATTTAAGCAACAATGGATGTAGCCATCAATGAAGAACAATGGACACCCCACTATGATGAGGATGGCTATGACATTTCAGTCTTCACAATAGAGCCAGTCATGTGTGATTCGGTTGTTGAAGAATGTGAACTTAGAATTGATGCATTTGAGGATGCAAGTGACTCCGATCTAGAGTCAATCATTCTAGGAAGTAGAAGCTCACCCTCAGAGACATGAAGAACTTACGAATGACGTGAGATTAGCCACATAGGTAACCACTAAGAATGAAGGCAAGAAGAGGAAGAAGAGAGAAGTCACCCCCAAGGAGGAAGAATCCTTGTTTGAGGTCCCAGAAAACTTTAAGAAGTACAAGATAGAAGATAGGAGAGTCATGATGAGAATGCCTAAACGTGACGCACAAGCAAGAGAGGCCTATGATAAAAAAGAAACCACCAAGAAATGTGTTGTAACCATAGAAGAAGGAGAAGAAAAATGCACCTACATTGGACATGACCTGACAGAGGGAGAGGAGCAAGAGTTAGTAGCTTTGCTAAGGGAATACCGCAATGTATTCGCTTGGAGTTACAAGGACTTGAAAGATGTAGACCTTGACATATGCTCACATATGATCCCCATGACCTCAGATGTCAAACCCTCTAAGCAGAAGCCATACACATACAACGATGACTATGTTGCCAAAATCAAGGAAGAGATAGATCGTTTGGTTGAGGCAAGATTCATCTATGAAATTGAGCACACTGAGTGGGTATCCCCCATCGTAGTGGTGACCAAAAATAATGGAAAGTTACG
The DNA here is from genome assembly GCA_020310875.1 of Ceratopteris richardii. NCBI lineage: Eukaryota > Viridiplantae > Streptophyta > Polypodiopsida > Polypodiales > Pteridaceae > Ceratopteris > Ceratopteris richardii. The sequence continues at coordinate 102,835,780 of CM035408.1, read as the reverse complement.
TGTATGCATTAACTTGAAGAAAGTTAACACAGCGACTATTAGAGATACTTACCCGCTTCCTATCACTGAGCATCTCTTAGAAAGAGTAGCACACAAGGAAGTCTACAGCTTCCTGTTGATATATTTAGGTAGTGATGTGTTTGAACACTCTAGGACGGCCGGGGCACATTTTTCCCTCTTTAGGAGGTTTTTTTCCCCGGCTTGTATGTTGTGCTCCAAGCTTCCTCTCCTTCCTCGTGTTGTTCACATGCTTCCGCAGACGTCTATCTCCAACAATTGGTATCAGAGTAGGCCGTTGCTTCATCAAGGGTGCCGTCGACACTCCTCCGTTTGCAATCTCAGAATCGCACGAATTTTGGTGAGCATACTCAACATGTTTCTGAGATCAAAATTGTTTCGCTTTGTAATGTCGAAATCACGATCTGAACTTGTTTCAGCCTCTAAACACACTATCGTAGTGCTTGTGTAGGCTATCTTGTCTTTTTGTGCCAAAGGTATATACCAGTTTCTGTTCGCCAGTATAAGCATCTCAAAGTCTGCTACAAGTCTAGCAGAATTCTTTTGGGTAATTCTCTTCAACTTTTTGAGATACAGTCAATTTTTTGCATCAAGGTATTTTAGTCACCGGCCATGGCTGAAAGTAGTGATGTATTCCGTATGTTGGTTGTTGAGGATAAGTTGGATGGTATCAACTACCCATTATGGGCTTATATGATGCGACATGTATTGGTTGCAAAAGGACTATGGAACATTGTGTAGGGTGTTGAAAAACGTTCTATCACACCTGCAACTGTTACAACTGCAGGTACTGAAGCTGATGCAGAAGGTGTCGAAGATGATGATATTCTACATATTCTTGTTTGTGCTACGGTTTCTGCTACACCTATTGTAGAGCAGATTCGTTGGGATGGCAGAGATGCCTAGGCACATGCATTGATAGCTTTGTCTATCACACGTGCCATTATTCCTCACATTCGCTCTTGCAGAACAGCCAATGATGCTTGGGATACACTTACCACATTGTACCAAGCTAGGAATGAGGCTCGTGTTGCTTACCTCGGAAAACAGTTGGAGAGTGAGCACATGAATGAAGGTGATTCTATGAACAGTTTCCTAACGAAGATCAAAGATTTGAAGGAACAATTGATTTCTGCTAATGAGGTTATACTAGATTGCTCACTTGTGCAGACCGTTCTGAATGGTCTTCATGATTCATATCAGAGTTTTGCTTCTACTCTTCGGTTGATGATGAAAGGCAATACGAATGCCTTATCATTTGAGGAGTTAGTCTCTATTCTGTTGCAGGAAGATCAGTCGAGGCAGAACAGGTCCATTATGCAAGTTGCAGATCAAGCTTTCTTGGCTAGTCAGAAGGGCAAAGGAAAATGGAGCTCTTCAACTAGTAAGCAAAAATCTGCTAATTTTGCATATTCGAAGAAGGAACATAAAGATGAGAAGAAATCAGAAAAGTAGAAATTATTTTGTAAGTACTGTAAAGGGAATGATCATATCATAAAGAACTGTCCAAAACTGGCTGCTAAAGAGGCAAAGAAGAAAGAGGCTGGAATGGTTGTTGCAGAGGCCTCTACACCAAAAATAGAGTCTGCTAATCTTGTGCAGGAAGAAGAATGGGCGTTTACTATTGTTTGTAGTTTTGACCCATCTTCTCATGATCAATGCATGTTTGTAGTAGACTCAGATGTTTGGTATTTTGATAGTGGGGCAACCAAACATATTACCTCGTAGAGCAGTTTCTTCTCTTAACTCAAGCCTGCCCCTACAGGGAATACTGTTACATGTGCCAAAAACTCCTCTTATCTTGTTATGGGAGTTGGCAAGATCATTTTGACAACTATTGATGGTACTTCTTTCACTTTGAAAGATGCTTTATTTTTGCCAGGGATCAAGAAGAACCTGTTATCAATTTCTGCATTAGCCAAGATTGGTTTGGTTGTGAAATTTGTTGATGACAGGTGTACAGTTCATGATCTATCAAATGGCCACGTGATTATTGCTTCTAGCATTTTATGTCGTGGGCTGTATAAGCTCATAGACTATGAAAGATCTGGAAGTGATTTGGCATGTGTAGTAAATGATTCTCAGGCTATGTCAGATGCAAAGCTTTGGCATGCACGCTTTGGTCATCTGATTTTTGCTAGTTTGCTACGCGTGCAGAAATCTGAAATGGTGTCCTCTTTGCCCAAACTTGAGGCACCTGGAAAACATGTTTGTGAAGGCTGTATTTTGGGCAAAATGCAGCATTCGTCCTTTCCAAAAGATGGTTCAGTTCGGGCTACTCAGAAATTGCAGCTTGTACATTAGGGATGTCTGTGGTCCTATGCAGACACCTTCTTTTGGGAATTATCTCTACTTCGTCACTCAATTTTCCAGGCATGCATGGGTATATCCATTGAAGGCAAAGTCTGAAGTGTTCATGTGCTTCAAACAGTTTTTTGTTTTAGCTAAAAATCTGTCAGCATGTAAAATGGGCACCCTTTATTCTGATCGAGGGGGGGAATATATTTCTTCTTATTTTAATGCATTTCTGGCTAAACGTGGGATAAAACACCAGTGTACAGTGCCGTATACACCTCAACAAAATGGAGTTGCTGAACGAAAGAACAGGTCACTCATGGAGATGGCGAGGTGTATGGTCAAGAGTCAAGCTTTACCACATAGTTTCTGGCTTGAGGCTGTCATGTGTGTAGCATATGTACTTAACAGGTGTCCCACTAAAGCACTGCAGTCTATCACTCCATATGAGGTTTGGCATGACCGCAAGCCATCTGTTGCTCATCTACATGTTTTTGGTTGTTTGGCATATGCATTAGTGCCTGAACAACATCGCAAAAAATTGGATGATAAAGCAGTAAAATGTATTTTTGTTGGGTATAGTTCTGAAAGTAAAGGCTATCGTCTATATCATCCACAGACTAAACGCATTCTGGTTAGCCGTGATGTTGTTTTTGTGGAAGATGCTATTCAACCATCATTGTCATGTACTAAGGAGACATCTGTTAGCTCCAAAGACATGTATGATACTTTACTGCCTCTTTTTACAGGTGGACTGTCTAGTGCTGGCCCTAATGAGGCAACTTCTCAACCTTTGCAGGTTTCATCTGATGATGCAGATCATTCCATTTCTGATGCAGATTTACATGATGCACTTATTGATGAGAGAGCTGACATTGAGCAGGAAAGAACTATGCCAAAATGGCTGGTGCAGACCTTGCATGACAGCAAATTAGATGCACCTCTGTCATATCGTACTTGTTCAGGCTCTCATAGTGCCTCTTTTGCATCAGATTGCTATGTTATGGCTGCATCTAGTCTTTGTGATGAGACTGAGCCTGTTTCGTTTGATGAAGCATAAAATTCAGAAAATTGGATGGCTGCTATGGAATCTGAATATGATGCAATAATGAAGAATGGTACTTGGTCTTTATGTGACTTGCCTCCTGGAAAGAAGGCCATTGGCACTAAGTGGGTATACAAGTTGAAGCGTAAACCTGATGGTACAGTTGACAGGTATAAGGCTAGGCTTGTTGCAAAGGGTTATGCGCAAGAAAGAGGCATTGATTTTGATGAGACCTTTGCACCTACATGCTGTATGACTACTGTTCGGAGCATTTGTGCACTTGCAGCCCATCATGGTTGGAATGTACATCAGTTGGACATTAAAACTGCATTTCTGAATGGTGACTTGCATGAAGAAGTGTATGTTTTTCAGCCCTGTGGCTTTGTGCAGAAAGGGCATGAAAACCAATTGTGCAGGTTAAGAAAGGCATTAAATGGTTTAAAGCAAGCACCACGTGCTTGGTATGAGAAGATACATGCCTATCTAATTGCACATGGTTTTGAGAACAGTCCAACTGAAAGCACCTTATATGTTAAGCGTGCTAATGATGTACTTCTGATCATTGTGGTTTATGTTTATGACTGCTGCTCACTGGTCCTCATGAGAGGCATATTGATTATTTTAAGGCTGATTTCCATGCCTCATTTGAGATGTCTGATTTGGGGCATTTGCATCACTATTTGGGCATTCAGTTTATGCAAGTTGATGGTGGAATGGCTTTGTGTCAAACGAAATATATTGACACATTATTGCAGCGTTTTGGCCTTGAAGAATGTAAGCCTATTGCCACTCCTATGGAGACACGTTTACGTTTGAGTCTTCATGATGATGGAGATGCATTTGATGTTGTTCTCTATCAGAAGGCTCTTGGATGCTTGATTTACTTATGCATTACTCGGCCAGATATTCAGTTTTCTGTCTCATAGATGAGCAGGTTTATGCATTGCCCAGGAGTCAAGCATTGGCACGTGATTAAGCACATCTTTCGCTACTTGAGTGGTACTCGGCTACTTGGGTTGTTTTATCCCAAGGGGGGATCACTACCGCCAGATTTGCATGCTTTTTTTAACTCTGATTGGGCTGGTTGCTATGACACTCGTGTGTCGACTAGTGTCTTTTGCTTCATGCTTGGTAGCTCATGTATATCTTGGTTGAGCAAGAAGTAGCCTAATGTGGCCACTTCCAATTGTGAGGCTACGTATAGGGAAGCTTTCACAGCGACTGTTGAGTATGTGTGGCTCAGATGCCTTATGGATGATTTGGGTGTTGGTCAGTCTTCTGCCACCACCATCTTCACTGGCAGTCAAAGCGCATTGGCAGTTGCGAGGGACCCTGTGTTCCATGCTCACACTAAGCACATTGAGGTGCATTATCATTATGTCAGGGAGAGGTTCTCTGCTGGGGAGATCAGCTTGGCATATGTGCCCATGCAGGAGAACATTGCAGACCTTTTCACGAAGGCTCTGCCTAGGGAGAAGTTTGAAGCTTTCCGCAAAGCTTTGGGCTTAGTTCCTTTTGTGGAGTGATTTCCACATAGCTTGGCACTTCCTTATACATGAGTGCCAGCTCCTTGTCACCGCATCACCCCCAGGGGGAATTTGTTGATATATTTAGGTAGTGATGTGTGTGAACACTCTAGGACTGCCGGGGCACTTTTTTCCCTCTTTAGGAGGTTTTTTTCCTCGGCTTGTATATACGCCTATTGCCCTAAAGGGCTACTTATCTTTGTACATTCTCTAGTAATACATTCAGTATTGTGTGTTGTGCTCCAAGCTTCCTCTCCTTCCTTGTGTTGTTCGCGTGCTTCCGCAGATGTCTATCTCCAACACTTCCTTGATGGCTTCTCTGGTACAATCAAGTGGCCATAGCTCCAGAAGATCAGCATATGACAGCCTTTGCTATGGAGTGGGGCATATTTGCTTCTCGGGTAATGCCATTTGGTCTCACCAATGTGTGCGCTACCTTTCAGAGGCTGATGTGTCACATGTTTAAAGAGTTCTTGAGGAAAAATTTGGAAGTCTATGTTGATGATCTCTGTGCACATTCGAACATGAGACAAACACATATCCCAGAGTTCAGAGCTATCTTTGACAAATGTAGAGAATATCAAGTCTACTTGAACCCAGAAAAGTGTGTTTTTATGGTCAGGCAAGGCAAGATTCTAGGACACATAGTGTCAAAGAATGGCATATCCACGAATGAGGAGAAAGTGAGAGCTATTGCGGAGCTACCCAGGCCAAGGAATGTCAAGGAGGTACAGGCTTTCATGGGGCATTGTGGCTACTATCGCCGATTCATTCATATGTATGCGATCATAGCAAAGCCTCTATACTCCCTTTTGACTAACTTTGAGTGGACCGAAGAATGTGAGGATTCTTTTAATGAGCTCAAGAGAAGATTGTGTTTGGCACCAATCTTGACTACACCAGATTGGAACAAGCCATTTCATGTTCATGTGGATGCACTATGTCATTGGATGTGTACTCGCACAACCTACTGGTGAAGGTAATATGGATCTTCCAATAGCCTATGCTAGTAGACAGTTGAATGCGATTGAGTGGAACTATACCACAATCGAAAGAGAAGGATTAGGCATGGTATATGCTGTAAAAAAGTTTAGACACTATTTTCTTGCAAATAAGTTTAATTTTTTTTACTGATCATCACGCTCTACTATACTTGGTAAACAAGCCTTGCAATACAAGAAAATTAGTAAGATGGTTCCTCTTACTAATGGAATATGACTTTGAGCTAGTGGTGAGGAAAGGTAAGACTCACCTAAGAGCAGATCATCTCTCAAGGCTCACATCCGAAGAGGCCCCACAAGGAGTATTAGATGATCTTCTTGATGCTTACTAATGGAATATGACTTTGAGGTAGTGGTGAGGAAAGGTAAGACTCACCTGAGAGCATATCATCTCTCAAGGCTCACATCCGGAGAGGCCCCACAAGGAGTATTAGATGATCCGGAGAGGCTCCACAAGGAGTATTAGATGATCTTCTTGAGCAGATCATCTCTCAAGGCTCACATCCGGAGAGGCCCCACAAGGAGTATTAGATGATCTTCTTGTACCGCAGTGGGCCAAGACATTAGTGCCAGTATTGACGTATGGGCCTAAAAACCGAATGATAAACACTCAAGATAAGGAGGTAGTAAAAGCTCAAAAGTATGATATCATGGCAGAGAGTATGTACAAGCATACGAATCAAGGAATATTAGCTTGTTGTGTGGAAGAGGAGGAGTACACAAAATGGTTGCAATTAGCACATGTGGGTGCATTAGAGCAACACTACTCAAGGCAAAGAACTTTACAGACACTAAGGAGACTCGAAGTGCATTTGCCGACTATGGAAGCAGATGTCCATAAGTTGTGTAAGGAATGCCCAGTTTGTCATATTAGATCACCTGTGGAGCACGCTACATTGTACCAAGTGACTCTAATACGAGATTGGAGTGAACCATTGGTAGCATTCCTAAGGATGAAAACATTCCCTCAAGATATGACTTTGGCTAGGGAAAGAAGTTTAGAACAAGAAGCCCTAGATTACGCACTCATTGGTGATAATCTATCCAAGCATGGAAAAGACAGATATCTCAGACTATGTGTCCATGAGAGTGAATATCTTAAGATCTTGGAAACTGCTCACCAAGGTGTAGCAGGAGGACACTTTGGACCAGACCATGTGATTAAGGCAATCCTATTTGGAGGCTTGTGGTGGTCAACCCTTCACATGGATGCACATACCTATGTGAAGCGATGTGATATTTGTCAGCGAACTCAATATCTGATACGCAAGGATGAGATGCCATGAAACCTATGATGTGTGGACATGCATTCTCTAAGTGGGGAATAGACTTTGTAGGTCCTATTAACCCCCTAGCTAAGGGATCACATGCAAAATACATCATTTTTGTCACAGACTATCTAACCAAGTGGTAGAAGTGAAGGTCACAACAAAGAACAATGCTCAGATGACAGCTAAGTTTTTATTTGAGAATGTGTTCACTAGATATGGGCTATCAATAGAGCTAGTAAGTGATAGAGGCATTCACTTCTTGAATGAAGTCATTGAAAATCTTCTCCAAGAGTTCTTGGTGATACACAAGAAATCTGCCCCCTATCATCCACAAGCTAATGGGCAAGCCGAAAGCACCAATACGATTCTATGCAATGTGCTGACCAAATAAGTGAATAATAAATGCTCTGATTGGGACAAACAGCTACACCATGTTGTTTGGGCATATAGAGTTGCTTATAAAACGGTACTCCAAGCCACACCCTTTCAGATGGTATTTGGCCAAAATGCAGTGCTACCATTGGACTTCTTGATACGTACACTGAAAGTAGCATAGGAGCATGAGTGGACAGGGCATGAACTCTCTTCAAGGATCTTTGATCTTGAACAGCTAGGTGAAACGAGACTCAGAGCTGCCACAGGGATTTATGCAGCTAAGAAAAGACAAAAGGCATACTTCGATACCCATGTGAAGGATATTTCCTTCGTTCTTTTCTTTTTCTTTATTTTTTCTTCCATCTTTTTCTCTTCTCCCTCCCTCTACTACTGCCGGCAGTGCAGTGCGCTACGCGCAATAGAGAGAGAGAGAGAGAGAGAGAGAGAGAGAGAGATTTTTATTATTTTATTTTATTTCTTTTTTTTCTTTCCTTCTCCCTCCCTCTACTGCAGTCGGCGGCGCAGCGCACTGCGTGCAGCACACACACACACACACACACAGATTTTATTTTATCTTTTATCTCTTTTCTTTTCTTTTTTTATTTTATTTTTATTTTATTTTTATATATTTTACTTTCATTTAATTTATGTAATGCATATGTGTAAATGTTGATATGCATACCTAAAAATGTTTTATGTTTTCTAGGATAGCAGAAGAAGGAATTAAAAGTAGCCATGTTTATTATCTTTCCCAATGATTTTTCCCCGATCTTATATTCCATTCTTACCTTTTTCCTAACTCCTTTAATTAGGTTTCATTCTATTCTTCCAAATTCTCCATCTTCAATCATTAGGATTCTTTTAGCTTTTGATTTTATCCCATCTGATCATATCTATTCATTTACCTTTTCCTATCCATTAGCCTATCTTTTGCAACCCATACTTGTTAGCTGAGACATGATAGAAGGTTATTTATTATAATAATAAGTGTATGTTAAATGCATTGGATTTAATTCATTAGCATGTTCGATGTATGCATGTTAGGTATGTATGCATGTTAGGTATGTATGCATGTATGCATGTTAGATGTATGCATGTATGCATGTTAGGTATGTATGCATGTTAGATGTATGCATGTTAGATGTATGCATGTATGCATGTTAGATGTATGCATGTATGCATATTAGATGTATGCATGTATGCATGTTAGATGTATGCATGTATGCATGTTAGGTATGTATGCATGTATGCATGTTAGATGTATGCATGTTAGGTGTATGCATGTATGCATGTTAGGTATGTATGCATGTATGCATATTAGATGTATGCATGTATGCATGTTAGCTGTATGCATGTATGCATGTTAGGTATGTATGCATGTATGCATGTTAGATGTATGCATGTATGCATGTTAGGTGTATGCATGTTATATGTATGCATGTATGCATGTATGCATGTTAGATGTATGCATGTATGCATGTTAGGTATGTATGCATGTTAGATGTATGCATGTATGCATATTAGATGTATGCATGTATGCATGTTAGATGTATGCATGTATGCATGTTAGGTATGTATGCATGTATGCATGTATGCATGTTAGGTGTATGCATGTTAGATGTATGCATGTATGCATGTATGCATAGTTTATGTATGCATATATGCATGTTAGGTATGTATGCATGTATGCATGTTAGATGTATACAAGTATGCATGTTAGATGAATGCATGTTAGTGTATGCATGTGGAGTTAGTGTATGCATGTGTATGCATGAGAAGTCTGTTTATGTATGTGAAGTTAGTGTAAGCATGTGAAGTTTATGCATGTGCATATGATAGGTACATGTGTGCATGAGTGAGACATGTATGTTAGAATGTGTGCATAAGTAATGAATGTATGTGAGCATAAGTGATGTGTGCATGTGTGCATGAAAGGTGTATGCATGTGCATGTATATTAGAATTGTGCATGTATAGAAGTGATAAGTGTATGCATATGTATAAGAGTGCATGAGTGCATGTGCATATATGAAGTAGATAGGTAATAAAAATGAATGTATATGCTTATAAGATATATAAGAAAGTTAATTAACTTATGTTAGCATAAGTTTAAAATATGTTAAGTTTTGAATATTAAATTTATAAATAAGTGTTTTTTATTCATAAAAACATACTTATTGGTTCATGTTATTTTGTAGATCATTTGAAGAAGAATTTGATGAACAAAAGATTGGATGAAAATTACGCAGCTGAAATTTTGTTTCTTGTTTTTGTTTGTTAGCTTTTGTATAGGACAAATTTTAGTTTCTACCATTTATACAACACAGTTTAAAAAAATATTATCCATTTATTTGCATTTATCTTTACATGTCTGACAAAGCATCTATAAGTAGTAATTCTATTGAACGTGATTTACCTTCTTCTTTGTTAGAAATACTTTTTCCTATTCCACTAGAGGTTAGTGTCTCACAAAATACAAAAAATAGTACAATCAATGAAGAATTAGTTAAGGATTGTGTCGTAGAGGAAACTTTGTATTCGCTAGATTATGATCGTCGATTGTCTAGAGCGTTACCTTTGATTTCAATTGTTTTACCCGACCCTGAAAATAGTGCAGTTCTGCTTCCTCACTCGTAAATAGAAATAATGATTGTTCCCAATTAGATTCAAACAAAACTGAAATTGTTAAAGATAGAGTAACTAGCAAAAAGCTGATTCTTCCATCTTATAAAGATGCGGTTAATATGTATAGAAACGCACTTTCTTATGGTCCTTAGTAAAAATATGTGCCCTGCCATAGACACCCCCCGTGTGCGCCGTTAGCGAGACGGTTGACTTGATCCACCAGCCGTCACAAATTGCTCTCACATTTGAACCCGACGTGAATCACGACAGGGCAGGACAGGTATTATTTTTTTTCCTTTTTGCATATGCAATAGTTTTGTTTAGGATAAGCCGATGCATCATCTTGTAGTTGTTCATCTTGCAGTGGCAGTACTCAAAAACCTTGTAATTCCCTGGGTCTTGAGGGCTGGGCTTACGCTCTGAGCACCTCCATGGGAATAGACAAGTAGTTCAGCTTTGTCTTGCCACCCCTACCATCAAGAACTTCAAGAGAAAATTACGTTTGCATGCACATCATTTAGTTTTTTTTGTATTAGACATTTTTTTACTCAACAATGTATACTTGAATTTATCACGTGCACTTTAGCTTCGTCATCAAGCGTTAGGTATCACTAAACTTAAAATCTATTTGTTGCTATTTTAGTAGGACTTAAAAAATAGTCTTTAGGAGAAAGAACTTAAAATATTAGGATTTTTTTTCAAACCTGTTTTATGCTATTTTAGAATAGTACGACTTTTAGTTTGAAAGTTCAAAAGAACTTTCATTTGAAAGTTATTAACTACTTTTCAAGAATTATTAAAAGGGTTTTTAATTTTAGCAAAACTGGAATCAAATAGTTTAATTAATTTGGTGAAAGATCAAAAAACAAGAGTACAAGAGGAAATTAAAGATCTTGTTAAAAAACTTAAGTGTAATTCAAATATACAAAATAAAATGGATGAATTGTTTCAAAATATGATGTCTCAAACTCAAGGGCAGAAAGTAGTAGAGGCAATGTTTAAGGAAAAAGGGAAGTTCACTGGGGTAAATATGACAAATTATCTAGATACATTTGAAGATATAGCAAAATTGCATGGTTTTCCTATATCTAAGTGGGTAACTTATCTAGGGAGGCTTGCCATAGGGTCAGTTATAAGTGTAATTGAATATCATAGTGAGCTTGAATGGGATGAATTTAGGAAACAAATGCATAAGGAGTTCTACCTTGAAGATTATAGTCAGCATAGTAGAGAAGGGTTCATGAAATGGCTTAGCACTCCTAAGACTCAGATTTCCCTTACACAATTGCACGGCGAGTTTATGAAAAGGTTTTCAAAGTTGCCAGAATATGATAGGACTGCACTCACACCTGACATAGTCCTATATTTTCTAAAGGTATTACCTTCTGATATTAGAAGTGAAGTTGAAAGGAGGCTTGAAGAACCCGGAAAAAGATATGGCCTTACGGATGACTGGGGAGCATTGAAATAAGTAGTAGAGGCAGTAGCCCAAATGAAACAAAGAGAAACATTACTTTATGATATCAATCTAATTTTCCCACGAGTATGTCCAACTACTCCAATTCCTAAAGATAGTATTAATCCTAGTACCATTGAACAAGCCTCTACATCAAAAATTCCTAGTGAACTATAATTTGAAATATTATTTAGTAAATTAGATAATATGATGCAGATGCATACAAATATGTCTAAAGAAGTAGCTACACTTCAAAATACAGTCTATTCATTAACCTCTCAAGATAGGAAAATTTTAGGACCCCAATTTACTAATACCCCTCAAATAAATCCAATGCCTGTTGCACCTTTTATGACTCAACCAATAGCTCAAAGTAATGAATGGAGGGGCACACCCACCCGACGATGTGTTTGGTGCGACTCTATAGAACACGTCCTACGCTTGTGAAGCTTTAAAAGAAGCAAAGGAAAGGAAGCTAGTAATAGATATAGATAAAAAATTATGTGATTACCACACCCACCTTCCATTAGCTGTAAATTGGGGAAAAGGGGGTATGCAAAAATTATATGAAAATTTATCTGAAGCTCAAAAAAAATCTTCTGCGGTTAGGTTAGAATGTGACGAGAGCGATTCAGACGATGAAAACTGAAACTAAAAATTATTCAATTGAAGCACTAATAAAAGCCAAGGATGATATAATGCATAAAACAGCATGGGATTCACCAGCCGATCATTTCTCGATCTTCTCACATATAGCAAATGTGGAAGAGAAGAGAAAACGGGATGAAACTCAGGATATAGATGAAACCAATCGAAGGGTAACTAAAAAATAGTTAAGGGAAGAACCTAAAAATGTTCAATTTAAGGAAAACAAAAATGTGGACTCAAATGAATAAAAAAGAAGAGAAATAAGGGAGAGGAAACAACTTGAAATATCAAACAAAATTTTAGATTCAAAGCCTAGTGAACAAATAGAACAAAGTGAGGAAAAAACAAAGAAACCTAAACGAATCCCTAAAGCCATTTTAACCTCAGAATTAGAACAGAAAAATGATGCAAAAGAAATACTTTATGTCATACTTTTGAAAAGTCAAGTGACTATGTCACTTGAACAATTATTTTATATAGCAAAACTTGAATTTAAAGATAACTTTATAAATGATTAAGAGAAAAAGTTTCCCACTTAATACTGACATTGAAATGCAAGAAAATGTAGATGTGTCCCATATATCAAAAGATATTCTTTCTTCTGACTCTGAAGATGAGGAAGAAAGTGAAGGTTATGTCAATAAAAATTTTCTAGGTCCGATTCTTCCAGATAATGTAAATGAACAATCTAAAAGTAATTATAAAAAGAGTTTTTGGGCTAGAGGAATGCTAGAAATAAAAGTAAACTTAGGAGATAAAAAAAAAGTCATATATAGCCTTAGCTTTATTAGACTCAGGTTTTGAAATTAATGTAATCTCAAAAGAATTATATGATAAATTTAAATGGTCGATAGATAAACAACATGGGTGGATAATGAGAACGACAGATAATGGATGTGGTGCACTTTTAGGAGCTTGTGCAAACATCCCAATTTTAATAGGAGGAATAACTGAAACATTTCATTTTTTTATTCAAGATAATTACTCTTATAAAATTATTTTAGGATAACCGTTTATTTGTGAAACATGAATGGAAAGGAAAGTAATGGAAGACAGCTCTGCGTATGCTAGAATCAGGTCAAAAGATGATTTGCAATCATTACAAGTTACGATTGTAAATCCAAACCACACCAAAAATCGAGAATAAATTAGAAAAACACCAATCCGATCACAACAGAAGTTGAGTGAGAGTCATCTACCTCTTTGTGAATCTGGGACTTATTTTGATCAGAATTTTTATTAGACACCACTGTTGAGCGGGACAACAGTGGTAACTGGTTTGAAATCTCGCAAAAATGTGTACATAAATTGAAAAGTTTTTCTGTATATTTTACATCCTCAAAAATACATTTTTTAAATAGTAATGATATTCCTAGGAAGATAATGAAAAAACATGAAAAATATTTTCTAAGTAAAGGTTATATGTCTACAAATGAACATATTGAAAATATAATTGAAATATCTTTTTCTTCTTCTTTACTTGATGAAATTAATCAAACTTTACATGATGAAAAACTAATGCAGATTATACTTTTGAACTCGTTAAATGAATATGAACTAATTTTGAAATTTGTTTCTGATTCTCTTAATGAAGCTAAAGTTAATACGAAATATAAAACAATTGATAAAAAAGTTAAACCTGTAGCCCAGGCTTTACTTGAAGGGAGTGACCAGAAAATAAAGCAAGTAGCTAATGATCCCATTTAACATGATATTTCAAAAATGGGACATAATTTTACTGATGAAACCATTAAATTAATAAAAATAGGAAACAAAGACTCTTTTTTAGTGCCTACTGAACGTGAAATATTTTGTGAAATGATAAGAAAGCATGGAAAAACTTTCTCTCTTTATCCTCATGAAATAGGATGTATTGACCCTAGAATAGTATCTCTAATGATTTTATTTACCGTCGCCCATATTCCTTGGAATCTTTGCCCTATTCCAGTTCCAAAGGCTCATTTACCTAAGCTAATGAAACTGCTTAAGGAGAAGATATGTGCATATGAAAATTCTAGAACCTTCCTCCGCACCTTATTCGAATAGATGGTTTACCGTTCCTAAAAAGAATGGGAAGCTTAGATTTATCCAAGATTTACAACCCGTAAATTAAGTCACAATTAGGAATGTAGGAACCGCTCCTATTGTAGGAGAATTTGCCGAAGCTTTTGCTGGGCATTCTATCTATTCTATGGGGGATTTATATTCTAGTTATGATCAGTTCCAGATTGCTACTGAGAGTAGAGATATAACTACAATGAAGACTCCTTTAGATTTAGTCCGAATGTGTACTCTACCTCAAGGAGCTACAAACTCGGTAGCACATATGATGAATGCAATGAATATGGTTCTTCATGATTTTATTCCTAATGTGACTATGCCATTTATAGATGATATTCCGATTAAAGGCTGTGAAGAATTCTTTAGGATGTAGGAAGTCTGTATCTAATCATATTTCAGGTTGCGAGAACATACTTAAAAGATTTGAAGAAGTAGGATTAACATTTTCCATAGAAAAATCAGTATTTGGTGTTAATGAAGTTCTTATTGTAGGACATTTATGTGGATACTATGGTCGTAGGCCATATCCACCAAAAGTAGATGTTATAATTAAAATATCTGAAACTTGTAGAAATATTAGTGAGGTAAGACGTTTCTTAGGAGCATGTGTTTTTTATGCTATTTGGATACCGCATTATGCCCATGTAGCTAATCCATTGTAGATATACTTAGGAAAAATAGGAAATTTAAATGGACTGAAACTCATACTAAAGCAATGAAGAAATTAAAAAGTTTACTTTCTAATGCACCTGTTTTAAAACGTATACATTACTTAAATAATAAACCGATTATCTTAACTGTAGATACAAGTCCCATAGGTATAGGATGGATAATTGGACAAGATGATAATGAAGGAAATAGATATGCTATTAGATTTGGGGTAAAAATTTTACATAAAACTCAAAAACATTATCCTCAAATAAAACACGAATTATGGGGATTAGTTACTGCATTAAAAACTGACAAGGAATATTTTATAGGAGCTAATGTAGTAATAGAAACTGATTGTTTACCATTAATAGGAATGATTACTAATTGCTCTTCTCCAGACATAGCAATGTTAAGGTGGATATCTTATATTAAGTTTATTAATCCTGTTTAAAATCATATTTCTAGGAAAACTAACTCTGTAGTAGATATGCTTTCTAGGGCTAAGTTTGAAAATGATGACATGACTGAAATTGAATCAAATGTGATTAATTATATTTCTAATATTTATATATATGAAAAATTTAATGAAAAAGAATATGAGGGAATTTGGTATGATATAGGATATTATCTTAGCACTTTAAAACAATTACGTGTTTGGTCACCTAATAGGTTTAGAGACATTAGGAAACGTGCATTTAATTTATTTCTAAAGGATGGTTTTATTTGGCGTCATGCAAAAGGGAAGATTAGATTTCCACAACGAGTTTTAGGAAATAAAAACCTTCAAAATAGAGTTATGAAAGACATGCATGAAACCCTTTGGGTGGGGCATAAAGGCTTCTATGCGACATATGATAAAATTAGAGAAGCTTATTGGTGGCCAGGTATGTATGTGAATGCACGTGACTTTGTAAGTACTTGTACTACTTATCAGGTACATTCGTCAGTTAGACATAGGGAACCACTGCACCCGACTTACCCTCCTTGTATTCATTACAAGTGGGTAGTTGATTTAGTGACCATGCCTAAAGGTTTAGATAAGATGAGGTATATAGTATTAGCTAGGGAAGATTTGACCAATCATGTAGAGGGTAGAGCTCTTCGTACTAAAACTACTTATAACATATATAGATTTTTATTAGAAGAAGTTATTTCTAGATTTGGCTATGTAGAAAAAATAGTAGCAGATAGGGGCGAGTTAGATACTCAAGAGGTAAGAAAATTCTTTGACCAGCATGGGATTCGACTGTCTCTCACAACTACTTATAATTCGGAGTCTAATGGTAAGATTGAACGAGGTCATCCATCTATTGTGAAGGCAATATCTAAGGCATGCAATGGTGATACAAAGCAGTGGCCTAGGTTCCTTCCATTCAGACTATGGGCAAACAGGAAGACATATACTAGGTCTACAGGATTTATGCCTGCAGAACTAATGTATTGTCAGAAGCCAATTTTTCCTATCCAGACACAGATTATTTCATGGACAACGCTTCCGTGGAATAATGAGATGAATCATGAAGATCTAATTTCTGTTAGGATTATGCAATTAGATCCAAGAAATAAAATGATTGAAGAAGCTGTACAAAAAGTTAGAGAATCACGACTTAAAAATAAAATTTACTTTGATAAAAAATATAGACTTAGGCCTCGTACTATAGAAGTAGATGATTGGGTATTAGTTTATGATAGTACTTTTAATACACAGTATGATGCTAGGAAGAAGTTAATTAAAAGATGGTTTGGTCCATATGTAGTAGTAACTGTTTTTGATAATGGTACGTTTAAACTTAGGGAACTTGATGGTTATTTTTTGCAAAATTTGATTGCAGAGAAAAGGATTAAACTGTTCAAGAAACGAAATAATGAAGATTATGAGATTGATGAGATTGATGAGATTGATGAGATTGATGAAGATGCTGATGAAGATTAAAGATCTGTTTTAAATCAGGTGAAAAAGTTTTAATTAAAGATTTGTTTGATTTTTTGTGTATATGCACTGCATTACTGAATGAGTTAAAAAGATATGTTCAAACTTATAAAAAAAAAGTAGAATTTAAGATGTTAAATATCTGATATATTTTATGATTGATGCATGAAAAACTTGTATTTATATGAATTAAATCAGATAGTTAAGTAGAAACTTTTGAAATTGTAATCTTGTGGAAGAAATGGTAGACTTATTATGAGTACATTTATATGCTGAAAACTTTAACCATTAGTAAGTAGGATTTTTGTATCTTACTATTTATTCCTTATGAGATGTGACCTCCAAATGAATTAAAAGATAAAATTTCATACCCAATTTAGCCTATATGTATATGTTTGTAGTTAGTGCACTATGATGGGTTAGTAGGCGGGTGGAACAACTTTGGTCAGGTGATCAAGGCCACTAGTTGACGCTAGTTTCATCATAGGCCTAACCTTTATGTTGTCATGCGCCTGCATGGGTCGGTAGGCGGGTGGAGTCACTCTGGTGGGGCGGCCAAAGCCATGAGCCGACGTCCATTTCATGTAGGGCTGACGTAGTTTTGTTGTGTGCTATGCCCGATTGGCAGACAAGTGGGTTAGACTTGGCCGGGTGGACAAGTCCAAGAGTCACATCCAATTTCGGTATAGGCCGATTTGTTTAAAATAAATAAATAAAGAGCTGAGTTGGGATGAAGTAATAAAAAAAAAGAAAAAAATGAAATGAAAAATGAAAAAGACCTGAATGGAGAGTCAGACCATAGGAAATAAAAGTAGGAATCAAATAATTCTATTAACTGATGAAAAAGTTTTGGTATATGCTGCTATGCAGGATAAGTTACTTAATCCAAGCAAGTTACATGAACATGACTATGACACTTATGATTTATTCCTATAAATGCTTGTTTAAATATGGATTCAGAGATATAACATGATATTTATATGACTTATGTCTACTTTGTTTTTTAGAAGATTTGTACTAATTTTTTTAATTGCGCAAAGATGTATGAATGCATGATAAAATTAAACTTTAAAATTTTAAAATTTATTTACAAAGAATTTGATATGTTCCACTTGAATCTTCAGGTTGGCCCATCGGGATGATGTGCAAGTTTAGTGGGGGTGGATGTCGGAAGGATTTTATCCCTCCTAAAATATTATTAGAAATTAATTGATCAAATTAAGTTTCAATAATATATCAAATTTTAACTTAAGTTTGATTTTAAATTTTGTAGGACATGAAGTTTTGATGATTTGGGTTTCAGTGTGAAGATGAAAAGTATTTAGAAGGAGTTTTCAAGTGTAGTTGTGGGTATTTAATAAAAAATGAAGGGTTAATTAAGGGTTTAATTAAGATTTGAATGTAAATTAAAGGTTATTCAAGGGTCCAATATAGGGTGGGTTTAAACATGATTTATAGGATAAAAGTATAAGTTTCAACGATAATTAAGAGTTTAGATAAGAATTAAAAAGAAAATTAAAAGGCTTTGATAGAGTAGAAGCTTAGTTTATGGGTTACTTAAGGGTTTGGATGAGATTTATAACTAAAATAAAAGGTTTTTGTTGATTAAAAACATGGTTTAAGGGTAGTCTAAGGTAAACCTATGGTGAAGGGGTTAATTAAATAGATTTTGTTCTTTGAAGGAGTTAATGTATAGGGCAAGAGATGTTAAATTGAAACCTTAATAAATATTTTAAATATAAATGAATTAAATAAAATATTAAATATATTAATTAATTATTGAAATTATTTAAATAATATTAAGGTTATTGAAAACTTAATTAAATAATTGAAAGTTTGTATTTAATTAATTCTAAAGGATGATAAAAGTGTGAAAATAAAAAAGGTCAAGTGAATATTTATTTTATAAGTGGATATTGAATTTTTACGTAACAGGAAAAGAAGAAAATCCCATGCCTTTTTTTAGTTGAGTTGTGGTTGAGTGAATGTGGAGTAAATGTGGGCTGCATGAATGAGTTAACTTAGGAAATTGTGGGCTATGGTGGGCTACTCACATGTATAAAAGGAGGGGAGTCGTATCCAGGAGTTCATGTTATTTTGCAGGTACTTCATTTTACTCTAAACTTTAGGCCTTGATTGACTATGCACATATTTTCATGCTGTCCTTTCTTGCAAGAGGAGCGAGAATGCCATCTCTCTTACTTTTGAGAGCTCATCGAATGCAAAACAATTTTTTTTTGTTTTTCCATATTGCAATTGACGCAGAGAGAGGGAGAGTGAAGAGTTTTTTTTGTTTTTCCTTTTTCTTTCTTCCTTCTTTATTCTTTTTCCTTCGTTCTTTTCTTTTTCTTTATTTTTTCTTCCCTCTTTTTCTCTTCTCCCTCCCTCTACTGCTATCGGTGGTGCAACGCGTTGCACGCAAAGAGAGAGAGAGAGAGAGAGAGTTTTTATTATTTTATTTTATTTTTTTTTTTCTTTCCTTCTCCCTCCCTCTACTACGGCCGGCGGTGCACAAAGAGAGAGAGAGAGAGAGAGAGAGAGGGAGAGAGAGAGAGGGGAGAGAGAGATTTTTTATTTTTTATTTTATCTCTTTTCTTTTCTTTTTTTTATTTTATTTTTATATATTTTACTTTCATTTAATTTATGTAATGCATATGCGTAAAGTGTATTTATTATATATGTTTGAGATGTATGTATATATGTGATATGTGTATATGTGAATGATTAGTGTGTTTATATATTTTATATGTATGTTTAGAATGTGTGTGTTTGATTATTGATGATATGAAGTGTATGTGATATGTATGTCTAGTGCATGTATGTGTTTATTAAGTATGTTTGATGTGTGTGTGTGTGTGTATTTTTGACTAATGGATTTTCCAATCAGGTTCATGTTTGAATGCAATGAAAAGATAACTATTGAATATAGTAGTTAGTTTTATAAATATATGATTAAGTTGATTATATAAGTAAATGTTGATATGCATACCTAAAAATGTTTTATGTTTTCCAAGATTGTAGAAGAAGGGATTAGAAGTAGCCATGTTTCCTCATCTTTTCTAGTGATTTTTCCCCGATCTTATATTCCATTCTTACCTTTCCTAACTCCTTTCATTAGGCTTCATTCTATTCATCCAAGTTCTCCATCTTCAATCATTAGGATTCACTTAGCTTTTGATTTTATCCCATCTGATCATATCTATTCATTTACCTTTTCCTATCCATTAGCCTATCTTTTGCAACCCATACTTGTTAGCTTAGACATGATATAAGGTTATTTATTATAATACTAAGTGTATATTAAATGCATTGGATTTAATTCATTAGCATGTTGGATTTATGCATGTTAGGTGTATGCATGTTAGATGTATGCATGTATGCAATATATTTATGCATGTATGCATGTTAGATGTATGCATGTATGCATGTTAGATGTATGCATGTATGCATGTTAGGTATGTATGCATGTTAGATGTATGCATGTATGCATGTTAGATGTATGCATGTTAGGTATGTATGCATGTATGCATATTAGATGTATGCAGGTTAGATGTATGCATGTATGCATGTTAGGTATGTGTGCATGTATGCATGTTAGATGTATGCATGTATGCATGTTAGGTGTATGCATGTTAGATGTATGCATGTATGCATGTTAGATGTATGCATGTATGCATGTTAGATGTATGCATGTTGGATGTATGCATGTATGCATGTTAGGTATGTATGCATGTTAGATGTATGCATGTATGCATGTTAGATGTATGCATGTATGCATGTTAGATGTATGCATGTATGCATATTAGATGTATGCATGTATGCATGTTAGATGTATGCATGTTAGGTATGTTTGCATGTATGCATGTTAGATGTATGCATGTATGCATGTTAGGTATATGCATGTTAGATGTATGCATGTATGCATGTTAGGTATGTATGCATGTATGCATATTAGATGTATGCATGTATGCATGTATGCTTGTTAGGTATGTATGCATGTTAGATGTATGCAAGTATGCATGTTAGATGAATGC
Organism: Ceratopteris richardii; assembly: GCA_020310875.1. Lineage (NCBI taxonomy): Eukaryota > Viridiplantae > Streptophyta > Polypodiopsida > Polypodiales > Pteridaceae > Ceratopteris > Ceratopteris richardii. The sequence continues at coordinate 102,814,845 of CM035408.1, read as the reverse complement.
ATGTTAGATGAATGCATGTTAGTGTATGCATGTGTATGCATGTGGAGTTAGTGTATGCATTTGTATGCATGTGGAGTTAGTGTATGCATGTGTATGCATGAGAATTCTATTTATGTATGTGAAGTTAGTGTAAGCATGTGAAGTTTATGCATGTGCATAGGATAGGTACATGTGTGCATGAGTGAGACATATATGTTAGAATGTGTGCATAAGTAATGAATGTATGTGAGCATAAGTGATGTGTGCATGTGTGCATGAAAGGTGTATGCATGTGCATGCATATTAGAAATGTGCATGTATAGAAGTGATACATGTATGCATATGTGTAAGAGTGCATGAGTGCATGTGCATATAGGAAGTAGATAGGTAATAAAAATGAATGTATGTGCTTATGAGATATATAAGAAAGTTAATTAACTTCTCTTAGCATAAGTTTAAAATATGTTAAGTTTTTAATATTAAATTTATAAATGAGTGTTTTTTATTCATAAAACATACTTATTGGTTCATGTTATTTTGCAGATCATTTGAAGACGAATTTGATGAACAAAAGATTGGATGAAAATTACGAAGCTGAAATTTTGTTGCTTGTTTTTGTTTGTTAGTTTTTGTATAGGACAAATTTTAGTTTCTATCATTTATACAACACAGTTTAAAAAAATATTAATCCATTTATTTGCATTTATCTTTATATGTTTGACAAAGCATCTACAAGTAGTACTTCTGTTTAACGTGATTTACCTTCTTCTTTATTAGAAACACTTTTTCCTATTCCACTAGAGGTTAGTGTCTCACAAAATACAGAAAATAATACAATTAATGAAGAATTAGTTAAGGATTGTGTCGTAGAGGAAACTTTGTATTCGCTAGATTATGATCATCGATTCTCTAGAGCATTACCTTTGATTTCAATTGTTTTACGCGACCCTGAAAATAGTGAAGTTCTGTTTCCTCCACTCATAAATAGAAATACTGATTGTTCCCAATTAGATTCAAACAAAACTGAAATTGTTAAAGATAGAGTAACTAGCGAAAAGTTGATTCTTCCATCTTATAAAGACACGGTTAATATGTATAGAAACACACTTCCTTATGGTCCTTAGTAAAAATACGTGCCCTGACATAAACACCCCGTGTGCGCCACTAGCGAGACGGTTGACTTGATCCACCAACCGTCACGATTCGCTCCCACACCGCTTTAATGGTTGCACCTGATTCAATCAAGGCCTCTATAGTCCTTGCACGATTTCCTTGTCCTATCTCTAAGTTCACAAAAGGATGTCAGTCAATTATTCTATGGGGACTTACACCTGAGACTTCACACATAGCCATGTGATATCCTGGAGCCGCATAGGCATCTGTCCTAGGCTGATCTCTACCTTGTCTTCTCAATTTCATTATTTAGATGTGTTCCAAAGCTTCTGCCTGTGCTTCTTCTCGGATTCATTTTTCTTCTTCTTTGTGTTTCTTGGCAGTATTACTCGGCATCCACTAATGTAACGTGGTAGGATATCACCTTCTGAGGTGGATAATTGGACTTCCCCACTTGTTGATATTCTGTTAAATAATCATGCATGCATAGCCATGCTTCTCTAGCTTTCTTCCATGTTGTTTTAGGGTATACACCAAAACTAAGTCTCCGACCTTCAAGCCTGCTCATGACAGTTAAGGTCCTAGTGTGTCAAGACGCGAACCTCATTGAGCCTCTTGTCTTGGGTCAAGAGTGGATCTACGATCATGCAATCAACCTGAACCTAAGAAGTGGACTTCTTCAGGTTTGTGTAAATCAAAATTGCATTACAATTGAATTGGGAAAGGAAGCACTCAAGGAATTAGGAAAGGCACCAACTCCTGGTCCTTCCAGGAGTACACATGAAGATGATGATGTTGTTTAGGTTATGTAATGTCGCGGCAAAAGCTTGTTCACTAACAAGACTGCGGAAAATTGCCACGCCTCAACTAGAACTAAGCTACAGTGATATTAGAACACCTCTATAATCATCAGTAGCTTAGCAAACTTTCTGAAATTGAAAACTTTACAACTGTGTTTTAAATTCACCGAAATATCACTGGAACTTCACTGGACTGTCACCGTAATCTTACCATAATTGCACCGAAATGTTACCGGAATCAACTGCAATTCTGTTTGTAGTTACTTCAAATGATTGTTGATGAAATAAGGAAGTAATACCTGAGCTTCCTCCAGTGAATGAACACTATCTGAAGTTTAAGAAAAACTTCACCAGTTCTGGATGTTTTAACTTTCAGACATAGTATTGTGTGTACTTGTCTCGTTTCACAAAAGTCTTTTGATCAACTTATAGTTGAGACTACTGGCTTCAAGATGAGCTATCTCTCATGAAAAACTTTATACTATGTTACGAGATCTAACTTGTAGATGTACCGGAAAAACATTTACTAAGAAAACTGTAACTGTTAACTAACTTTCACAGTAACATGAAATCACTCAGATTTCTTCACATACGAAGAATGCGCTCAAACTTCCACATGAACATGTGTTTTCTATTAGAGAAGATGTGTACAAAAATATCTTGGCCTCACTTTTCTCATAGCTATGGAAAACTCTCCTACTCTGAGTAGTTATTCCTTACCATCTCTCTCAGATGAATACCTGACAGTTCAGGTTCTATTATTCATCTCTACATACACAATCTCTGGCGTCTTCTACATCACTATCCTCAGTTTCTATATGCACTCTTCTATTGTGGTTCTATGCACTCTCTCTCTGGTAGCTCTCCGGTAGCTCTCTTCTTCACTCTCTCTCTTATTATGATCTTCTACCTCATATATATACATTTTGTTCCGAGATTCAAAACTTGTAATTCTGGAAGTTTCTACGTTGTATACTACAAGCGTGAATTTGTCCCTTCACTAAGGCTTGATTTTCTGAATACTTTGTTTCTGCTTCTCTTTGTCTTTCTTTGTCTTTATATCTGTCTATATGTCAAATTTGTGAGTGAATCTCTAACAGCTCCCCCTCAATCACTAATTTGCATTCTCTGATCTTTCATATATTCTTCTTTTCTTTTATACCTTCCATTTCTTTGAATCTGCTTGTCTTTACTCCATCCAAGCTCTTTGTCAGAATATCTGCTATGTGATCTTTTGTAGATGTGTATACTATTTCAATCTCTTTTTCCATTACCTTTTCCCTCAGGAAATGATATTGAATCTCTATGTCTTTTGTTCTTGCATGAAATACTGGATTTGCTACAAGATACAACGAACTCATGTTATCTCCATGTATGATAGGTATACCTTGATCAATACCCATGCTTTTGAACAAGGTCTGCATCCATATTACTTCTATTGTTGCTTCCACAAGTCCTTTATATTCTTCTTCTGTTGACGATAAAGCCACTATGTGTTGCTTCTTTGAACACAAGCTTACAAGCTTATCTCCTAGGTATATCATATACCCATGTGTTGACCTTCTGTCATCTTGACTTCTTGCCCAATCTGAGTCACTATATGCTCTCAGCTTTATATCTGATGTAAAAGGATAATATAATCCTTCTTTTATAGTTCTTTTGATATATCTAAGAACTCTTTGTCCTGCAACCCAATGTTGATCCTTTGGACAATGCATGAACTGTGAGAGAACTCCCACTGCATAACTAAGATCTGGTCTTGTTAGTGTAGCATAAATTAAGCTTCCCACTAACGACTGATATTTCCTCATATCTTTAAACTCTGCACCACCATATTTGCTGAGTTTATGATTTACTTCAAGCGGTGTTGAAGCTTCTCTGCAATTCTCCATGTTAAACTTCTTCAGTAAGTTTAGGAGATACCTTTCTTGTGAAACATATACACCATGATCTTTATATGTAACTTCCATTCCAAGAAAGTATGATAGCTTTCCTAGATCACTGATCTTGAACTCCTTTTCAAGCAATCTCTTTACTTCCTTGATTCCTTCATCTAAGGTACCTGTGATTATAATGTCATCTACATAAATACAAATGTAGATCATACCTTCATTTGTTCTCTTGATGAGTAGACTTGCATCTGCCTTTGAACTTTGGTTTCCAAGGTCATTGAGATACTTCACAAGTCTGTAATTCCAAGCTCTTCGAGCTTGCTTCAATCCATAGAGAGCTCTTCTTAATCTGCAAACATGATCAGGGTAACTAGAACTTACAAACCCTTCAGGTTGTTCCATGTAGACTTCATCAGATATATATCCATTCAGAAATGCATTCTTTATATCCAGCTGACTTAGCTTCCATCCTTTTGATGCTGCTACAGCAATCAATGTCCTTATGGTTGACATCTTTGCCACCGGACTAAATGTCTCATCATAATCTATGCCATGCATCTAAGCATAGCCTTTGACCACCAATCTAGCTTTGTATCTGGCTATTCTTCCATCTGCAAGTTTCTTAACTTTGTAAACCCATTTATTTCCAATCACTTTCTTACCATTTGGTTTTGGAACAAGTTCCCAAGTCTTGTTCTCTTCAAGAGCATTGAACTCTTCCTTCATTGCTATTTCCCAATTTTTCTTACCTTTTGCTTCACTGTAATTCTGAGGTTCTTCATCTTCCTTTACTAAGTAAGCATAGTTTTTCTGAGTCAAATAAGAAGTGTCATAGGAATACCTTGTTGGTTGTTTCCTTACTCTGTTTGACCTTCTTAGCTCATATTCTTCATGTGTATCTGAATACACATCTTCATCAAATCTTGGTCCATCTTCATTTCTCATACCTGATCCAATCCTGGATGTACTTGCCTGCATATAATCTTCATCTCCATTCACCTGCATATGTGATTTACCTTTTTCAATTATTCTCATCTCTTCTTCAATTGTTTCAACACTATGCTCTTTATCTGTATACCAGCTCTTTCCTTCATCAAATGTCACATCTCTGGAAACAATAAATTGTTTGGTTAGAGGACTCCATAACCTATAACCCATCTGTTTTTCATCATATCCGATGAACAAATATTTTTCAGCTTTTGGCTTATGTCTCAATTGTGATGGTACATAAGCATAAGCAACTGATCCAAACACTTTAGAATGATCAAGTGTTGGTTTCTTGCCCCACCAAGCTTCATAAGGGGTCATCCCATTTAAAGCTGTACATGGTAATCTATTTACCAGATATGTAGTTGTATTTACAGCCTCAGCCCAAAGATAATTTGGACAATTCTGTTAGTATATGATCAATGTCTATCCCTCATGATTGTATGCACATTTTGTAAGGCCCCCTTTATGAGGAGAAGCCAAGCATGCATTACCCAATTGATGGGAATCCCAACTTGAATGTTGGATGAAGGTCATATTGGACCATGTAAGATATTATAAGGAAAGGGAGTTATCAGGGTCCCCGGGGGCAGCGCCCCCGACGCGACGGTAAAGGGAATATTCCATGGAATATTCCCTGTCGGAGTCAGAAATCATTTATATTTGTTAGGTCGGTTCAACCAGTCTAAGCCGTGTATGGCAATTACGCGGGCGGTGGCCGCGCCCACGCTCTACCGCCCATGTATAGCCGTCCATGGCAGGCCACCCATGATCCTATATATACATGACTTCTGCACTACCTAAGACACCGAGTTGAGCCAGCATACCTCTACCTTGTATCTCCCTATCTAGAGTTGTCTAGATCACCATTTAAGCTCTACCTTGAGAGCGCACGGGTGGACAACGCCATCATCTTTGTACTTGCTGCTAGTAGAAAATTGTTGAGATTCTCCTATATCTGTTATCTTCTCTGTTATTGCTCCTGTGTTATATTGCGTAACTATTGTCTTACATGGTATCAGAGCTGTAAGGTTCGAATAGCTTGAGAAGTATCATTATTTTAGCCTACTAGCAGACTAGAATATCAGTAGATTATTCGAGTGATTACATGATGGCTTCATCATCGAACAGTAGTCTTGGTGCTTCAGCTAATGTTAATGCTGCACCTATTCGAATTCGTCCACCTGCATTCACTGAAGGGAAGCTGGATGGAACCAACTATACACTCTGGAAGTTCAAAATTTCTGCAATTTTGGACTCCTATGAATTACTTGACACTGTCATGGGACCGATGGGATTGGATCCAGAGCCTATACCAGTTGAAGATCCAGCAAATTCAAGATTGATGATTCAGCCAGATCCAGATCTTCTACGAGCTTGGAAGAGGCGGAATGCTGATGCATTATGTGCGATTGTCACTAGTGTAAGTGATTCTGTGCTTACTTTAGTTCAACATACTACTAAAGCACATGAGGCTTGGGGCATATTGGCTCGACAATATGAGACCAAGAACCACACTAGGATACAGAATTTAGAAAATCAGTTGGCAAATGAAAAACATTCTGATTCTGAAAAGGCTGAAGATTTTATCAAACGGATAAAGCATCTTCAAGATCAATTGGCTGCAGTTGGTGTTGTTATAACACCAGAAGAGCTGGCTCGAAGATCTGTACGTGTTCTTCCAGCAAAGTATGATGGATTAGTAACAGCCCTTAACACTCAGGTAAGGCCAACTCCTCTTACATTTGAAGAGTTTTGTGCCATGCTTTTAGAAGAAGAGATGCGGCTGAAGAATCGGCAAAGTACAACTGATGCTGCATTCTCAGCAAATGCAAAAGGTAAAGGCTCTTCAGAGGGATCAAAGAAGAAGCCAAAGAAGAAAAAGTTCACAGGAAGTTGCTTCTATTGTGAAAAGAAAGGCCATGCCATCAAGGATTGCAGAAAGAAGCAAGTTGATGAACGGAATGGGACTGTAAAATCATCATGGAAGAACAAAGAGTCTGCAAACAACACAGAGCTGGAACTTTGGGTAGCTATTGAAGAGGTATGTTCATCTGCTCAAGCTCGTGTTGATGAGCCATGGATTTTAGATAGTGGAGCTTCTCGCCATATGACTAGTAAAAAGGATTGGTATAGTTCCCTAGTGCCTCTGCGGGAATCCATCAATGTAGTGGTGGGAAATGACTCCAAGTGTCCAGCTGAAGGAACTGGAACCATCTCTTTTATCACTTCTCCAGGTGTTGAGAAAAAGTTATCCGATGTTCTCTATGTACCTACACTCAAAAGAAATTTGTTGTCAGTTTCTGCAATAACAGATCGTGGACTCGAAGTTCACTTCAATAAGAGTGGTGCGGAAATCATGGATTCATCAGGTAATGTTGTAGGTAAAGGCATACGACGGGATAACTTGTATGAGTTAAGTGCTTTAACTGCTACAGAAGATAAAGATGTAAGCAGGTTATGGCACCGACGATTTGGGCATCTCGGATTTGCAGTTTTGAAGGAGATGCAACGAACAGGGATGGTTGCTCATATGCCTGCATTTTCAGAGTTGCAGGAACCTTGTGAAGCTTGTATGATGGGCAAGCAACAACGAAAGGCATTTCCAAGAGAGACCAGCAATCGATCTTAAGCTCCTCTAGAGTTGGTACATGCTGATCTCTGCGGTAAAATGTCTACACCTGCTTTAGGAGGATCTTTCTACTTCTTGCTGTTAGTCGACGATTATAGTAGAAAGATGTGGGTTTATTTCATTCGAGAGAAGGCTGATGCTTTTGAAAAATTTAAAACGTGGCATAAGTATGTAGAAAATGAATCAGGAAGGAAATTGAAGAAATTTAGAACAGATAGAGGAGGTGAATTCTTGTCAACAGAATTCAACAATTACTGTAAGGAGCATGGTGTGAAAAGGCAACTTACCACAGCTCATACACCCCAACAAAATGGCGTTGTTGAGCGCAGGAACAGGACAGTAGTTGAAATGGCTCGTTGTATGTTGAAGGCTCAAGACATGCCTGATTCATTTTGGGCAGAAGCAGTCAATACAGCAGTCTACATCCTCAATCGAAGCTACACAAAAGCACTGAAGGGGATGACTCCTCAAGAAGCATATTCTGGTAAAAAGCCTTCAGTTTTGCATTTCAGAATTTTTGGTTGTTTCTGTTATGCACATATTCCTGATTCAACAAGATCAAAGTTGGATTCAAAAAGCAAAAAGTGTGTCTTCCTAGGATATAGTGAAGAGTATAAAGCATACAGGTTATGGGATCCTGAGGCAAGGAAGATTTTTGTCAGCCGAGATGTGGTGTTTGATGAACGACCACACTTAGTAGAAGATAAAGGTAAATCTACTATCTCATCAAGCGGAGAAATATCTCACCTTGTGCCTATCAAAAGACAGGTTAAAGTTGAGGAGGAGGAAACATCTGATGGAGAAATTTCCTCAATAAAAAGCCAACCAGTTGTAGCTGCACAGCGTAAGCCACTACCGAAGTGGGCACAACAGCTCTTTGATGATCTTAATCCACATGTAGATGTACCAGAATCATCATCGGATGGATTACGAAGATCAAAGAGAATAGAGGAGCAAAGAAGAGCCTCATAACACATTGTTAACATGGCTCTAATGGCAGATATCATGGGTTCGATAAAGGAACCTACCACCATTGAAGAAGCCATTGATGATCCAGATTGGAGAGCGGCAATGCAGTCTGAGTATGATAGTATACTCAAAAATGATACATGGGATCTAGTCGACTTGCCGCCAAAGAAGAAGGTAATAGGTACTAAATGGATTTGGAAAGCTAAGTATAAAGCTGATGGAACATTAGAAAAGTATAAGGCACGATTAGTTGCACAGGGTTTTTCACAGATTGAAGGATTTGATGTTCAAGAAACTTTTGCACCAACAGCACGCATGACAACTATTCGGACGGTACTTGCAGTAGCTGCACAAAAGTCTTGGCCTATTTTCCAGATGGATGTCAAATCTGCATTTTTGAATGGTCACCTCAAGGAGGAGGTATATGTATCTCAACCACCAGGTTTTGAGGTGCCCAATTCAGAAAATAAAGTTTGCAGGTTGAAGAAAGCTTTGTATGGACTTAAGCAAGCTCCACGGGCTTGGTACCAACGAATAGATCATTTTTTCAAAAATATGGGTTTTGAAAGAAGTACTTCTGATGCTAACTTGTATGTAACGAAAAGGGATAGCAAGCTAGTTGTTGTCATTGTATATGTAGATGATTTGATCATTACAGGAGATCATCAGGAACTCATCAATCAAACTCGGATCAGCTTGGGAACTGAGTTTGAAATGACAGACTTAGGTCTACTCCATTTTTGTCTGGGAATTGAAGTATGGCAAAGGAAGGATGGCATTTTCATCTCACAACAAAAATATTCCAAAGAAATTCTCAAGGCATTTGGAATGATGGACTGCAAACCAACTAGCACACCTATGGAGGTAAATCATAAGCTATCTATGGATGATAACATGTCTGATGTAGATGCTAAGAAGTATAGGAAGCTCGTTGGAAGTCTTATTTTTTTGTGCAACACTAGACCAGACATTTGCTATGCTGTTGGAGTGTTAAGCAGGTTTTCCAACAAACCTAAGGAGAGTCACTGGAATGCTGGAATGCGAATTCTAAGGTACATTGCAGGAACCTTGGATTTTGGTATTTTGTATACCACAGGTGATACACTCCAAGGATATTGTGATTCAGATTGGGCTGGAGATTGTGATTCTAGAAAATCAGTTTCTGGATATTGTTTCTCACTTGGTTCAGGAATATTTTCTTGGGTAAGTAGGAAGCAACCAACTCTCGCACTCTCCTCCACTGAAGCAGAGTACAAAGCAGCTTGTTTTGCTTCTTGTGAGGCAGTCTGGTTAAGGAGAATTCTTGCATATCTTGGCTTTCCATCAAATATGCCAACTGTACTCAAGTGTGATAATCAAAGTTGTATGGCTATTGCAAAGAACCCAGTATTTCATGCTCGCACCAAGCACATAGAAGTACAGTACCATTACATTCGTGAGCTAATTGAAGATGAAATTGTGGAGCTAGAATATTGCCCAACAGAGGCAAATTGTGTTGACATATTCACTAAAGCACTTGGAAGAGAGCAGCTCAACAAGCATCTTCAACAGATGGGCATAGGACCGAGACCTACTTGATTTATCATCGGTAAACATTGAGGGGGGGTGTTAGTATATGATCAATGTCTACCCCTCATGATTGTATGCACATTTTGTAAGGCCCCCTTTATGAGGAGAAGCCAAGCATGCATTACCCAATTGATGGGAATCCCAACTTGAATGTTGGATGAAGGTCATATTGGACCATGTAAGATATTATAAGGAAAGGGAGTTATCAGGGTCCCCGGGGGCAGCGCCCTCGACGTGACGGTAAAGGGAATATTCCATGGAATATTCCCTGTCGGAGTCAGAAATCATTTATATTTGTTAGGTCGGTTCAACCAGTCTAAGCCGTGTATGGCAATTACGCGGGCGGTGGCCGCCCACGCTCTACCGCCCATGTATAGCCGTCCATGGCAAGCCACCCATGATCCTATATATACATGACTTCTGCACTACCTAAGACACCGAGTTGAGCCAGCATACCTCTACCTTGTATCTCCCTATCTAGAGTTGTCTAGATCACCATTTAAGCTCTACCTTGAGAGCGCACGGGTGGACAACGCCATCATCTTTGTACTTGCTGCTAGTAGAAAATTGTTGAGATTCTCCTATATCTGTTATCTTCTCTGTTATTGCTCCTGTGTTATATTGCGTAACTATTGTCTTACAAATTCTTCTCCTTTAGCATTGCTCTTGCAAACTCAACTAGAGTTCGATTTCTTCTTTCTGCTACTCCATTTTGTTGCGGTGTATACCTGCAAGTTATTTCTCTTTTGATACCTGCGTTCCACAGATAATCATTGAACTCTCGAGAAAAATATTTTCCTCCTCCATCAGACCTTAGTCTTTTGAGTTTCTGTCCTGTAAGTCTTTCAGCATATGCATGAAAATGCCTAAAAGCTTCAAATACTTATGACTTCTCTTTCAAAACATAAAGAGTTATCCATCTTGTTGCATCATCAATAAAAAGAACATAATACCTTGATCCACTGATAGATCCTTCTTTTATCGGTCCCCATACATCTGTATGTATGAGTTCTAACACACCATCGTGTTTGTACCCTTTCTTCTGAAATGGTAACCTGTGGGCTTTTCCCATCTGACAAGCTTCACACTTGTGAATCATATGTTGATTCTTCATATTTGGTAATCCTCTCACAGATTGTTTTTCCACCATAGTTTTGATTCCTGTTTCATTAAAGTGTCCTAACCTCTTATGCCAGAGGTCTAACTCTGTAAATGCTTTATCACCATGTGTGATCAAAGCTTGACCAACATTCCCTTGTACTTTCAGAGTAAAAAGTCTACCTTCCTTTTTACCATGGACAATTTGATTGTATCCATTCTCTGGATCTTCAACAAATACTCCTTCATTTGTAAACCTGACTTGAAAACCTTTTTCTACTATCTGTCCCACACTAATCAGATTCTTTGGGATTGTTGGAACATACAAAACATTTGTTAGTAGGTCAGCTCCATTCTTACACTTTACTTTTCCAATTGACCTCACATTATGTTTTGTGTTATCACCTGTTTGTACTGTATGATTTGAAATACCTCCTTCAAGTTCTGATAACAATACTATATTTCCTGACAAATGATTTGAACGACCAGAGTCAATATAGAATACCTTGAGGTCTTCATTCTCTGACATACTTATCGAGTTCACCATCAATGTTGTATGGCTATCATTCTGCGTATCATTTGCATAGTTGTAGTAGGTAGTGTTGTGAGACTGATTCTGTCCCCAACTTCTTGCTCCACCTCTACCATATCCACCTCTTTGGCTTTGTCTTCCTCTTTGATATCTTCCGCTTCTGCCTCTGCTATTGTTATTTTGATTCTGACTTGATCCTTGAGAATTATGCCAGCAATCATGAGCCAAATGATTGCTTAATCCACAGATCCAACAAGTCTTCTTGTTTTTAGTCTGATTACCTCTTCCTTTACCTCTACTTTTACTTCTTACGTTACCTCTTCCTCTTGCAAAATTTTCTTGAGTAGACACCTCTTCTTCATCTTTTTCTTTACCTTTATCACCTTTCTTCTTATTCTTTGCATACATAGCCGAACTATGTCCTTTATCTCCATCTGTCTTCAAATCTTGCTCAAATGTTAGCATTAGTCCAAGCAACTAATTTAAATCTGGTACAAAATGATTTAATGAAAGTTCAGTTGAGAGTACGAAAGGTTTCCACCTTTCATATCCTCTCAATCTTGCAAGCAATTGCGCTATTAACCTGTGATCTTCGATATCTTCATCAATAGATCCAAGACTATCCGCCAAGTCTTTCATCTTAGTGACATAATCACTAATGCTTTGACTTTGCTTTTTCTTGAACGTTGTAAACTCTGACCATAAGCTAGCCTTCCTAGCTTTCGTCGTATTTTGGAAATGATCTTCCAATGCACTCCATATGTCTTCTGCTTTCTCCAGACCTCTAATGTGTGGTAGTAGATGATCTGTAATGGTATTGTAGATATAAGCTCTTGCCATTGCATCTTTCTTCTGCCACAGCTTCAAGGCTTCTAACTCTTCTTTCTTTGGTTGACTATCGTCTCCAAAAGTGAGCTTCTTTTCTTCTCCTGTCACATATATCATTAAGTCCTTACTCATAATTAAGGCTTCCATGCGCATTACCCATGCGGGATAATTATCTCTGTCCAATTTGTCAATAGAGATATGATCTGCCATAATCTTCTTGTTTCTGTTACTTCTGGTGAGTGTAATGTTAAAAGGTTGTACCTTTTACAAAACTTTACCCTTGAGAATAACTTCGGAATGTTTCTTGACGCCGTTTGTCATTGATCATCTCAACTTTCACCTTTCTTGTGAAAGTTTTTCAAATTCTCTTGTATCTTCACTTTTCGTTTACTCTTGGGAACCTTTTCTTCCCTTCAGAACCTTTTCTGCTCTGATACCACTTGTTGAGGTTATGTAATGTCATGGCAAAAGCTTGTTCACTAACAAGACTGCGGAAAATTGCCACACCTCAACTAGAACTAAGCTAGAGTGATTGATTTTCTGAATACTTTGTTTCTGCTTCTCTTTGTCTTTCTTCGTCTTTATATATGTCTATATGTCAAATTTGTGAGTCTATCTCCAACAGATGTTATATTCAACACTTTATATCAATGTTTGTCTCAGTTACAGTAGAATTACCAGCATTTAGATGCTCAACATACGAACCTGTTCAGAGTCCATGAGACACTACAAGAACGACTCACGAACATGGAGAAGGACAAGCGGCTACTACAACATAATTATGATACCTTGCAGAGACAATATGAGGAATTATTGGCCAATCCCCCCCAACTAGATTCATAGGCACAACAATACCTCGAGTAAATGCTACACGTCCAACAAGTAGACAATCTCAAAAATCTGGCAAATAGGCCATTCAATTTTTCTGACCTAATCTCCTTTTAACAGTGATTTTCATCACTACATAAACATTGTCTCTGAGGGTGAGCTTCTACTTCATAGAAATATTTGTCATCTGATGCAAAAGGTGGGTCCATAATGATTGACTCTAGATCGGAGTCACTTGCATCCTCGAATGCATCCGTGCTAGGTTCACATTCTTCAATAACCGAATCACACATGATTGGCTCTATTGTGAAGAATGAAATGTCATAGCCATCCTCATCACAGTGGGGTTTTGTTCTTCATTGATGGCTACATCCATTGTTGCTAGAATTTTTGCCCAACCATGAGGTTCAAATTCTTCGTTCAGAAAATACTACAGGTGCATAGGCTGGGGCTTGAACTCATCTATGAGTTTCATTCGCACCTACCTCTCTGGCTTTTTCTCTCTTCTCTTCTTCTACTGCTACTTTGCACATCCATAAGTGGGTGTCTTCATGCATCCATGAGGATCCTGATGCTATGGAATGCACTGACTCCGTATCATCTTTAGCTCTATGGATGGGATTCCATTGAATAGGGGGTACATCTCTATGAGAGTAATCCTTGAGATTGACTTTGGTTGTAACACCCAAGTGTTGCAAATACAAAGAATTGGTTCCCCAATCTTGTACCACTTGCAACTGCCGCCTAAATGGTCTTCCCAAAATCATCTCAAGGCTTGATTCTTGCTAAAGTCACATATGGAAAAGTATTCTCGAACTCGACACCACATGTAGTGACAGTTATTCCTTCTATCAATCATAAAGGTCTTTCTATGTGACCGTCGGCCATCTCTAATTTCATTCTCATTGGCCTGAGTGCTGGCTTGCCCTAATGCTTCCATAGGGAAGTGGTAGCAATTGCAACTCCTGCACCTGAGTCCAAAATTGCCTTGGTTGTGTACCCCTGATGGGTATTGGGAAGATAGGTGTTTCCTTCTTCTCCTTCGCTCATGTCTCCTATATTGTCCAAGGGTATTTCTGGCACTATTCCATGAGATCCTACTTGGGAACGAGGTTTAGCTATTTCACGCACTTGATAAGCTACATGTTTCCATAGTTCTGGCCTAACCTTGAGTAGCTCTTCTAAAGTGAGATTGCATTGCACTTTAGTGTTTTTCACTACCTCTGTGTTCCTAGGTATGACTGAGTCTTCACTCCTTACCATGACCGTGGGTGCTCTCATACAAGTAGACTTAGCTTCCCATGGGCCGGTGAAATGGGTAGTTCATGTAAGGAATTAGACTCGAATTCTAATCTCTCATGGGATTGGGCACTCTCTTGCTCTCCATAAATGGAAGGAATGTCTGGTGGGAATTGATCGTGCGCTTCATCCACAAGTTCAATGGGAGGATGAACTTCACTTTGTTTAGCCCATTTCTCTTCTTGAATCTCTCGTAGGAATTCTGGTGGATACCGATTCATAAAAGAAGATGTGTCTGGTTTTGTGGAGTTAGACACATAAGCTTCTTGGGTAGGAAGGCTTACCCTTTCACTTGCCTTGACCTTACCTTGGGAGGTGGGGTCCTTTTCAGATTTTGCAATTAGCCTCTCCAATCTTTCTAGTAGTCCATCAAAGTGCAACTGTGTCTTAGCTAAACTAGAGAAGTTAAAGAGGAGACTGGCTTCAAACATGGTTTGAGACAATTCCACCATCTTAGTACAAACTTT